>VCCN01001152.1:25824-60634 GCA_006491835.1 Architeuthis dux
GTAAGTGAACAACCCTTTTTTTATTTAGATGATTATGTAAGTAAACAACCCTTTTTTTTATTTAGATGATTATGTAAGTAAACCTTTTTGATTCTAAATTTGTTTTGGACAGTTGAATCTTATTCACATCAAGGATGCAAAGAAGACGTTCAATTGTCCAAACAAAATTTGGATTGTTAATGATTCTCCTCAAAGTTATAGACAATACATTTATTTTTTAATTATTTTAAAATTTTAAATTTAAAAATAAAAGTCCCTATGAAATCTGAAGATGAGAAATCCTCTTAATTTTGACTCTAGTCCTGTGTTTGGAATCACAAAAGGGTATGTTCGGAATATATCTTGGTGGTAACCCTGTTACCAGTGAATAATAATACAGTCTTTTTATATGGGAACATTTAAGTTGGGCTTACATAAAACAATTGCACTGCACCATTATCCTTTATTGACTATAAGGTTCCAACTTTCAAACCCCATCACTCTCGGTGAGAAGGCCTGGGGGGGCAATGTCCCGTTTGCCCCCCTCCAGCGGACGCCCATGATCCAAATGTATTGTATCTAAAAATAAATCCATAATGGTACACATATTTAAGAAAGGCAAGCTCTGGTTTATGCTGTTTCATTGCGATTTCCATTTATGATTAAACAACCAACTTTTATAAGACAATTTATATCTGAATATTTTTATTAAATTTGACTAGTTTTTATCTTCATCTTAATTTTTAGCTATTTTTATACAATTTTCAATTCGGGCCATTGTTTCTGTGGAAATAAAAGGTAAGCCTCCGGTGAGAATCTTTATTTCCAATTGCGCTATTTATTTGTTGCCATAGAAACAATGACCCGAATTGAAAATTATGTAAAAATTAAGATGAAAATAGAAACTAGTCAAATTTGATAAAAATATTGTTACCATACTTCATCCATTAATAAAAAATAACTTGTATCTGAGTTAAGTAAATTTTATACCAATTGCCTTGATATATTTGTCAGTATTTTTTTAAACTCTTCGATGGAACACTTTATTATTTTTATTTTCCTCTTTCAGCCATTTTGCTTGCCTTTGTCAACAATCTTAATTTACTGATCATCTGACCTTATTATGGTCAGATGATCAGTGAATTAAGATTGTTTTTAAATTCCATCTAATGACTTTCTAGCACTACTATGAATTCCATCTAATGACTTTCTAGCACTACTATGAATTCCATCTAATGACTTTCTAGCACTACTATGAATTCCATCTAATGACTTTCTAGCACTACTATGAATTCCATCTAATGACTTTCTAGCTCTACTATGAATCCTTTGAAATATTTATTACAAATCGATAATACAAAGAGATTTTAGAAACTGTCAACCAAAACAGTCAACATAGGATTCTTCAGTTTTTAGGTTGGTTTGGCTGGCTGGCTGGCTGGCTGGCTGGCTGGCTGGCTGGCTATGTATGTATCATGCGTACAGACTGCACCAATTGAGCTAGAGGGCTAAAAATTTAAACATTTACTCCTTATTATGTTTAGAAAGAACTGTTTTTTGAAAATTCTCCCCTAAATAGGTTTTTAGTGGAGCAGGTTCAAATTTGCAATGTAAGTTCATGCTAAATTGGTCCCTTAGTTTGTGTCTGGCAGCAGTCACTTTCTTCAGACTTTTTGGTGATCACTGCACAACAAGAGGCGAGAGAAGTAACTTATTCATTGATCACCCTCAACACTGCATGCTGCCGAAAGACGTTGGTCACATGATGGCTTCTATTGAGTGACTAACCAGACTTGTTGTCAACCTCCAGGACAAAGTCAGAGTTGACTTTACTTTCCTATATAACAAGAACAATCCTCACCAAGAATAGAGGAGTAAACCAATATATAAAATCCCCATTCCCCTATTTAAATTCATGACCTAGTGATCGCTAGACTGGTGTGTTACCACCTGTGCTAAACTGACAAATCTTACATACCTTACATACCTTACATACCTCCAAAATTTACACAAGGAAGTAGAAAGTAGGAGCAGAGTTTGACTCTGGAGCAGCCAGGCTTGTTTCACTTATTTTAGTTGCTTTTCATGCGATTTCTTAGATGCACTACTCATATGCTCATAATACTGTCTCTGTCGACATGGTTATCATTGATTTAACTCTTAAATTCATATAAGAAACTTTAAATGTTTATATCAAGAGGAATAACTACTTATTAAGGTTATCTCCCTTCCAACTTTAGGTGAACTTTTTTAATTTTTAAAAAATTCTATTTATCATAATGTAATAATTATTTCCACCACCGAAAAGTTCCACTGTCAATTAGGAGCAGTATCAAATGATTTATGAGTTAATATAAATGTTTTATCATTATTTATTCAGTTAGATTCGGTACTTTGTGTAGTAAATACACCCAGATATTTAATACCGGAGTTCAATTCAGATCCTTAGCAAAACTTTCTTGCTTTCTTTTATCCATTGCAGTCAATGTTGTAAACTCTGCAATCCCAAGTGGTAGCAATACTTTACCTCTTAATGATTAGAAAACACAATTTTGAAGAGTCTATTTTAAATTTAAAGAATCTTTTTATAGTAGAAATACATTTTCTTCTTTTGCAGTTTTCTTTCTTCTTCTTACTACTACTACTACTACAATAACAATAACAACAATAATAATATTTTTTATTTTTTATTTTATTTTATGCATTTGCATTCTCACACCAGATGTACAAGGTGGTTATCACTGGAGATTGAGTGACAGCAAGTTTCTTCAAATCTCCAGTACCTTTCTCAGTATCCTCACAGACTCCTGCAATGCTGTGGTCTGGATAGTCTCCACCTCTATTCAAATTCCTAATTCATCTAATCTTTCCCCTCTAGTGGCATAATCCTAACTTTCACATCCCATACTTTTTGTAGCTTCCAGGTGAGATCCTAGTATTTGTCCAATTTTTTGTTTCCTTTCATTTGCACCCTATGCTCTTCTGACACAGCCACAATCTCGCAGGTCACCCTTTCCTTGTTTATGACTATCAGATTCTGTATTCTAGCCTGGATGGTTTGTGCTGATACCATTTGTTTACAAAGTCATTTGCACAGTTCCCAATGTATGATTGTCTTTACTTTGTTGTACTTGTTTTTATATTCCTTTTTAAGCCAGCTTGCTGCATATTATTATTATTATTTATTTTTAAATTTATGTTTATTCTCTCACTTTTAAAAAAATTCTCCTATGTGTTTTAGTTCCCCCTACTCAAATTTCTTACTAAATTAAACTTTGAGATTTTGATTGTTTTTCATTCTGTTCAGGATAATTTATATTTGGAAGTCTGTGTATCGATCATTGTTTAATTAATGAGTTACTCTTTCATTGCAATTTTCTTAAAATATATATCCAGGCAAAATTTATATATTTTACTTTTGTATAGTTGAGCACATCTAGGCCTGCTTGATGGGTGAGATAGTTGTGTATTTCCGATGCTATATTGTTAGTTTTTTAAGCCTTCTCAAAAGCTGAATTTCTTTTTCAAGGCAGGCAGGCCTTCCCCACTTGAAACATTGGCACAACTCAATCTTCCTATCCCCATTCCTTTCTATTTAGCCTTGTGCCAAACTCAACTATGAGTAAATATTTGTATTTTGTTGCACAGTGATTCGCAAAGTAGGTGCTACCGTCTCCTTGGGGGTGCTGGAAGATTCTACAGGGGCATTGGAAGACAATGAGGGGGAGGGGCAAAGAATACAAATCAATCCTTCACATTAATTATTCAAGCACTTTTTTGTAAAATTATATTTTTGGTTATTAAATTTAAAGACATTTTTTTAAATTAAAATTTAATTTTCAATATATCATTTTTGGGACGCTGATGAAATATATGCTCTAAAAGGGGGTGGTAGTGGTAGTCCAAAAAGGTTTGGGAAACACATTAAAAAAACCAGATAAACTGTATATTTGAGAATTGCAATAATGTAAATGAAATATGAGGTTCTGATTGTTTCATCTGTCAGTATAGGTAATCACAGATGTGTACAGTAGAGCTGTGACTAGAAGGTTTAATGAAACGAAATGTATGAAATACTTATCTTTGTTTCTTGCAGTAGATAATTCCAAAAATGCATTAATTCTTTCAGAATGAAGATAGCCTGTATGGGGTGAGCGAAGTTCGATACAGCTCTTGCTTTGAGATGGAACCTCTCTATCAGTTTTGTGGAGCAGATACATTAAAGAAAAGCAGAGAGCGTCTTTCCAACAGAGGATGTAAGAAATTCATCAAATAACTTTTTCACCAGTATCCATTATAATTATTTTTTATATCATTTCTTGTAATTTTCTATGTAATTTTCTATGTTTATATGTGCTGCTATATTTTTCATAACTTGGTACAGGTTGTACTTCTTTTATCTGGCAACACCCATAGTCTGGCATGTTTTGAATCTGCCACCGTTACTTTATTACTTTACTCCAGTTTGAACTGTAATTTATATTTATTTTCCGGCATTATCTGTGGTCTGGCAAGTTTGCTGGATTAAGGAGGTACAACTGTACCAAATTTGAAAAACTTGGTGAAATCATAATAAAAATAGATAATATTTTAGATTCCTGCTTACCACCAATTCTAAGGTCATTATAGCACTATTTTGTCCCACTTCCCTCACTTGCATTTTACTTCGGTAACATATCTTTCTGAAGAGTTTTTCTAATATTGATACCTGATTTGCTGTTTTTCTCTACATTAAATAGTATTGGATGAAATATTTTTTGGTTATGTCTGAATTGATGGAATTGTGCCTTCATTTCATTTTGTTCAGCATTGGTGTTTGATTTTGCTTGTTGGCTTCTTTCAGCTCATATCTACTGTGAAATTGGGGAAACAGGTCAAGTGGAAAGTCTGTCTGAAAAGATTGCAACCCCCATTTCTAGTACGCAGGATTCATCTTCATCTCCATCATCTCAATTAGGTTGTGAATTTCTACGATCGAATTCTCAAAGAACATTGTGGCATGAAATGTCTCAAGTTAGTAATTTTTTTCTTTATATTTTTTTCTAATTTTTTTTCTTTTAGAAACATTTTTCCTAATTATTTTTTGGTTTATCAATTTTATTGCTATTAAATTCTAGAAAGAAGAAAAAATGATTATATCATTTTTGTATCATTTGATGTGTATTTCTATCGATTTTAGAATGAAAAAATGTAATGCTTGTTAAGATTTTTCACACTCTAGAAAACAAATATCAAATTATTACAAAGAATGAAATTCCAGTTTTAAAGAAAAACTCACTAATTTCTTAAGTATCAGACTTTTTTTTTAACAGTCTGATCTGTGATGTGGTATATGCACATAAATTCATCAGACTGTGTCACTTTTCTTTAGTGTCCAAAACTAAAAACATTAAGTTCTTTTTTTTATTAATTTTTGAATATTTTTTTCATACAATAAAGTTTATAAATTTTAAACATTTAAAAAAAAACAACAATGTTGTGCCTATGAATATTGGTTATGATAATTTTTCAAAAAAAGAGTTTAGGTTACTACAAAATCAATGTCTGTAAATTTTTTTGAGTTCATTTCTTAATTATAAATCTTAAGGATTTTCAGAGTTGTTGATTAAGATAAAAAATTTTTTAAAAACCTGAGTTTTGGTTAAATTTTGCTTTTAAACGTTCTACTGACAATAGATACTGAGCATTACATTAAATGATGGAAGATAATCTCTTACTGCACCCTAGCTTTCAGAAACTTAAATTTGATATTTTAAAACAATTACATGTTTTATGACTATTTTTTAAACTATGTTCATAATTGTTGTTGGTTTTGTTTTTTTTCAAAATCTTTTTAATAGTTAATACATTATATTTTGAACAATTCAAAGATAGCTTTTTCTCAAAATATTTGTTTGTTAACTGCCAAGTATGTTTTTAAATGTAATTCCTGTGCTTGGGTTTTCTCTATAAAAAATTTAAAAAATATTTTGTATTTCTGTAGGTGAAGAATTCTAATATTTTGGATACGATTTCAGATTCAGAAAGAAAATGCCAAGAGGTAAGATTCTTCTTTTGATGAGTCTATTAAAGAGTCAGAAAATCCATTCTAATAATCATGTTGAACTCACTTTGGCAGCCATTAAGCTCCATGTCAAGTCACTTTTTATATTATAATTATTTGCAAATAAATAAATAACAAATAAGAGAAACTACTCTATAATTAACATTTAATATACCTAGTATTGTGTCCCTTGAGAAATCAGATCATTATTTATAATATAGATTATTGGGGTGAGCTTGAATGCAGACCTCACACTACTATTATTAAGTTGCAAATTGGACTGAAAATTTATTTATTCTCCAAGTTAGAGCATTTTAAAGGCATTGCGCTAACAAAAATCTCTGTACCGTGTGCTGTTTTTGTTGTTACAGTAACAAATGTACAGAAATTATTATATTATAATATAGATCTCTTTATAATGCATTGAAAAAAAACTTGTTTCCCTTTGTTTCTTTCATCTTTGTGCATTCATGAAAGAATGTATATTTCTACCTAATTCACAATTAACTTAATAAATCTCATTTGTTACTAAACCATCATCCATGAATTAACAATTTTTGGACTAGTATATCTTTTATGGGGGTGCAGGTAGCCTAACAGTTAACAGCATGGAAAATGGAATTGGCGAATAGAGTTCAGATTCCAGCTGAGACAGTTGGTGTTCACTTTGTACTAATGCCCTTGAGAACGCCACTCCTCTCCCAAACTATGGGTAAATATAATAGCAGGGAAACTGGGATGTCTAGCTTTGGTCTCCCCCCAGCTATGGATAAATAGTAGAATAGACTGGGCTTTATCTTCTTGGTTGGCAACCAGTCTAGGAAATGGAAAACTCTAATTCCAAATCAGGAGTGGACTCCCCTCTTAAGGCAGACTGGCTCTACTTCTTCCTATTGGTCAGGTCAGGGATTACTCCTTGCTGCTGGTACCATGTAACCCAGTACATCCTGTCACCTGTTACTTGAATAGGAGATTGCCAAGTAACTCACATTGCCCTGAGAAATGCCATGAAGGTGAAGTACTGAACATGGCACCCCCGATTATCTACTAAGGTTATGGGTTGAACTGGATTTCTTTCATCTGAATCTCAGCCACGTTTTATCCCAACTCCCAGATTGTCATTCTATGATCATTAAGTAAGCAGCGCAGATCAAAAATAAAGAATATGCCTCCAGTGAAATTCAAACTCACATTCCTACTTTTTCATGGTAGCCCCTTATCAATTAGACTACAAAGGCCAACCAGTAAGTCATCCAAATTTAGCCATATAGCTATATTTTTCACTGAACACCAGTATGCCACCATCTTGCATTTTACATTAGTAGTATTAGATATAATAGTATTTGAATTTCTTAGATGAAGCATTGTCAATTATTATTAATTTTTGACTAGTATTTCTTTCATCTTAATTTCTGTTGCTTTTTATTGCAACTCTCAGATCGTTAATTTTACATTTGTTAACTAAGTGTTCACCACTTAGTTAACAAATGTAAAATTAACGAAAAAGGAAGGGAACAGATCGGGCATGGAAAACATTCAATGATAAACCAAATATGACTGAGTTTATGCTCTGTATAAACAGTCGAACTAGAAGAAAAAGAAAATATGAAAAAAAAATTGTAACAAAGTTAAAAACTAACAGTAAACCTTTCTTTAAATATTTACATTCTAAAAATAAGTTACGGTAACTTGACTAAGACGCCTTTAGAAACAGCAGAGACTTTGACAAATTTTTTCCAGTCTGTCCTTAAAAGTGGAGAATATGGTCCTGTAATGAAAGAAAGTTATGAAAGTCAAAGATTTATAGATGGGAATATGGAAGAGTTAATTATTGATCCCGATAAAGTTTTAAAAAACTGCTTGAAAAACTATTGGTCCAGATAACATTTGCTGAAATATCTGGCAGAATGTAAAAACTGTGTGTACTTTGTAAGTTGTTTGAAACCTTTTTAAGGGAATATATACTTAATTATGTGTACCTTGTAATTACAGCATGGATTTGTGAGGGGTAAATCTTATTTATCAAATTTACTCGAAACTGTTGAGAAAGCCAACGAATATTTGTCAGAAGGAAATTGTGTTGACATTTTGTACTTTGATTTTAGTAAAGCCTTTGACACTGTGCCACATCACAGACTTCTTGTAAAACTTGAAGCAATTGGATTGAGTAAAAATGTGTTAAATATTATCTGAAAGTTTTCTAGGGAGAAAGTTGGAGATGCTGTATCTAAAAATAAAACTGTTTTGTCTGGAGTATCTCAAGGATCCGTGCTGGGACCTATCTTGTTTTTACTTTTTATAAATGATCTTCTGGAATCCATGGCTAATATTATCAAAATGTTCGCTGATGTTAAAATGTTTGTTAAACCCCCATAAACTACAGTCCTTTCAAAACGACCTAAACCTTTTATACTTGGCTGTTAAAATTTAATGTTGAAAATTGGAAAGTCAAATCCCAAAAATGAATACAAATTTTTAGGGTCAATTTTGGAAACATATAATACAGAAAAGACTTGGGTGTTATATTCAACTCAAACTTTAATTTTAGAGACTACATATACTCTTCTATATCCAAAGCAAAAGCTACTATGGCATGGTTGTTGCGCAATATGATATCCAGAAACATAGGTCATGAAAATTGCTTTTAAGTTGCTAATAAGACACTACCTTGAATATTGTTGTCAATTATGAGCTCCAAAAGCACATCACAGGAATTGGAAGATTATTTTGGATATAGAAGGGGTTCAGAGAAACTTTACTAGAATTATTGAGGCTATGGTTACAGGGAAAAATTGGGTCTCACTTAGAACATAGAATGCATGCGCGGAGATTTGATTGAAACAATCATGGTAAAACCTTTTTAACCTCTCTAATAGAACAAATAATCTAATCGTATGCCCCAATAAATCTATGGATTTCTTTAGTGAGAGAGTTGTGCACTATTGGAATAAATTGCCTGAATATGTGAAGAATAAAAGTAGTATTAACAGTTTTTAATAGTATTGACAAATTTCTAGAAAATGGCATAAAAAATAAATTAAATGGTCAGTATTGAGGAAATCTTAAAAGTAATTTAAGTTATTACGTATAAAGGTAAATAAATGTATTTTTCATTATTTTTCCAGAAAAAAAGAAGCAACATTTTTTTATTTGCAATTATAACCAAAATTAAAACTTCTAAGAAGATATTTAAATTTTCAATATGTCTTAAAAGAGCGCTAAAAAAGTGTGTGGTAGTTGTGCTAAATTCAGTGCATTTCTTGTTTGAGCAGCAAAACTCCTAAATTAGTGTGGGCATGCTTAAACATTTTGGCCATTTTTTGGGGCATGTTTTTTACCATTTTTAGTATCTTTTTGGTGAGTTTTGGCATTTGGCCAACACTGAGCACTCGCAGCCCTCCAGACTTAATGGATGTCGCCCCCCCCCCTCGCTGTACCCTGGCAATGGGCCTGGTTGTGATAAAAAGCAACTGAAACTAAAATGAAAGAAAAAATTAATAATAATTGCCAATGCTTCATCTAAGAAATTTGAGTCTTATTGTATTGTCCATGAATTTGATTTAATGTTGTCTGCAAATTCTTTTGTTTAACTTCTTCTGAATCTGTTCTTTTTTCTTTTCAGGCTATTTTTGAAGTCATTACCTCTGAAGCTTCTTACTTGAAAAGCTTAAACATTCTGATGAATACATTTCTGTTCAGTCCTCAGTTTTCTGATAAATCGGACAAAAGTGTTTTAAATCGACAGGAGAGGCATGAACTCTTTTCCAACATTGGTGCTGTGCGTGAAACCAGTGAGAAGTAAGTAATCACAATCTTATTTCTCCCCTCCTCCAGCTTTCTCTTTCATTCTTTTTTTTTCTCTTTCATTTCTTTTTTTTTTTTCTCTTTCATTTCTTTTTTTTCTCTTTCATTTCTTTTTTTTCTCTTTCTCTCTGTTTCCCCTACCGTGTGTCTAGCTGAGTAGCAATTTGGGACCGGAGTTGCACAGGCATTGGAATAGCATGGAGGCAGAAGTTCAATACACCAGCGTCTGGATGCTGGCCTGCTTCAACAAGCTTGAACCCCGGCCTGCAAATGCCTGTGTTGAGTCTCCGAGATAAAGCTCGGATTGTCTCCCCTTCTGGACAAATTTGACAACCCTACTTGCTTCAGTATCGTTGCTATGTTCATATAACATATTTTTAAAAATTAAAAGATAGCTTTTACCATGACTCATTCTTAAAGTTCATGCTTCAGAAATAAACAGATTTTCAAAAATGTGTGTGGAGCACAGCTGAGCCAGACCCTGCACTAAGTAAGGGTCTTAAAACCTTCCCTTTTATGAATTTTAAGAAGGTGCCAATAAAATTAAGAGACTTTAGCTATCATAAAAAGGAATCTACCATAACTTGAACCTCTTTGATCCTATTGACATCCCTGGTGCCAAGGTGTTAGTCATCTTGGCAGCCACAAGCTGATCATCTTGGCAATAGTTAGGAATAGGAGTCCACACTAATGACCCCCTCTTTGGGGCTGGCAGTGGTTGGTTGGCTTTAACCAATAAGAGATCAGGAAGTGACCTCCAAATTTCTATGACTTTTAGGATTTGGGGTGGAGTTCAATGAAACAAGTTTTCCGTTTAAAGACAACACTGGGTGAGGCGGGGGAAACAAACTTTGGTCCCCTGCAATAACACTTTGAACCTTAGTTCAATTGTCTCTATGCTTTGGTTCGGCTTTTGATGTTGAGTTCTAAAAAAACCTCAGCTGGCCGACAGCACTGCTCTATGAGTTGAACCACAGTAAAGTTGTTCTCATTAATGCAACAGCCGACTTCTTGTTGTTCCTTCTGCTTTCATTTTCCTGCATTCCAAAACTGGACAGAATTGTATTATATACATTGCCACTCACCAGCACACCTCATAACACTTGCTGCTTGCTTTGTAACCCATCCCACTGACTTTACTGCTACTCCACCACTCTCTCACTTTTCTGCTCTAACAAAGTAAATATTTCTGGTGGTAGAGTGAAAAGTTGATGATTAACCACTGAATTTTGTGATTTATTTTAATCTAAAATTTATTTAAGCAAGTTTTGGCACTTAATCTGTATTTTTTGTGCATTGAAAATGAGGAAAAAAAGGGATTGTCTGTGGTCAGCACAAGCATTACTGACAACACGGCTGTTATGTGGGTAATACGCTTATTTTTATCAAATTAAAAATGATTTTTTTTATTCATTCATTTTTGAAATTATTTTAATACAATAAGGCAGCAGAATTGGTTGAAAAAATAATTTCTTTTTTAGTATGTGTAAAAGCTGAATTTTATTCATCAAAATCAGATGTCTATAGTTGTTTTCCATCCTACTACTTATTACTATAGTTGTTTTCCATCCTACTACTTAGACATCATCATCATCAGTATTGATGTAGATGTAAACAGACACGGTAGCCATTTGCTTTAGTGTACATGAACACACTGGCACCAGCTTTGCTTTACCCCTTCCCCCTCTTTCTGTTTGCTTTAGCATGACAGAAACCAACATCCCAAAAATGTGACATGGGCTTTTATATAAGATTTGATTCCTTCTGGTTCACGTTGAAAGATGTTAGTTTCTTGAAACACTATAAAATGGAGACAGTTATTAAAATACAAATGAAGACAATGTAATTAGAATTGAATTATAATGTTTTCTTGTTTCTTTTTTAGGCTCCTTGCTGACTTGGAAGCACGGTGGAAAAAGTCTCCATTGATCCATGACATTTGTGACATTATCACAAAACACGTTCACCAAGACACATTTAATGTGTACATTCGATACCTTACAAATATGTCTTATCAAGAGAGGATGTATACTAAATTACTGTGAGTATGCAGCCATTATTGCTTTTTTTGTTTCTATCAGTAGATTTGTAGTGTTCCAATTCTGTAGTAGTAAACGGATCATATGTAGTAGCAAATTTGATTCAAACCAAATGGTCAAATGTGAATTGACACCATATGTGTCACGTCGTACGTCAGTAATATTATTGTGAAAAAAATATAGAAAAAAACTTTTTGCAAGTAATTTTTGTGCTTTCAATCCAATTTAAAATAAATTAAAGACTTAAAAGATTAAAATCAAGGTTAATTTAAAGGTTGCTATTATTTATTCTAATTTAAATGTTTCAAAATAAAAAAGGAAGGAAGAAAAGATGTTTTTAGTCTTGGGTTGGTTTTATTTTTGTTCAGTCATTTATGAAAGTAAATTAGAGATCGATTAATTAGTAAATAAAATTAATTGGTAAAGATCTACATCCGTCAACCAAGTCTAAAAAAAATAGAAACAGTAAACTGGACTGTTGTACAGAAGTGAGGCTTCATAGCATGTTGTCAACTAGGTTTCCCGGGCGGACCACGCGCACACTCGGACAGCTCCTTGTGCTTCTCTTATTTCTTTTTATTTGTGCGCTGTTTACTTTAGCTTTGTGAATATTCAACCTTCTAACCATTTTTTAGTATGTAAAAAAAAGTTTTGATCGAGTTGTCTTGTTTTGATTAAATTAAATAACATTTTGATTAAATCATAACTACCTTTTTTATTTATTTATTATTCCAAAAAAGATTGAGCTAAAAAATGTCACAAAGTTGGATTGTCATGGAATTTGTTTACTTTTCAATAAGATTACTTGATGTACCACGTGATGCATACAGTGTCAACTCAGATTTGACCTTTTAGTTTGAATCAAATTTGGGGTGCCCATTCTACATATGATCCTACTAAACTAGCTCAACTGTTAGAAGAAAAAAAAAGGCACTATAAGACCAATGAAGTTCAAGATCAAAGTGTATTATCTGTTCTTCTCACATCAACGAAACATAGCATTAACTTCCCATTTTCAATTTTAAACATGATTGTATTTTAATTGTTTTCTTCATGAATTTTATTTTAATTTTTTTTTAATTGACGAAAATAAATGTTATGAATTTTATTTATTGCCATGTAACATAGCATTCACATTTTCAATTTTAAATGTTATCATTTTTTAATTGGTTTTCTTTCATTAATTCTCTTATTTATTTTTATTTGTGAACCGTTTTTAACATCGAGTGAGCAAAAATTTACAATTGGGGCTACATTGGGCCCAATACAATTATAACAACGTTTAAAATTGAAAACGGGAAGTTAATGTTATGTTCTGTTGACATGATAAGAACAGTTACTACACTTTAATCTTGAACTAAAGGCTGCAAAAGGCGCATTCCGATCGGGACCCCAATGTTCTGATAGTGCTGAAAAAAGAAAAGAAAAAATGTTTACTTGAACTCATTATAAAAACAACAAAATTTATCAAAAAAGAGCTGAAATAGAAAGTTTACAGTGAGTTAAAAACACTTGTTAGAAATGAATTGAGTAAAAATGTTTGTAGTTTTTCTTCTTTTTATGTCAATACTAGTATTTTTTTGGGTGGTTTTTCAGGAAGCGAGTTGAATTTGTAAATGCCCTGAAGGATATAGAACGAAATGACATCTGCCAACGTCTTCCCATGAAGACATTCTTACTGCTTCCCATGCAACGCATTACCCGTATTCCTCTACTTATCGATTCCATATGTCATCGCTTGGATTCTACCTCAGATCGGTACAAGTCTGCTGTTCTGGCTCGATCTGCAATCAACAAGGTAAATGTTTTCTTCTTCCACCTGAACTTTAGGTGTCATGGGAGAGGTGGAGATGACAGTTGTGTTAGTTCATCCATCTGTTTTTTATTCTCCTTTATTTGAGTAATTTATTATAATCCACTTCTGGCTTGCTAGGCCCATCAAAGCTTCACCGGTTAACGATACATTTTGAGAACACGTTCCCATCTCTGTCCATTGCCAGCCTTCCACGATGCTGGATGAGGGGTTGGACTTTTTGTTAATGCAGGAAAAAAACTAAAGCTAAATGTTTCTGGTGGTAGGGTGAAAAAAAAGAATTTTGATTAAACACTAAATTTTGAAACTTAATATTTGTATTAGCAAGTTATGTGTGTTGTTCTTTACAGATTGTGAAGCAGTGCGATGATGGGGCTCATCAAATGGAACGGATGGAAGAATTGATTGCTATAAAGGCACAGCTGCAGTTTAAAGTCAAGGTACGAATACAAAGGATAACTTTGCTTGCCTCAACTTTTTACAAACCGGGCCAAAGTTTAATCCGGGGGTAGGCAACCTATGGGCTAGATCTGGCTTGCGAGCAAATATATGCTTACTTTTTATGTTTTAAAGATTCTTTCTGTCTTTTCAATAGATTCAAAAAATGCCTTGATGGAAATAAATTGCAACTAAATTGAGTTCTTTTATTACTAATTGGCATCTTTCATTAAGCACAAATGATTTTCTAGTTTTGCATTATTCATTGATTGGAGGCAAAATATAACAAGATGTATTTAAATAGATAATTCCCATATTTCAATCTTTTTATGGCATTTATTTCGCCCACCTCCACTCATTAATATGCGATCTGGCCCGCAGAGGCAAAAAGGTTGCCAACCCCAGCTTTAATCTTTTTTTTTGTTATTTCATAGATATCTCTTCAAACTGCAACTCTCGACCCACTTTTCTGTGGTATGAAACACAAAAAAACAATTCTGTAAAGTTATTTATTAAATTCCTCCTTTATGTAAACAGATTTGTTGGACTTTGTTCTACATAAAATGAATAATATTATGTTGCCATAATCATTTAAAAAAATCTAAAGTGCTTATTATTTCTGACGTTTATAAAAAATTTCAATAAAGAGTTCAAGAAATTTCTTATTTATTTATTTAATAAATAAAAATGCCTATATGATCATCTCTCTATACAATTTACATTAAAAATATATATTCAACATTAAAATACACATTAATTCAAGTGATAAAAAGGTGTATGAAACTTAATAAAAATTTACAATCTTATCAGTACAGAGAAACCTTTCTTAGGCACATTTCTTTTCTCCCCTAAATTCTTCTATATATATTCAGCTGATAACTCCCCAAATTGTCCTATTAATTTATTTTCTATCCCAGATGATCTAAATTTGTTATTCTTAAAATTATTTAAAGCTTTTTATTTATTTCCTTTTGTTCTTCAAGATAATCCTTATTGTGTGATTTCTAATTTTGTTTGCTCTTGCTCACTGTACAGTATAACGTAAGCTCCAATTTCTACATATGAAAAGTTTGAAGATACTTTACTTTTGCAACTCCCACTATCAGAGGCGTGGCTGAGGAAGGGGTTGTAGGGGGACAATTATAAATTGCACCTTGGGCCCCCAGTGGAGGGAGGGAGGGGGCAAAAGCTTTATGAATAGTAGTTCATCTACTGCATTTCTACTAACATTATACAATAACAAATCTCACTAAATGTTGGAGGGGCCCCCGCAAGGAGCCAAGCCCCTCGGGGGGCACAAATCTCCAGCTATGCCCCTGCCCACTATGAAGTAAAAATGTATTATGACAAAAGCAAAACAAAAAAAAAACTCTAGTATTGGATATCTTTGGCCACTTAAGAGAAATTAAATATATCCACTAGACATATATTAGGTCTGTCTAGAAAGTATCAAGCTATTAAAATTAACAAAACAAAATAGCCTACCTTCTACTTTTCAAAACAGTCTGAAAAGTCCTCTTTCGGGATCACCATCAGCTGCCTACTGTGGATGTGATGGTCACACAGTACACAAGCACACTCAATGGTGTCTTACTGCTGACTGAAGATTTTCTGTTCACGCATGCACAATAAAGTCCGCTCTGATTGGTTGCCAAATTACATCAAGGCTGCGTAATCAGTTTTAGAATTGCTGGATACTTTCCAGACAGATCTGGGGTATGTGGGGTGGCTGCACCTGAGGAGTGGTGTGGGGGTGGCTGCACCTGAGAAGTAATTTAACACTGCAAGTTGTCCTAGCAAAGCAAAAGCAGTCATATACATGTGTTGGTCATTTATAGGAGAAATTGCATTAGAGAGAGACCACTGTATGTAGCTGTTACTTTATTGATACAAGTAAACAAAATTGTCAAATTATTGCCCTTGTGTGTGAAGTGATATCCCAAATTTTGGCTTATAATTCTGATATGTCTTGTCCTTAGATGCACATATGGCATGTTGGTGGCTAATGTTTCTCTTTTTGTCTATTTTATTGTTGATTGGCATTTCTTACTTTCACAATTTGCCTTTACAGGAATTTCCACTCATCTCCGCCTCTCGTTACCTTGTAAAGAAAGGAGAAGTCACAGAAATTGTCTCTGACTCAAATACCAAAACCATCTTCAAGCGATCCAAGCCGAATAAAAATCCTCTATACCTGTTTTTGTTTAATGATATTTTACTTGTAACTAAAAAGCGAGGGTGAGTATCTATAAAATAGTTCAGATTGGTTTGAGTTGCTTCCATATTTAAAATCATTATTAATTTTAAAACCCTGTTACAAAGCATAATATTATGGTAAGTCAGAAAGTATTGCTACAAAATCATAGAAAACTATATTAAACAAAAATATCAATTTGTGAAGCTATTGTTTCTCAACATATCCTCCTTCTAGATCTGTACACCTGAAATCGGTGTTTCCATCTCTCTAAGCCTCCCCTGAAGAATTCTGCGCTCTTATATTTACACCATGTCAAAACGCCAGTTTTGGCATCATCGAGGGACACAAATCGTGTTTCTTTTAAATGTTCTTTGAGTTTTGGGAACAAAAAAGTCTGAAGGTGCAAGAGCAGGGTTGTAAGATGAATTGGGTAAGATTTTCCAACAAAATTCTCGTAGGACAGCCATTGTTATCATTGAAGAATGAGCAGGTGCATTGTTGTGATGGAGAAATAATTCCATGGCGCAACTTACCGTTGCAGTTTTCAGTTTTCTTAAAACTTCTTCATAATAAGCCTACGTGATTGTCCTGTAGCCTAAAAGACTAATGGAAAAATAGATGGTCTTCTTCCACCAGAGTTTTTTTTCCATTTATCAGAGTTGACGATCTCCCCTCTCTCTTTGAAGTGATTTCCACTCCAGCTTTGAACATTTGATGTTAGCCCTGACCTCAAAATCGTTTTTTTCCATGGCACAAAAAGTATCCTTTTTATGAATGCACCTTAACGAAACAAAGATAAGTGTATTAACTTATTAACTGTCTGCAGCCATCCACTTATCCAAGAGACATGTTTAAACCCGTTTTGTTTGGAATACACTTGTCCATGAATGAACTGGAACACTAGTAACAATACTTTTTGACTTATCCTTGTGTGTGTGTGTATATATACTCCATTCCATAAAAAACTACCTGCTACTAATATGCCCCTTGCCTACAAGAAATGATGATGATAAATAAATATATATTCATCAATGTAGCTTAACAGAAATAAGTTATAGATGATGCATTCAAGGGACATGTAGTTGAATGAAAACTAATCATGTGACTTGAGTACATGTCATGATTACATGGCTTTGACCATGAAACACATATACAGTGACCAGTAAGCATCCGTGCAATAAGCTCACTCAGGTACTTCTTCCCAAATTTTAAATTAAGTGTTGGTAAAAAGTTTTTTTTCATTAAAGATGACAATTGGAATGAAATAATTTTCCAAATCCTGAGGTCTGGTCATTTGATTTCATAGTACAGATAAAAAGACAATTCACAATGTTGTTACAATA
Source organism: Architeuthis dux (assembly GCA_006491835.1). Lineage (NCBI taxonomy): Eukaryota > Metazoa > Mollusca > Cephalopoda > Oegopsida > Architeuthidae > Architeuthis > Architeuthis dux. Next base: position 43,481 of record VCCN01001152.1, read on the forward strand.
ACATGAGTATGAAGCCAAAACAATTAAAGCAAGTCTTATATAATTAAATATAAAATAACGAAGAATATATAGTTTATATAGGGGTATATATTATGTTTATTTTCATTACTATTAATTTGAATATTATGATGCAGCTGTGCTTTGGTGATGAGGTCAGGTAGGATTACAATATGCCATCTTTTTTTACTTATATTTAAGTATAAAATGATGCAACTTATGTAAATCTTTTAACTGATAAAACTAGTTTAGATTGAAATCTTTTTTGCTCTTTGGTATATTTTCTTGGTTCTGAAATCTGTCAGAAACAAATTTTTAATCTAAAAAGCACTCAGAGCTCATACCTCTGCCAACACGTTTACACTAACTCAATCGAAAACAAATTCCTGGACCCACCCCAAAATTTAATCCCTTCTTCCTTACTCCATGGCCCATCCTCTCACAAAATTTCATTAAAATTCATAGAACTTTTGGAGATATTGTGTAGACAGACACACAGATGAATACATATACCTCTCCAACTTTGTTGGCAGAGGTAAAAGAACATTTAACTACATTTCCCTCCAATTTCTTGCTTAGACAAAAAAAAAGTTGTTTTAAAATATTGATAATCACCGACATATATAATTACTTTAGTTCTGATTTAGATGATGCCTTTTTAACAAAATTTATTTAAATCAATGCCAAACCCAATGATGGCTTATGTGTTTTATACTGTATTGAAATTTGATTGTAAAACTAAAACCTTTTATTTTCTCTACACAGAAATCATTACGATGTTGTTGATTACTGCTGGCGTGCCTTCTTGGATTCTCAACACATCCGAGACCCCGATAAATGCAAACTTCTTCCACAAGGAGCCCCAACAGGTGCCCGCTGCCTGATGCTCTTGGTAATGTTTGAAAATTGCGAGAACAAACGAGTAGAAATGGTCCTGGCACATAATTCTGAGTAAGCATTCTTGTGGATTTTAATTCGAACTTTTAAAAAAAATGAAGCCCTGCTTCAGTGTGTAAATTCTATATACATATAAATGAAAGGTATTTATTACTGAATGTAAATTAAGAACTAAAGTTAATAATTTCCTGCCAAGTTCAAATTTAGTCACATAGACACATCTTTTATCATCCAATTTTCTCCTTACCATATTGTCTGTTTACACCTAGTAGTAGTAAAAGGTCTACTTGGGTTATGCAACATTTTGCCCCCAAAACCCTGCATGAGATGTGAAGAATGACTTGCTTGGTCATTGTGAATGCAACGGTCATGCATTACACAAGCTCACTCAATGGCATCTCACTGCTGACTTAGTAACCCTTTGGGAGAGTGTCTGTTCACACATGTGCAGTAAGGTCCCCTCAGTGTGATTGCCAAGTTATATCAAGGCCACGCAACCGGTTCTCAAGATATTCAAACTGGCTGGATATTTTCTACACAGACCTTTTTAGTGGTTGACGTAATAGTCTTAAGTTTTCCAAATCTCATCAGACACTTCTTGTTCATTTCTAATTTGCTGCTCACTTAACAGTCCTAGAATGTCAAACAACCTGACCGTTGTGATAAAGAATCAACAAAATAAGATAAAAAAGACAGGTCTTGTTAGTTACTCAATAGAAACTGTCACATGGCCAACGTCTTTTGGCAGTATGCCGTGTTAGGGGTGATCAATTAAAAAATTGGAAAACCTATTGTTTGGCGGTGATCACTAAAAATACTGAATTTTCAAATAAGTAAGATTGAACGCTGCCGGGCACAAACTAAGGGACAAATTTAGCATAAACTTACTTTGTACCTAAAATCTTATTTTGGGGAAGATTTTCAATAAACAAAAAACTGTTTCATTCTAGACACAATAAGGAGTAAATGTTTAAATTTTCATCTTACTGACATATAGGTATCGATGTTCATTTCAGCTGGTCATTCATATTTTTCAAAGTAAGAGTATGCCATATATTGTCACTGATTTTCATCTATCAAAAATAAACCATCTAACTTGGTAATCAACCTATTCAATCCATCTTCTGCATTCAATTCCTCTAAGATTAGTTTGAGAGCAGCGTCTCTCATTCGCCCATCTAATGATAACGCTATGGCTTGTTCTTGTTCTTTGGGATCTACTTTGGAGCATATCACCCATAATTTCAATTCTTTTGTCCATTGTTCAGATGGGGTATTATACAAAACTTTTAAAGTTTGACATTTTGGATACTGTCCATAGTATTTCAAGTTGCATTTCCAGTAAACGTCTGATTCTTCTTTATCTGTATTTGTTGTCACCCACAGCTTGTTTGCATCATTTTGCACTATTGCAGCTTAATGCTCTGCTACCATGTTTAGAGAATGAACACCATAACGGAGAGACGCCTGGAATGCAAATGGAGGCCATATTTATATCTTTAATGCAAGGGAAGTAACCAACATCAATAATAAATACTCCTTTTTACTTGGCCAAGATTGTGGTACATATTGTGGTATATAAATGTTCATAACTTTTATTTAAATTTTTACTGACTGATGATTAACTTTGAATTGTTTGTTTATTTCAGAAGTGATTGTGAACGTTGGTTGGATGTTGTCACTTCAGTCACTGTCGAGGGGAATGAACGCATCTATGCACAATGGGGTGAGAATTCTTCTTTTATTTTGCAAAGATCAAAATATAGATGCAATGGCATGTTAATTGTGAGATTGGAGATAAAAAAGATGTTGATGCAAGATAAAAAAAAATTATGCAAAATTATTTGCTTATGGCTCAAATTTGCAAAAAGATTGTTAACAAGAAAAGGCCACTTGAATCTTGACAATCTAAATTTTCATCTCATATATAGCATATTTTCTGTCTGTAACATTAAATACAAGCATACATTAAAGCATGATTACACTTACAAGTGAAAAAGGCTACAAATATATTTGTATCCTTTATTTATTTATATATATATATATATATATATATATATATATAGCTTGATTTCACGGGCAAAGATTTTTGGAAGGTTTTCCATGATTATGGGGCCATGTACGCGAAATATCCTTCCAGCCTGCGCAATGAAGTTTTAAGATGAAGTGCACATATATATATAATATTGAAAATATCTGAAATTAAAAAAACGAAGGAGGTTTTATGACGTGGTGGGCAACAATGGTAAACTTTAAAATCATGCTGATTGTCGTTTTCCTTGACACATTTCATACTTTTGTTTCGGGTATGCTACACCATATACGATCTTGAATCCAGACACCAAAAATCACCTAACTTTTGAAGTAAACAACATACAGAGACAAATGAACACATTTTTCCATAAAAAATTCAGAAAAATGGTTAAGATTCAAACACAACTCAATTTCAGGACAAAAACAGCAAAAAAAAGTGAAAAGATGTTCAGAAATTTTTGTTTTTTGATAATTTTGGGCTTCGTTCTTGCCCTCCACGTCGACCACCTTAACACACATATATATATCACATTTTTGCAAGTTTTGGGCTAGAAATGTCTCCAAGTATCTAGTAACTGCTTCCCCTTCCAACTGCTTCTTCACTGTAGGTTACATCTAAAGAAGCCAAAAGAAAGGCGAAGGAGAAAGACTCTTTGTAGCTTTCAGCGTTACGTTAACACAGTTTGTCTATAGACCTTGATCAGTATTTATCGTTGCTATGGAAACAGCATATCTCATTTTTTTTTATCCACCCTTTGACTTTTTTCATTGCTGTATTAATGTATTTCATGTGAACCCATTCATTATGAATTGTAGGATATGTTGGCTGCAGACATGACAGGCAACCAAACATACTAATTTACATATTTGGCTTTTATATAAGATATATATTACTAGCTGGGGTACCCGGCATTGCCCGGAGTAAAAAGTAATCAATACTGAAAGGTCATCTAGTAAATTCTAACACAGAGCTTCAAGGTAGGAATCTCAATCCTTCAGGTGGGTTGAAGATGCCTAAATTGACTGTTATGGGAACCAGAGGTCATCGCCACCTATCTGCCTGGGGTCAAGTCACACGTGTACACAAATTTGCAGGCTGTATGGTGCAGCCATTTCCGTTAGATTTGAAAATTCCTGCCAAAATTTACCTGACCTTAAATTGACATTTACAGCTCAGCACCACCTGTTCTTCCTGGGGTCAAGTTAAATTTGAAAAATTGACTTGACCTCCAGAGGTCAGCACCACCTACCCTATGTTCAAGTTACCCTTGTACACAAATTTGCAGCCATCTCTGTTAGATTTGTAAATGCCCAAATTGACCTTTAACGGTCAGCAGAGGTTACCCACTTACATGTTCAGGAATCTATAAAACATAGTTAGAAACAAAAGAAACATTTGTCGTCTTTATAGTATTAGATATTATAATGACATTTATTAGTTGAGAACCTATATTTGCCCGGCGCCAGTGTGACAAATGTTTCTTTGTCGCTTTGTTTTACAGACTTGGTTTAAATGGTGTGGGTTGGCCCTGTGCACGTCGCACTACAGCATAAAACTTCATGGCACAGGCTGGAGGCCTATTCTGCAACACAGGCCCCGCCATCAGAAATCTCCATTCGCGAAGCCCGGCCATTTATTTATATATATGTGTGTGTGTATGTGTACAATAGGATATTGGCTATCCGACATTATAAGAGGAAAGACAATGTGGAGACTTGAAATTATTTGAAATAATTATTTATTACCTGACATGTTTCAGCCATACACACACGCAAGACAAAAAGGTATACCACCACACATATACACACACAAAGAATAACCCCACAAGCACACATGATTCTCATATACACACACACACCAGTAAGGTCTGCCTGCTTCATTTGCAGCAGGGCCACCATCCATCTTCACAGCTAAAACATGTCAGGTAATAAATAATTATTTTAAATAATTTCAAGTCTCCACATACTAGCTGGGATACCAAAATAACTTCAAATTTCACAACACAGTGGAAAATATGTTCTGCAATATATTTCTTCTAACACAACACAGCAAATAGAAAAAAGATGATTTACACCAATAGTTTATTCTTTACTTTTGATTTACAATATAAATAAAATGCTGAACTGGACCCTAACTTTCTATCCATCATACGAAAACTATTGCTTTGAAGTATTTTGGTTACTTCCATTGTGAAAAGATTTTAATGTATGTATGATGCACACATTTTTTGTAAGAGATCTTACTACCAATCACAAGAATAATGGTTGGAGAAAAATCTAACCTAAAATTATTTATTTTGAATGTTTAGGGCCGGTGAAATGACCTCACATAATTGACCTCTTGTGAGTCTACATGCTGAATTTAGGTTGCTAGGCTTTGTAGCTTTAGTGTGAAAGTGCCATGAACAAACAAACAAAACACTTTAATATTATAGATAGATGTATATGTAGGAAGATTGTGTATCCCTACATTTTGGAAGTTTGCTTTATGCCACTAAAACTGAACTTCTGCCTCCAGACTCGCTTGATTTCCAAATTCAACACTATTCCAATGCCTTTGTTGGGCAAGATCAGATTACCTCCCCCATCTGGCCAAATCTGGCAACCCTGATCTGTTCTACTAGTTACAAACTGAACACATTTCATTTCTCCAGACTGATATTTTTTTTGTATTGTTAGTGAGAACAAAGGTGATTTGCGTTGTACCATTTATATTACAAGTATCCTCTGCTTAATGTTATCAGCCGGTTATTGTTATCTAAAAGACCCTGTCCCAAAGTGATTGCAATAAGTGACTTCCCCTGTACATATAATTAAAGCAACAGGCAAAACATTGTGTTGTGACAATCTTGCAAGTGGAGAGGGCCTGCCTGTCTTGAAAATCAGCATTCAAAATCTTTGATTTTATCTGGTCTTGAATAATGACCCCTAGTGCAAATGGGAAGAAACTAACTCAGTCACTCTGTTTTTGTTAATCTTGGATGAATTTAAAAAATTTTAAAAAATGTTTCTGTATTTTCTCTTCTTTTCATAGATTGTCCCCAAGTCCAGGCAATCAGCCGGTACGAAGCACGTGAAGGAGATGAACTCTCATTAGAAGAAAATGATGTTATCACAGTATTACGGAAATTAAATGATGGCAAGTAGTATTTTCATTAAACGCAGACTTTCAATAATTTGAATTTGATTTTTAAAACTTTAATGAAATGGAAAGTAGTGAAAACTGCATTTGAACATTTAACCCTTTTACCATTTTGTAAGACTTTTATTTGCTTAATATTGTTGAGACTAATTTTCTCATCTTTGTTGTTGCAACAACAAAGACTAGAAAATTAGTCTGAACAAATCCCATATAATGATTGTTTTAATCTAATGAAATTCAGACAAGAACTTTTATGGATTTTAGCAAGCACTGAATAACCTCCAATTTCTCTTGTAGGCTGGTATTATGGTGAGAAGTCGGATGACAATGAAATGGGTTGGTTCCCAGCTGAAGTAACCAAGGAGATTGACAGTGAACATATACGAGCACGTAACCTTCGTCTCAAATATCAGGTGGAAGGACATATTGAAGTGGAGTAAAACCTGCTGCCATAGATTGGATCAACAGGAATTCTTTCTCTCTCTCTCCCCATATCACTTTGAGACTCTCTTATCCTCAACTTAAGGGTAATTGTTATTTCACACATTCCAATCTTGAACTGTTTCCTGTACGATTGTGAGAGAGAGAAATGGATGATGGGAAAAATTATAATAGAAATAATAAAATCCCAGAATAGATAATATTCTTGATTTATCCCTTGGAAAAAAATATTTTGGACCGCCAGGAAAGGGGAGATAACTGCTCCTCCGTTAACTCCTGACATTTTCTCAATACTGCGTTGTGACACAAAAATGAACATTATACTGTTTTTTTTATGTACCCAGCAAATATGACCAAATATCTGCTTTCATGGTCTGCTCTATCCATTTATATAAGTTGATCAAGACAGACAAGAACTGATTAGAACTGGAGGCAGCAATTGATACACTTCACTGTCACACAAGTGAAAATTGATTGAAAACTAATCAATGGTATGAAAAGTCAGCTTTCTGTTTCTTCTCTCCACATATTGGAGAGTTTGCAGATATAAAAAAAACATTTTGTTTGTGTTGAATTCATCCAAGCCATCATTTTGTAAATATGAAAACAAGTATCAAAGTGAATCCATTGTTTCTCAAGAATGAGCTTGGCCAGAACCTGTGCAATATTTATTAGAATTATAAATTGTAATATAAATGTGGTATTTGTATTTTCTTTATACCACTCGCATCCCTCCAATATTGTAAGGTTTGTAATATAGAAGTGGCCTGATCTCTTATTTTATTACTAAATTTAACTCAAATGAGTTGTAATAAATGTCATAGACAGAAAACATTCTATTTTTCTGTGTATGGAAATAGATGAAAGCTTACTAACTTTTAAATAAGGAAAAATCTTTTTTCTTTTTTTTTTTTCAATTGATTTTGGGCAGTAAGCTTGAAATTAATTTCAAAGATCTCATTTATAAGATACCTTTTATTATTAATTTTCTTTTTAAATGAAGTTTTACTTTCGTTTTATTTTTGAATGATGTCTACTGGTTGGTTTTCGTGGCCTAATTAGTGAGACACTGTCCTGGTCAGACAGGTTACTAAGAATAGGGGATGCGAGTTCAAATCTCATCGGAAGCTAATTCTTTCTCATTCATGCTCTGCTTATTTAACGGTTGTAGAATGTAAAAACAACCTGAGAGTTGCATAATAACAAGAATGATTCAAAAATTAATAATGACAATGCTTGATCTAAGAAATTCAGACAAGATACCTTTTAGTTCTTAGGAGGGGAGAGGAAAAGAAACCTTTTTGAAAGAATTTTATATCTGCCAAAAAATAGAATTAATTTCTCTCAATTTAATGTTATGAAATGAGAACAAAAACTTGTTCTCAGCAAGATGTAAAAAAAATAAATAATAAATAAAGGAATTTTTTGTAAATCTTGTATATTTGCAGTTGAGGAAAATATGTCCAGTTGAAAATTTTCTTGTTGGAGTTTTTCCTCTATCCATACCACTTCCCATTGCTCAATCAGGGCTTTTGCACTCTTTCAACTGATAAATTTTTCACTAACATTTATCTTTCACCACCAACCAAGCTTTTTTTCCCCCCTGTTGTTCAAAATTTCTATATCACAAAAGGCAGGAAGAGCAGATGCCAGAGTTTCTTTGTTGCAATGGAAATCGTGGTTCTTGGACAGAAATCCTGGTTAGCAAATTCAACATCTATAACAAAAACTAGCTGTGTGTGTTTTCGTGTGCATGAGAGAGAGAGATTTGAAGGAGAAAAATTCCTTTTTCTCTCAATTACATTTTTAATTATTTAATTTAATGGATAAATGAAATCCTCTTTTATTTTGTCCTTCACTTGTTGCCATTATTTACACCCCCACCCCCAAGTGGGTGGAAGGTTTGCTCTTTGTACTTTTGCCTTGTTACAATTACACTTGGTTATCAGAGTTGTCTCCCATGCCCGACGAGGCTACTGCGATCGCCATTGTTTTGTTCACTCACAAAAATGCGCTCACATTAAAAAAAAAAAATCTTTGCTTTTTTTTTTTTCACTTACGCTTCCAGGATATTTTATTTCACAAGCTCAAAGTTCATAAATTGTGTAACTAATACAAAGTTTTGGGCCACCAGAGAAGCTTTTTATTCTGATAAGAGTTCTTAAAAATGACCAAAACTTTATTATTTGCCCACCGCATAAGTGGATAAGGCATTTTTATTCCACAATCACATTGTGCAGTTTTTGTAACACTTCCATAGCCAACATTCTGCTTCCTTAAGATTGTTATGGACATTAAAAAATTTTTATGAATCATTTTTAACGCAGACTGATTTTAGTGTTGGCAAATGTTGCAGATTCTGTGAACAAATGCGCAGTGAAAACTCTGATATCAGATTATGCCAATCTTTTTCCAAGTAACATGTCAAGGTATGTATCATCACTCTCTGCTTATACCCTCATGGAGGGTTAGGTACACAACAGGCTATTGTTAGTAAGATCCACTTCAGACCTAATAATCTGGTCTTCCCCAATGGTCACCCATCTCGGTACTGACTAGCAGTGGCATAGCAGGAGGGGGGCAGTCACCCAGGGCACCAAGTCCTGTCAAGAGACCGGACTTTCCAATTAAATTGGAAATGAATTAAACCATAAAAGTCAAAATAAAAGATTTTCCTGCTGGGAATTCTTGGTAGTCACAATAGATGGGGCTTGGTGGGGTGAGGCGAGGTAACATCAGAAGTTCTGGGCTACATTTGCTGTTCGTTTTACAATATGTGTAGCCAGTTCATCTACCCTGCTTCTCCTCGGATACTAAATTCAACGATAGCCAATTCTTTTGTAATAATCTTTACGTCATTAGTAAGAAGAAAGTTAGTAACGAATTATGGTTTAAGAATTCTTTACACAATATAAACCAAGATATTTGTGTGAAAAGTTGTTTACATTGTACAAAACAGTAACGCAAGAATTTGCATTAGAAAATTTTAAGGTGAAAACACTCCCAGATTTTAAGATTTTATAAAAAATTAACTAATCATCGGATTTCAATAAAATCTTTGGTACTTATTCATTGCTACTTGTCCTTTGAACTGTGTTGACAGGCAAGCATATACCTCCTGTAAAGAAATGTTTTTTCACTATATTTTCAGTAAAAAGTAACTAATATATTTCCAAAATCCAGTCAAATCATTACATTAACTAATTTTCTTTGAAATTCATATTTGAATCCTAATATTCTGTTGTGAATAGCACAGGTAAAAGATTTAAGCATTTTAAAAATGTGGCTTCCAAATTTTGACAATGCAGAATGTGAACAAATTAGAATTTTTTAGCAGACACGTACTTAGACATCATCCAAAGTCAAACTGAAATAGTACAAGAGCTTCTTTCATTCAAAGAAATGTACAAAGATATGCACTAGCAGTATGGCAAATTCAGGTGTCAATAAACTGACCATCAACAATGTACTTAAATTCATGATCAATGACATTGTACATTTTTGACCGTACCAATAACTAGAACAATACTTTAGCTTAGGATAGATTGAAAGACAGCTGGCTATTGAGATGGATTATAATTAAGTAATAAATAATTTGTAAGAATAAAGCCAACACAAAAGAGGCTGTTTCATACAATTTTTCACATTGCTTTGTTTTGTTGTTTTCATTTTACATTTAAAATGTAAAAGAATTAGATTACACACGCACTTTCTCCAAAAATTCCAAAACATATTGCAATAATATAAATATCTTCTTTGAAGTTCTAATTTTGTTTCAACTGCAAGAAAATAGCATTAAGTTAATCATAAAAAAATACTTTATTATTTATTAATTAAAAAAATATGTGAGGTTTTAAAAAACTAGGGGCTAACAAGTTCTGTTCTGTTCCTCCATACATTTTAAATGAATATCTGTATCTAATTAAAAAAATTGAGATAATTCTATTAAAAATCCCCATAACATTAGATTTTGTAAAACTTTATATTTCTCGATTTTTAAAACTCAGTTTTATTTAATGTTTCAGGAGTAATCATGGTGAATAGAGTTTTAAAATATTCAAATTAAGTGTTTTGAAAAAAAAAAAAAAACTTTCAAAAATCTTTTTTTCTTTTTTGTGGCACAACTGCAAAGTCCATATTATATTAAAAAAGAATAAAAGTCACGGAAGAAAAGTTACAATGTAGCATTACCTTGAGCTACCTAAAATAAGTAATAGGAAGAAAAGTCACAATTTTGGTTTTCTGGGTAAGAATAAAGGTCATAGGAATTTTTTTTTTTTTTTTTTTTTTTTGCCTTACATACTCTGAGTTAGTGTTTTACATGTATGTATGTGGTGACTAGGTGTATGCATGCACACTTTGAAAAATAAATAAAAATCATGCCTTGAAGAGCGTCTTGTACTACAGTGTTTAAGATGCAAGCTGTTGAGTTTGCCGAGAAAATGGTAATCGAGGTGTTGCTCATCGTTTTGGAATTGATGAAAGCTATGAGACAAAGCCACAACTTAAGAACATGCTGAAATTCAAACAAGCCAACAGAAGCCGTCAGGCTTCTTTTTCCAGAATTGGATCAAAAGATTTGTACATTTTGGATCAGTTATCCATTCAAAAATCTCGTGAACAACTGTGAAGTCCCATTCTCAGGGCTTGGCCTTGAGTACTATCCAAATTCGTCTGAAAGCCAAACTGTTGACTGAAGATACCTGAATTTAAAGCCTCTGCCAACTGGTGCTAACGTTTCATGGCCCACCCTTATGGCGTATTAAAAATTTCAGAAATTGAAAAACTGTAGTACTTTTTATGATGTGGAGGGGCAACAATGAAGCCCAAGGTAAACTTAAAAAACACTGATCATTGTCTTCCTTGGTGCATTTCACACTTTTGTTTTGTGTATGCTACACCTTGTGTGGTCCTCAACCAGAACACCAAAAATTGCATAACTTTTGAAGTAAACAACATACAAGACAAATGAACCCACTTTCCCATACAATTCTGATCCAAGGAATTCATAAAACTGGTTATTACGATTCAAACATTTAACTCTATTTCAGGACAACAGCAAAAAAAAGTTGAGAAATCTGTGGATGTTTTCAACCTGTACGACACAACCAGAAAGGGGGGAAGAGCAATTTTCTTTATGCAAAAAGCAATAAAATTTATTCACAAAGGTTAATAAGAAATTCCATAGCCGTCCATTGAATATCTTTTTAATGCATGAAACAGAATAAAGTAAAGAAAACTTGGCAAGTTTCTCTTGAATACTGAAAAGACTATGCAAATTTCATTTTGTATAGCAAAATTATAGTAATCCCATGACATTATAATTTCTCATTCAATAAAAAAATTATCTAACCGCGTTAACATTGTTTTTTTTATATATATATATTGCTATGTTTTAACTAAAACCCATATTACTTGCAAATTTGACATATTCTTCAGTTACAAGGCATGGTAATGAGCAAAAACAAAACTGTCCTGTGTCTCAGCTCCAAATATATCAGCAGAAGCATTTGAAACTTCCTTGACAAATCGTTTAACACTTTGAGAGTGGCATGGAATCAATTTCATGTTAAATGCCTGGCTTTAAAACCCTTCAATCTCATTTTTTGTAAACTAGGGAATGTGAAAGGCCCAAATACTTTTGTCACCTTAGTTGGAATTGTCATGAATTTTGAGAATTTTGTCTACAGAAAATCGTCTTTTCTGCCACATCTTTACTAGAGAGGTTTTCTGAGTGAGCCTGCCAGGCTCCGTGGTTGACGTATCTCTTCACGATGTCACGTGTTTCCTTTGGTAGAACATCTCAAACAATTTATCTCTTTGATAATGTGGTAGGGATCATTCAAAATTGATTGTATGCATTTGATATAAAACTACATTGGGTAGTAGAGTAAGACAATGTTTCACAATCATAAGAAGATCCCCCTCCCTCAAGCAAAAGCGCTGGTAAAATTGTGTTTACTTATATACAGATGCATTAACCGGATTGCAGTTGTGAGCCAACATGAATACTGAGTTTGAGACCAGGCCTAGTCAGCCAGACTTTTGTTGATTTCTCCCCAAATTATCTTTTTTGATCATTACTGAGATCGTCATTGAGGAAGCTCTACGCTTGAGTCATTGATGTGTTTGAAATCAAGTTTTTCGACTGCCGTAAATTGCTGTTCCTAATAAACTCTTTCTAACAATTCCTATGATGGTGAGTATTTCTTTCTTGAATATGATCACGCAAAGGAAGTTCGTTTGTATGCAATTTAGAAATATTGATAAGCACTGCAATTTAATTTGAGTTAAAGGAAGTAAATGATTCCACCGGGTAATCATATGAATTTTCAAATCAAAATTGTTTTCAAAAGGAAATCTGAAATCGTGTGTCATGTGACTGATTTCCAGCTTGACCGAGACACGGTTGCCAGATCAGACAATAGTGTTCCCAAAATTGGTCAGAATATATTTTGCTAAAAATAGCTGATGGCTAAAAGTAGCTGCATTATTATCACAGTAATGAAAATAAATAGCTAAAAATGGCTAGAATTTCATTTCTAGCTAACTTTGGTTAAAAAAGTATAATTATAATAATAAAAATAAATAGCTAAAATTGTTTAGTACTCAAAAAGATATTAACCACATTTTATTACTTAGTACTATTTATGGTAGGTAGGGATATCGAAATAAGAAGAAAAGCAACAAATATCAATTCATTGATTATATAAGCAGTGAAAGTATACAATATGATTTTTAAATAGGTTTATTAAAATAAAATTTAAACATTAACTAATAGAGTCTTCAACATTTAAGGAGACTTCATATGATTTTTTGAGAGTACTAAAAAAAGAAAAAAATCTAGACCTCTTCTCCCCTTTGATGGTTAACTTTTTGCAATCTTTACGCTAGTCTATTTTAGAAGCAAGTTTAACTATTATTTATATATATGAATGGCTTTGCAAACAAAGATTTTTGGGGATAGTTTTCCAGTGTGTGTGTGTGTTTGCTTTTATGACCGTAATTTTTACGTTGTTCGAAAAAGCAAGATTACTTTAAAAAAATTTTAAAATTCGTGTACACAAAAGGTCCAATTTAGCATTAGTTATGCTAAAATGAAGGTCTTATGAATTGAAATCAAAAAACATTACTTGCAACATTTTTTTTCGATTTTTAAGGTAAAGGGTACCCTTAAGTACAAAATGACCTTTACTGAAGATAGTTTTAAATTTTTATTACCTCCCTAAAAAAAGGAAAAATATTTGCCCAAGAGTTTGGAATCAATTACTCTAGGATATCCAGAATATTTCAAAAATAAAAACTTTGTTTCAAGACTTTCATAATTATCTGAACTCAGTAAATAAATACACTTTGTAATCTTAACTGTAGCTCCTGCCCCGAGTTGTGTTTCGTAACTTTTGTTAACAAATGCCTCCCAATTTTTTATTACCTTGAAGCAATGTCATTTTTTAAGGAATGATTTCAAAAGCTTTGAATGAAGTGGCATCGTAGACTCAACAAGCAAAGGCAGTTGACCCTGGTTACCAGATAGTTTACATTTTTATTACCTCAACACCAGACTCCCACAAAAAAGAGATTAGTTCCCCAGCCAATGACTTGTGCTTGGTTTTGGAAATATCTGAAATCGGACAATATTGGATGTCCGTGGTTGTTTGGTTTCGGAAATATCTGAATTTACCTGAAATCGGACAATATTGGATGTTCGATTTTAAAAAAATGAACACAATGTCCGAAATCAGACAAATCTGGTAACCCTGCTGACAAGTCACATGTACCTCAAGTTGTGTAGAAGGAATTGCTTTCTGGGAAAATTTTTGTCTATTTGTTTTAGACACGGTGTGAATTTCACATTTCAAAACACTGGAAGTTACGTAAATTCTTTTTTTTAGTTGATACCAATAGAGTAAAAATGATGAGTAATCTAGGACAGAAAAGTGACAAAATAAAGGCTTTAGACTTAAATACTGCTACAGGACAAACAATATCTAGTTTATCTATGAAAACACAGGATTTGTTTGCTTTTTTATGTTTTTTGTCCTGAAAGAGTAAGATGTGTTTGAATCTTTATACTAACCATTTTACTGAATTTCTTGGGTCAAAACTGTATGGAAAAATGTGGTCATTTGTCTTTGTATGTTATTTACTTCAAAAGTTATACGATTTATCTTTTCGGTTCACAATAGGTGTATATAAGGTTAGAATTAATCCTATTGAACATTATTTCAGCCTGTTACTTGGGACAATCTTAAAATAGATATTGTCCAAAAAAAAAAAAAAAACTTAACCCACCACTGGCATCATTGGGAATTCTGATCAAAAGCCACTTACATTTGATTTTCCTGTGGACACCAAAATTGAAAGAAAAGGCATTAATAGTTTCAATTTGCACTGAAAACGAACATTTCACTATCATGTTGGTTTGTATGGCAGATGGGACAAAGATTCCCCCTAAGATGTTCTTAAGCAGGAATCTTTGCCCAAAGGCATCAGTTTCCCCAGCGGTGTGCAAGTGCGTGTCCAGGAAAAATGCTTGGAGGATAAATCGATGAAAGACTGGGTTGATAGTGCCGGGGGGGGGGGGGACAGTTTGTTAGTGTTTGATGACTTCTGCTGTCTTCATGATCCAGAGATCATTAAGCATCTCAAGACAAACCATAAAACAAAAGAGGTGGCTATTATCCCGCAATGACCTCCTTGCTACAGCATATGAAAACTATCCTCAGAGCCAAATAGAAAGTGGATGTTACAGACAGATGAAGATACAAAAAAAAAGAACAAGGAGGAAGAGAAGCTGAAGATGAGAATTTCGATGACTGATGAAGATGACCTTTACTTTGCCAATGAGGATATGATAAATGTAGTCTGAATAAAATGACAAATGCTTTTCTTTTAATTTTCTTGTTCAAAAATTTAATTTTTCCCCTCAGCACATGATCAAGCTAACACAATAAGTATTATGAAAAGGTGGTGGCAGTAGTTTGCAGTACAATTCTCTACTAAACTTACTCCTCCCATAACTATGACAGCTACAAAGATTGCCAGTGTCTTGTGTGGACTGCTTGCATTCATTTTCGGTTTAAATAAATATTCTGAGTTTTCTATATTATTGATTGACTGCCACCATTGTCGTGATGGCAAACATACTTTCTAGACCAACAGTGCTAGAAAAATGTCCCGCGATTATGTTTTCGTAGAGAATACGCACCTGGATTTTTTTTAGCTGAAAATTTTCAGAAAATAATAAAAAGTATATATTATAAAAATTCATTGAACAATTATCACTGGCTGCAAATATAACCATCCACCACTACAACTTTATACCATTTTTCATGAGCTAATCTAGAGAATTACCAAATTGATTGTGGCATCCATGTTTTTATTAAAATAAATTTTGATTAAATTAAAACTTCATATTTATTTAGTGTGAAAAAAGACAAAACTCTGTTGAAACAAACAATAACATGTGACAGCTGAAATTTTGACCTGACTAGAATTGATTTGTGGGTCCGGATTCTACATTGTATCCTAAATTCATTAAATACATGTGATGTTTAAAATATCAGCAAGTTCAAACAAAATGCATTGAAGTTGGTGACTTCATTATAATTCTAGGCAGCATTGGTATATGCAATGAAAGGTTATGACCAGTGTTCCCTCTAATTTTTTGCAGTCAATGTCTGCAAAAATCTTGTGTTGTGCAAATTTTTTTCCTGTGACAAAAGTATGCACGCATATTTGAATTCGACTTAGTGAATCAAAAGTTTTTTCAATAAAAACTCAATAATCTACAGAATTTGAAATCTTATTTGCGCACATTAATTTCCTTTGTGCGTGCACACACACCTACAGCTTAGAAGGAACAATGGTTATGACACAAAATTATCTCACTTAACTTTGAAATGAACAATCTAAAATAAAATGCTATAATTTGTATTAAAACCAAATCTGTATTTATAAAATTCATTTTATTGAAATATATTGAACTTTTTAATAATGAACAAAATGAAGAGGCGGCCAATTCCCTGTGAAAACAAGGTTTTGTAGGCTGCAGACTTTTTCCTTGAGCCTTGTTGTGGTTATGTGAGAAGGAGCAGCAGAAACCATTTTATAAAATGGCCACCATGATGATTTTGATTCAATGGCAATGACTGCCAGTTTTTCTTTCCTCTCATTTGTCAGAGAAAGAGGGGAAAGAAAAGAAAAAACACAAAAACAGAAAAGCAAATTTTAGATTCAAGGAAAAATTTTCAATGTGTTTTTTTTTTTTTTTTTTTAAATTTATTTCAGAAACCAAATAAAAAATAACAATATTTAAATTTTTATTCAATTTGCTAACCAAATCCACAAGGACGGGCATTTGCAATCACTTTCTTGTCTATTCCTTTTATATTTTTATCTTCATGTTAGCAGCAGGTGAAGACAAGAGGATTTTGAAAAAGGAAGGAATTTAACAAATCTGGGAAATAGGGGAGGGGGGCAGTGAAAGCACAAACAAACAAGAGGAGAGGAAGAAGGGGAGGAGCTGTTGTTGAGCCTCCTTCAAACACAACCACCAAATGAGAGGCAGGCAAGGATGAAAATAGAGACAAGGGGCAGTGGATCCACTTTCGAGCAGTTTCTTAGACGTTTTCCTTAGTTTT
>VCCN01001152.1:60750-80137 GCA_006491835.1 Architeuthis dux
AAAAAAACAAAAACAAAAAAAATTCTCAGTCAGAATGGACCACAGCACAAATACAGCAGATTGGCGCAGTTCAGTTTTGGACGACTTGTATATAAGTATTTGACTTCTCCCATGCATACACACATGAATCTTGGTTATGGATTTAAAAGTTATGCAACCTCTTTGACCAAATAGGCAACAAAGTTTTTTAAAATAAAAAAACTGCATTTTCCTTTAGAAATTCTTAATGGGATCTGCAATGTGCATAGACAACAACATTTGTAGAAGTGGGAGAGAGAGAAAGAGAGTCAGTGGTGATTGGTAACTGAGCATTTCTGTTGGATATTCATGGAATATCTTCAAACAAAAACTACCAAATCCCAACAAAGACTCAGGCTTCTTGTCTACACATTCAATTTGGAACCTTTAAATTCTTCTTGCCATCTTTTTGGTCCCAAGGAGCCTCTATAGTTTGTCCAGAGAGAAACACTGATATCAACAGTTAGTAACAATATTGAAAATAAAATATATAATAAATTCTTTTTTCTTTTTCTTTTAGAGATGAGTTTAAATGTCATCTGTACTTTGAATGAAAATAATCAAATGTTAAAAATAAAATAGATCTGATGCCTTTCAGTTTGTTGAGTGTTGATGTCAGCCAAGCCAAAAAAAAAATATGAATGTTGTCCAAGGAAGAACACAACAGGATCAATGAGTTTCCTTTTTTAAAAAAACAGTTACAGTAGGGGCACACATCACAGCTCTTTTTCTTTCCTTGAAAAAAGAAGGAAGAAAGAAATACAAATTAATAGTTTTTAAAAAGAAAAGAATTGGCAGGAGGCTTTTCCTAGCTGTTGGAGGATTCTTCTGATCATTCAAGATGTTTTTGTTAAAAAAGGAGACAAATTGTTCTTTCGTTAGAGTTTAGCTGTTGCTATGCCAACATTCTGAGTTCAAGTGTTCTAGTTTACAATTTACAGCAGCAACATTTGATTTAAGCTTAAAATGATACACACACCCCCCCATTTGTTCAGGTTGACACCAGAGTTACCAGAAGGGGAGATAATCCGTGCTTTATCTCAGACTTGCCCAACACAGGCATTGAAATTGGAAATCGAGCAAGTCTGGAGGCAGAGGTTCGATACCGGCTTCAAGAAGCTGGTATTGAACCTCTGCCACCAAACTTGCTTGATTTCTAATTCCAATGCCTATGTTGGGTAAGTCTGAGATATAGCTCGGATTATCGCCCCTTCTAGCCAAATCTGACAACCCTGGTTGACTCATACATACAAATGAACAGACTGTTTTAAATTCAATTAAATGTTCAAACTTTAAGGAGAGCAAAATTAATCCCAATAATTTTATACACATAATCTAGAAAAAAAATTAAAGTGAATCAGCAAATAAATATTCAACTACTAAACAATGGATGCTGCAGTTCAAACTTAAAATTATCTTCGAGTTATTATTAGACGAGTAACAATTTGGTATACTTACTGTATTCCATTCTCTGATTTTCTTGGTTGTCTTTTAGAAATCAAATAAATGACTAAAATTGCCAACGGATGACTCAAATGGCCAATAAAATACATTGAAGAATAAACCTGGACAAAAAGAAAAAATAGCACCAAAAAGATACAATGTGATAAGAGTGAGTTGAAAAGCAAAGACAATAGGAAACATTGTTATTTTTGAGTTCAAAGAAAATGACTATTTTAGAAAAATCATCTTTTCAAGAGGAATATTTCCTGCAATATCAGGTGTTGTAAGAGGGGCAGTCACTCCATGGCGCAAGTGTAAAGGGGCACAAAATTAGCTCTGGATGGTAATTAATAATTATGTCCTCCCTAGGATATAGCACAATTTCCCCCGGGTGCTGAGAATGCTTGCTGTGCCACTGTGCAATATTAATACATATAGTCATGTCATTCTAATTGGCTGTAAGAAAGTAATGATTAAATAAGTGAAAACGGAAGTGTATTTAGATATTGAACAAAAAATTTTTAAAAAGAATAGAAAACTTACCTCCCAGTAATTTTGGAACTGTAACAGTTCAAAAGATATCAATGCATAACTCCAAAAGAATTGGCAATAAATAATCCTAAATAAGAACCATAACCAAACACCATTCAGTTTTCCTTTGGGAAATGGAGGCACCTTGTGCTTTAGTCGACCCATCACCTAACAAAAGAAAATTGTTGGAATCAGTTGGAAAAGATCCCTACATGAAAAGAATCAAACACTTACTCAAGTCTTGGGGGGGGATTGGAAATTGAGCAAGTCTAAGAGACTGGTATTGAACCTCTGCCTCCAGACTTGCTAGATTTCTTATTCCAATGTCTGTGTTAGGTATAAAGCTCGGATTATTCCCCCCTTCTAGCCGAATCTGGTAACTCTGATTGGTCTACTTTAAATGTACAGGGAACAAAATTAATTATCTATCATGTGATAAAAAAGATAATTTAGACTTAACTTGAAAAAAAACTTCCTTTTATGATCTAAGACCTAAATAGTTGAAGTATTAAAATTATTGTGAGTGGAGAAAGTTTAACTGGTTTCCTGAGAAAGATTTTAAAGCTTAAAAGTGTAAAATCTTTAACTGAAAACGTTAAAGCAACAACTAATGAAGGTTGGAGAATTGCCAGTTGACAGATTCACTCTTGGATAAGTATATCACAGACAAAGGTTAATCATTTAAAAAAAAGAAAAAAAAGAAATAAAAAAGAAGTTTACACACCAAAGACAAAAACAGTTTGTAGACACTTACATAGGATTCAGTAGCTATAATCAAGAACTCCAAGAAGAAAGTATTAAAGTAGCCTGAATATAATCCATGCCAGAGAGCAAGGTATGCAAATGTTAAGAATTTGGATAATTCCTTATTTCCTAAGAATCGCAGCCGTTTCATCAAATATCTGTAATTAAGAAAACAAGCATTAGACATTTTGTTTACATTCAACCAGAATGAACCCAGATCTTTTATACATTTGCAAAAAATAAATAAGGGAGACTACTCTATGATTAGCATTTAATAGCTATCTCTCTTAACAAATGTTACAGACAAAAATATAGACATACATGTGTCATATTATATAAGTAGATTTTAGGTATTCCAAGATTTACGATGGTCAGTCAAGAAAGTGTCCAGCAATTTTGAATATCTCGCGGACCGGTTTCACAGCCTTAAGGTAAGTTATTCTTTTTGTTAATATTAAATGGCTGGGATACTTGGGCTATTGATCTCATTTTTTTTGCTGTTACCCTGTTTTGGCCAGTCCATTCTAGTCTTCCGCAGGTGTACAATTTTTTTTTTCCAGAATAGTGTCTACCAATACTGTATGCTTGGGGAAGACCATAGAAGGGAACTGCCAAAATGCTAAGGTAACAACAAAAAGAATGAGATTAATAGTCCCAACAACTCTTGAAATGATAACACTGTGCAGCACGATTTTTATTCCCGGGTAGTAAGTGTTATTTGCTAATTGCTTGTGTATAAAAAAATATAGAAATATTCACTTCAAACTTTGGTTTTGTGACCAGGACAATGATATTCATCTGTAGTTGTTTTTCTTACGTTATGTGATTACAAATGTGCAAGTTCACCTGTTGTCCAATTGGAAATAAGTAGATTTCAAATTATCAATGTCCTGGTCACAAAAGCAAATTTGAAGGGATTAATTGACATTTTCTATACTTTTTTTTTATTTTTTAGATATAATCAATTAGAAAATAACACTTATTACCAAGGAACAAAAGAAAAAGTAAAAATACATTGCAGTGTAAGGACTCATTTCAAAATCACATTGTATTTCTTTTATCTTTCAATTTATTTAGATGTCACCTTATTAAAGTCATTGATATTCTACTTCATTATTTAAAATTAAGTAATTACTTGGCTAATAATTTAATATTTTCAACTTTACAGAGATAAATAAATTTACTTTTACTGCAAATAGCACATACACATCATACAAATAGGTCAATTAGTTTCCTATGACCTGTTATAATTTAAGGATCAAGGATGCCCGGTGAAGAGGTCTAAAGGAGAAACAAACATTCTAGGTGTCATCTGAGGCTTCACTCGTCATTTAACAGCCAACTTTCAATGCTGACATAAGAAAAAAACAAAACATTCTAGGTTGCAACGATTCATGTCTAGAATTTCAGCAACATATACCTTATGCCTAGTTAACGGAAGATTATTATCTTCCATGTGGACAATTTTGATTTGTGACTGGCATGAGATTTCAAATTATCAATGTCCTGGTCAAAGGTCCAGCTCAGCTCAGGAAGTTTCAACTAACTTTGCCAACATCCCTTCTGCGGATCTTGAACACAAAGTGGGCGTAGAAAGTGTTGCCAGGGTGAGACTGTCCGAGTGGGGATGGAGCCTTGTCACAGTTTGTAATAGTACATTTTAACAAGTAATAAAGAAAAAGAAAAAAAAAATTTAAGTTACCAAAATTAATAGCCAAATTTTATCTATATAATAAGCACTAAAGTTTGTTTGTCTGTTTGTCTTGAAACAACAAGGTTGTCATTTCTCAATGAATCTTTGTCAAATTTTAACACAGGTCTAAATGCATCCCAGAATAATGCATGAACAAAGAAAACCCGGGTCTGGGCTCCCTTGGGGTAATTACTGATGTAATGTAATTGTTTTTTTTATGCACTGTCCCAGTTTCCAGTGTGACTATCATTTGATATGACCATCAATAAGTCTCAGGGACGGTTCTTCAAGGTTGCTGGAGTTGAACCGACAAGACTATGTTTCTCTCATGATCAGCTCTATGTTGCATGCTCATGTATTGGGGCAACCAGAAATCTTTTCATCAGAGAACCAAACCACAGAACAAGAAATGTTGTCTAACCCCAGAGCTATCAATTTAGAATCACAAGAAAATATAGAAAGTAAAAAATAAAGATAGTATTCTTTTAAGTCACAAAATTAAAATTAACAATAAACAGTATCAAAAGTTTCACACATCATAGCCTGAAAAAAGATGATGTATGTGTATTAAAATAAAAAAATATATGCACATAATTATATACAAAAAGAACTACATAAAAAAAAGCCCACCTTTTCTATATATTTGGCACCTTGGCAATGCCGGGTACCTCTGCTAGTTTAATATAAACTTGAGTGGAAAAAGTGGTATTCGATTAATATTTTTTCAGGTTATTTTTTTATGAACAAACCAAAAGAAACTGTTCCACCATCCACAGCATTTTTTTTTCATTTTTTAAAAAAGATTTTAATTAATGTTCTGTAATCATCTGCATGCAGTCATGTGAATTACAGTCAACACTCAAACAACCATACTATCAATAATTACCTCATCAAAACATCTATTATATTACAATGGTCGATTTTCGGTTGAACCACTTCTTTTTTGAACTTTTGACTTTACCCAGTGCCTAAAACGGGTTTCTGATTATTTTCTGGAGAATTTAGATTTTTTTCCCCTCAATTTTGGATCAAAAAAATTAAAACCAGTTGGCAACTGTGGTCCTGTCTGGCAGTACCATAGAACAGACAATAGACATTAGTATTTGTTAGTAATTTCATTTAATGTTACATTTTTAATGAATGGAATGAGCTTTGCTCTTTCCAACAAGTAACTTAATTCTAGGCACAGAGACTGTGCCTCTGTTTCAGAGAGACTCATCTGCATATCATTCTCAATTGACAGTCTTACACAAAATTTTGCTTATACTAAAAAAACAAAAAAAAAAACCCATTTTTTTAAAAAAAACAGCAGACTCCTTTGTAAAATAATAATACAACACCACAAAGCCAACTAGTTATGATTGAAAACTATGAAGCCAAGTGGAGAAAAAAAATTATTCCATATCTTCTAAACAGCAACTTGGCTGATTTGGTCTCATCAGATTCACAGACAGAAAAAGAAAAAAATTCACAAAATACTTACTTGACCATCCAAGTACTCGTCTGAACATTGAAAGCTTTTGTTAAATCATAAAGTGTGTGTGATGTCTCAAACTCATACAACTTTATATTTTCGCTGGAATCCCATCTACTCTTGCCATTTTCATCAATTCCATTGTAAGTCAAACCAGTGAGAATACAAATTCCTTCCTATAATTCAGCAAGAAATGAGAATCATCAGCTGATCTTATCCATAATTTCCAAAAGTTATTTCTTTCAACTCAATTCAAAAGATTGAAACAGAACAGGGTACATCTTTGTTATGTGTAATGCCACTCATTGCACCTTGTTCCTCCATTTCGCTAATTCCCACATCCATTCCACTTTTTGTGTGTTAACTCCTGTTTCAGGATTAACAAAATTATATCAATTGTTCCCAGTGAAGTGAAGAAAACCTATTGCATTCAACTCCCAGTTGGAGTAACCCATAGATAGTGGATACTTCAGTGTCGTACCTCTTAATTAGCATTAAGCATTTCTGCAGTTCGATAGTAACGAATAGCAGCCTGAGGTGTTAACACACAAAAAGCAGAATAGATGTTGGCAAAATGGAGGAATGCAATGAGTTCCCAGAACAGGAATACACATATCAAAATTATCATATACAAAACCAAGGAACAAAACTGAAGAAAATGAACCAGAAGATATTTTTGGTGTTTCTGGTAAAAAGAAATAAGTAGAATTTTGATATTGAAAGGTGAAATCATCATGTCTTCAAATTTGTTCTAAAAAAAAAAAAAAAAGTATCAAGACTCCTGAATTGGATTAAAGGTCAATTAAAAACTAAAGGCAACTAACATATTTGGAGAAAAAGAAATTGGTGAACAGATTTAGTCGAGTTATGGTTTAAGAAGCAATCAATATATATTTCAATAAATTTTAAATAATAGTGTGGTTTTAAAAATTCATGCATTGACAAATTAAAATGCTGTGATAATTCTATAATAGTCACACAAATTTTAATTTATGAATGTTTTTCCAAATAATAGCAGTTAGGATGAAGAAAACAGAATAGAATATTTGAAATTTAAAAAAAATACATTAACACATTCAGCACCAACATGTAGAAATTAGCATGTGTGTGTAGGCCAAGAATAGAACAATAGAGATTCCCCAGAAACTAAAAGTATTAGTCAGGGCAGTATGCAGAGGACAAAATGAAGACAAAGTGTGAATTTCAAAAAGGGGGACATTAATTAACATCATGTGGCACTGATTGTGTTAATGCTCACAGATTAAGGAGCATGTAACTGAATGAATAGGATCAGCATGCTTGCAGGATCATCTTATACTCTGGGCCTCGCAATTTGAAAAATAAAAATTAAGGTCCATATTATTAAATAGCAGTCATAGAGAATCTTTTGTAGGACTCATTTCTTCTTTGACTATTAGTCAAACATGTGACCAACTGTACTGGGAAGCATTGACATTTACAAAGAATCATTTTCGCAGCACAATGGGATAATAGCAGTTAAATCTGTTTTCCCATATGTGTATTAAGAGCAACATCCTGAAAAACACTTTCAACCAACTATAAAGCAATTTTCTTCAATGAAATGCTGCAAATTTCAGAGTTGGAAAACTTAATTTTAATGTGTTACAGCAAAAAGGGGGTTAGGAGCCCCAGTACATTGTTTTGGGGTCTCAAATATTCTTAAGATGGCCCTGCATACTTGCAGTATTACTAAAGACATAAAAATTAGCAACTGTTTGAATACAAAAATAAATAGGAATAGTTTCTAGCAATCCAGTCATTTTGGATTGTAACAAATGTGTACCAATTCTTTGTGCGTGTCTACAAAATGTGTTGTTACTTACAGATATATGCCAGCAGGAAATATAACGTGTCAATACAAATCGGCCCCACACTGTCACATACAGGCATTTCAGAGGTAGCAGCAGATCCTGACATGAAAATGAAAAACAATGCAAATATAAAAGGAAAATGTCTGTGTACTGAAGAAATGTTTTAAGATGCAGATCTCAGGAGAAAAGCTAAAGAATCGCAATATCTTCTCTTCAATAAATAAGTACAGAGGAAATTTCAGAATGACTGTGCACATATTTGTGTAAAAAATATAAGAACTCACAAGGCAAAGATTTAATACAAAGAAAAACAGTCTTCTAAAGATAGTATTCATTAATGAAAATGGAAGTTTGGAAATTTATTAGCAATATGAACAACAATGTCACGCATGTATAAAAGCTTTGCAGAACTCTTAACCTCACGAAGCTCGGCCGAATCACGGTTGAGAAAGGCTGCACTAGAGTATTAACAGAAAACATACAACCGTGAACAAAATACTATCTACAGAGCAAGGGAGATAATTAAGATTTAAAATCTGACAATTTGCAATAAATTCAACAGGTTTGTTTCATTTTTTTAACAAGACAGATTTTATAGTCATGTCTAAATCAATAATATAACAATTCTTTAAAGCTTGAACTTCACACTTGTATAATTGGCTTTAAATCGAAAAAAAAAAAAAAAAAAAAAAAAAAAAAAATTCTTAAGATTTTTACTTGAGTAATGAAATATTCACTTACATGAAACTCTTTAGTGAAAAAGTATTCAGTTGGTACAAGAAAATTTAGTAGCAGTAAGTTGCCTATGTAGACAAGACCAACAGCGAGTTTAGTGAGACCAGCCAACAAACTGAAAGAGAAATATTTTAGGGAAATCATTTTCGCTACAATATTGCAAAGTGGATGAACAAAATAAAGCAACAGGGAAGAATTCTTAATACCTTATCAAATGGAAAGGAGATTCAAATCATTTTTTACATAAAATATGAACTTTGGCATCAAATATTATTGTTATTTGGAACAAAGAATGCAAATATTATAAAATGGTCATAAGTGTGACATGCTGACTTAATTATTTCTGATTATAATTTCATTTAATTCTTTAAATATTGGCAAACAGTTTGATTAGAATAATTTTAGTATTTCTAATAAAATTAAATATTAGTAACCTTATAATATTGCATTATTTATACCAGAGATGTCCCACAACACGATTTGACCTTAAATCAGCGGTTTTCAGAGTCCCAGGTCACATCCCTCCCCTTGTGATCCATGGTTTCCTCAATTTCCCCCCCATTTTGAATTTTCATCTTGTAATCTTTTTCACCATTAATTATTCCTACCCTGACTGAAATTCCTCACCTGGCTGAGAATCACTGCCTTAAATATGATTGTTTATTTTTGGTAAAACATTTCATTATGATTGCCTTAGAAATACAGCAAGTGTAATTATTCTCAGGAATATTCCGAATTGTACTTTTCTTTACCTTAGTTAAACATGTGGGAGTTAATACTGTATACGTGTACGATATTGGAAAATATATACACTAGCAACTCTCAGACTATTTTTATGCTCTTTTAAAACATTGTAATAATTCAATATCTTCTTTGAAAGTTTAATTTTGATTATAATTGCAAGAAAATAGCATAAAGTTAGTCATATATAAAAGAAAAAATACTTTTGTTTACTCACAGAGTATATCAGAGCAGATAATGGATTCGGCCATAATTGTCACCAGAAAAAATAATTAGTTACAATTTTTTTTTTTATTAATAACAAAGATTATTACGATAAAATTAACAGATTTTAAGTTACAAACGTTTTCATTGACACATGTTGCTTTTTGTCAAAAGACTGTGAGAGTTGTTAATGTACACTGGACATGATACATCATATAAATATTTTATGAAATTATTTAACATATAACAAGGTTAATTAGTTCAGGTTTAATTAATTGAGATCTGACTCATCTGAACATCCCTGTTTACTTCTAAATGTGGAGAAGTAATTGCAGTTGTGATTTTTAAGTGGTCCAGTTATGATACTATGCTATGAATGATGGAGATGATCTTTCCAGTCACTCTTTTATCTCAGATTTCGTCCGTTTTATCTGATATCTGGCTTAACGAGGTCCATTTAACGAGGGTTCACTGTATTACCTCTTAGAATAATTAAGCTTTTCATTTGGAATATCATCATGTGTTGTAAACCACCGTTAGACAAAAACACCATAAAAAGGATGCAATGAAGACAAATTTAACTTACCTATCAGGTACTCCATTACCTTTACTGGAAAAACCACCTTCCACTAATGTCAGGTACCTTTTAATAGAGCACTACAAAATAAAAGATAGGCAACAAAAAGCAAGTCTGAAGAAACAAAAAAAACTAATTTTGTTTTACTAGTTTTACTTCATCTTGTTGCTTTTTATCACAATATCACTTTATACTTTTATCACAACATTCTGAAATATCAATTCCATGTTCTGTTTCTGTTCTTGATGATGATGTTACTGTGTAGAAAACATGAGTGGCCACACATGATAAATGCTCAACAAACCATTTTTAAAAAGTTGATATTTTCCTTATTTTTAAAGCTACAATGCTCAGTTTTTTAAATTTTTATTTTAAAGCTTGAACACTCTGCATAGCTTCAAAATAAATTTTTAAAAACTGAGGATTGTAGCTCTAAAAATAACGAAAATATCAACATTTAAAAAATGGTTTGTTGGGCATTTATGTGCGGTCACTCGTGTATGAATTCCACACCTGATGCGTTGTCTGAAATCATTCTGCTGTGACATTTAACGGGTAAACATCACAACATTATATGTGCACTCAAAAATACAGGATTTTGCAATTTATCGTAAATTAACACCCCAAACATACTCAAAATAGAGTGGACAGATTTTTATCAAAACTAACCAAACTTTGCCAAAAACATCAGGAACATATTCATAGAATATTATTTTAATACACTATCAAAGTAGCAAATTTGAAATGTGTTTAATTTAAGCCCTGGATTTTTAGCACAAGCGACTTTCTGTGACCTTTTGAACTCTCCTGACCCAAAGAGTTATCCAATCAAATGTTACATATCATTTTAAAGCTGGTATTCTAACAAAAAGAATGATGGGTAATTTGTTATTATTAAGTCTTGCGATCATGAGATATTGTCAATAACATTTCCCCTACCCCTAACTTTTTTGATTTCAGCAGTTGTCAGCTTAAGTCAAAAAATCTGCATCCATTACAGTTTTATTTAAGGCAATATAAATAGCTACAGCAATTGTAAAGCACTCTTCTGGTAAAAAAAATGACTGATGTACAAAAATGCCACATGTACTATGGAGAAAAATGCCAGTGCCAGGACGCACATTAGCATCCTGCTTTATAGTTTAATAAATTTTATTTTATTTACCAAAATAGATCATAATTTTAAAAAAAACATTTGTATAAAGTGTTTAAAACAATAAACATATCTTTTTCAAATCTCATATCAATTTAGGTTAAATTTGTCCACTGTACATTTTATAATGACATTGTAATGGATCAATCATTCCCGGGTCTACAAAGAGATCTAGTTGAGTGCAGGCAATCTGATGCAAAGTTTTGAGATAGGGAGATGTGGTGAAGACTTGCCGGTTAAGAGATCGAAATGGGTGTATGTTGCTTGTATTTGCATCAGTGAAGGATCCGGATCTGCTCGTGGCAGCTCTTTTAAACCAAAAGCTTTCACAATACATCTGGGATACTTTGGCACATACGGGTCTTTCCTAATCCAAACCGATTTTCAATACCAGCTCGGATTATCTCCCCTTCTGGCCAAATCTGGCAACCCTGCTCTTATGCTTACCAAATGAGAAAGGAAATATTTATGCAGAATTTATCAATAATCCTATTAAAATAATTTTTGATATATGAATTTAATAGCCGGATTTTTTGGTAGCAGCTATTATTCAATCTTTTTTAAGACTTAATTCAAAAGCAAGAAATTTAGATTTTAAAAATCAAATCAAACTCGAAAAGAAAAAAAAATGCTATTAACATCCATCTTTGTAATAAGCATCAAAATTAGAAATTGCTTCAAAAAGGGGTGAACATTTTTTATGCATTTAAAGTAAACCAGTTTCAGCTTCACTTACCTGGGGTCCTATTAAAAACCCACCAAAAAAATAACAGTGTCCCAACAGTTCCAACAAAGTTGGTTTCTTTTGTATTGCAGTTTCCTTTTGGTCAGCACCCAATTTTTCCTACAACAGAAGGGAAAAAAAACAAAAACTTAGTTCAGTTTCAGATAGTAACCATTAATTCTTATAATAAATGTACAATAAAAAATGTACATATTTCAGATATTTATATGCTCATGTATGAATATGACTGCACATACACACATACAAGGCTCAAGTCTACATTAGCTAACCCTTTATTGCCAAGTAAAATGAATTACACTAATAAAACTATTATTAATTTTGACTAGTTTTTATCTCCATAAAGTAAACTATAGCAGTTCATTTTAGTTTGATCCTATACATAAGAATCAATTTTTTCTGACTTGACTGGAATTGCTGATTGAAATTTTGTGAATTTGAATTTTACAGCAGATGAGTAGATAGTTCTTATACAAAGAAGAAATGTTAGCTATTATTTCTTAGAAGTAGAAATACTATTTATCATTATACTATTGGTACAAATGAAATCCACCAATAAATTCAGCATAAAAAAATTTGGACAATTCAAAGATGGAACAGAGAGAGTGGAGCAGAGATGCGCTCATTAGTTTTTGTTAACCCTTTCCTCCCTAACAGCCATGTTTTGATTACTTCCCTGATGTGCCTTTGTGCTCTGAAACTAATTTAACATCAGCTGTTGCTGAACAAAAAGATACAATGGGCAGTAAATAAATTGCTATATGTCTTAATATTAAATGTACACTTACTAAATTTTCAGAGATTATTCCCAATGTATCACTTCCAAATTCAGTGAAATAAAACCTCGAAAAAGGTATTATTATCGATTGATTGGGATTGTTATGATTTATATTTGTGTATGATTTAAATTTAAATGTGTTTTTTTAAGTAAAGTGTTTTTTTGTTTTTTTTAGTAAATTTTTTTTATCATTTAAAAAAGTTTGTTTATTTTCAATAATAATAAATTATTATCTATAAACTGCTTAGCGGTATCAGGCAAGCAATCAGTCCATGGTACGTGTTTTTTATAATTTTTTTCTATCACGCCTAGAGGCGTTATCAGGGAGGAAAGAGTTAACAGAACAGTGAAGAACCTCCTATGTAGCCAGTTAGTGGTTCTTGTTCAATGAAATATCTGTAGAGTAACCTTTAAGCTTCTTTCTGATACCTTCATTGGTTTTAGTTTAAAAAATAAACAAACTCCTTGGAAAAAGAAAATTTCAACTTTACAGGTAAAGAAAGAAATAATTGGGCTAAAGAAGCAAATTTTATTGAAAAAATCTATATGCTAATTATTAAGTCTCATTGTTTACACTGGAGACAACTTTTTCAAAGACAAAAATCTCCGGTTCTAAACATGAAAAACATAATTTTTAGATGAAAAAATTCTCCATTCATTTTTTTTACGAATGGGATAATATTTTTTATAATAAAAATAATTCTTATACAAGTTTTTAACTTTTTTTCTTGTCAGGTTTTGCTTTTTCGTCAAAAGTTTGTGAAGTACTATTTAGGTACTTCCTAAAATTTTGATGAAAAAGCGATAAAATGGCACAGGCACTCTGCCGAATGATTGCCAAATCTTTTAATATATTTTTGTTCCAGTAAATTCTTTTTAATTATTAACCTTTTTGTAATTTTAAAGATCTCAGTAAATTGTATCTCGATCAATGTTGGTAATTTGCTGTCAGTAACTTACTGTCGGTAAATATTCTGCGACCCATTTAATGTAGATTTCATGCTTTCCATTGTGGGAAAAAAGTCTCAGCAAGTCTACAAATATATTGTCTATATTTTGTGCTACCTACACATACTTTTTGTACTATTAACAATTAACTATTCAAGTTTAAATCTTTTAAAATATTTTCTAATGAGATATCAAAAGAATGGAGAAAGTAAGATGTGTTCTAATTTTGCTGCTTCTGGAAAAAGTTGGAATATACAAATAATGAACAGAAAGAGAGAGAAAACTGAATGCATCACAAGATTTGAGGTTTTAGTTCTGACAACAGTACTAAGACATTTATTTTGCAGTAGCGGAGGCTGTTTACATTCACTTTGAATGCCCTTGGGAAAACTAAATAAACTACTACAATCTTAAATTTGAAAACACAGGTAGGTTTAGGTCTCAAAACAAAATAAATCATGAGCTGCAGGTACAGGTGGGCCTCAAAGCATGAAAATAATTAGATGTGCAGGCCCTAAAACATTAAAAAAAAATTACAGGCCACAAAATATCGGCCCGTGCAGGTCTCTACGGCATGTATATGTGACAAATATATTGATAGATAGCCAGCCAGGCAGAACCACTTAAAAAAATGAAGAAACCTATCTTGATCGGTGGACAGTTTTGGTTGATGGTTTCTAAAAATATATACCAATCAATCAAGAAAAAAAATGGGCCTATTTAAGATCAAAAGAAAAAAAAGAAAATGTTACCGAAGGTTTGCTTCCATCATACAAATCTGCTACAACTCCAGTTAGTTTAAGGATCAATACACAATGGGAAGTTGTCCATTCAATGCGGTACTGGTCCCCTGTTTTGGAACTGGTTGCACAACCGATAAGAAAATAGCCCTGAAAATGGATTGGGAATGTTAATTACAAAATCTTTAAAAACTAAGTAAAAATAACAATAATTCTATAGATTTGTATTTATAAATACTTCTAAAAATGGACAAAGACAATTTTTAAAGTCTTAAATCTACAGTAAAATATATTCAGTTTGCTATAAATGCATTTTGAAGCAAGAGTGTAGGAATTGCAAAACAATATTCAAAAACATTCTGCTCATTTATTGATATATGCAACAAGTTAAAAAAAAATAGGATTTTTTAAGTGGTTTTATAATTTATAAAATCAGAATTCAAAGAAATGTTAATTTGATAAAAACAATGTTTTAAATAAATAAAGTTGGAAAGCAAACAACTTTTTGTGCATTCCTTGAAATGGAATGTTTTTATTTTATTTTCTTATTTTTTTTATTGAACTTCAATATTTCTATATGATGTATTAAGTACATCAGGTTGCTTTAGGTATAACAAAATTATTTAAAATTCAAACACTTTTATATGTAAAAAAAAAAGAATCTACACCAACTGCTATAAATTATTGAGTGGCAAATAACAAAAGGAAGTGTGTGTGTGTTGGGGGGGGGTAGAACATACACAGGAGAAATTTTGTAAAAAGTAATGAGATTCTTCTTTGAGGATCATTATCTTAATAGAGTAGTTCCTCTTTATAATGCGGGTGTTGGGGGTCCAAGAAAGACAAGCATTATAACTGAATCGTGGATAATCATAAGTCAATTACAAGTGTCAAACAAGTTCACCAGTGAATGAAGGTGGTGTTTTCATCACAAAATCAACGAAATTATGTGTAAAACACCATGTTTACTGATTGCATATTGAAGGATTTTAATATTTTAGTCTTGTTAAGTGAGTCTTTTGATGAAATTCTGCTTTTATTCAGTTTTCTGGAGGAGTGGGCGATAATATGTATAGGTAAAAATGTTGGGGTCCACCTCATACCGTAAACTATATCAAATCGTGCTATATTGGGGGACTCCTGTATTTGAGTTAGAAAAATTGAGATGCTAAAAGAAATTAAGATCACATTGATATCATCGAAAGTTTTGATTAAAATTTAACATTATTTTGTCACATCCATGAAATAAATTTGATAACATTTTTTTTAAATTTAATGAAACCGTTTTGAATTAGGATCAGTTTTTATAGATTACAGCAGTAATTTCCTATTGAAATTTTTAGAGTCCCAAAATAAACATAAATCCATAACAACTTGGTGCATTATCATAATTCTTACCTTTTTCTTTCACACATGTGTGATGAAGGTGTTAATTAAGGTGTTAATTATTGAATAAATTCACTTTGAAAAACATAGCACTTTTGAGTACAATAATTACATATCATATTTGCTGGCATATAAGACGCACTTTTAAATAAATAAACAATTCAAATTTTACACTGCATTCAATGCACTGGGATATAACAAGGGATTTGTCTAGCAAAGCTGAAAATGGACAGATGGGGCTTGAAGGAGTTTCAATAATCAATTTTGTTAATTCCTGTAGAATCCTTGTGGAACATAGAGTCACAACCATTCTGCTGCAGTTTCAGTAGTAAGTAGGTTTTTAGAGCTGCTAGCCCAATGCCTAACCCCCCTCCTTTACCCAGGCTTGGGACCAGCAATGGCGACTGCCAAGCTGTAGGCATTTTCTGTCTGTTAGATGGACTACCTTACAGGGCTAAATGGCCCCAACTGCCCTGCTAGTTACCTATTGCTGGGAGGAGTAGTGGATTCATGCCTTTCCCAAGGGCATTAGTGCGAGGTGAAGGCAAACAGCCACAGCCGAAACTGGATTTGCTGATTCTATTTTCCGTGCCGGTAACCATGAGTGTACTCAATTAGCTGCTGAGTGAAATTTGTCCTAATAAAAAATTTTCCACACTCTTTGGTCATACCGGGAATCAAACCCAGGACCTTCTGCGTGTGAGGCAGACGTGCTAACCATCTGAGTGGATTAAGTAAGCAGTAGTCCTCCCCAAATTATGTGTCTTATATTATAAAGCCAGCAAATACATAAGTAAGTTTCCATTTCTCACACGTATATTATAGATTTGTAGTTACTACTATAGCGTGTGATATACCAAAGTATCTGTAGACTACAGTACTTTAATGTGCGGTGTACCAAGATGCCCACCTGACCCAATTACTAAGTGTAAACCACTAGCAAGGGACACATGACTTGTACATTTCAAACATGACCTGATTACTAGGACATAAAATTAGTATCAAAAGTTCATCTAAACTTCAAGCCGAAAACATCAGTCTTAACAATTTTATCCTCTGCAATGCTGGTGAAAGATTTCTGGCATTTCTAAATGATATTCAAAATGTATATAATAAAGGAAGTGATACGAAGTGTATGTCATTATTGTGCTATTATTCAACATCTTTATCTGTTTTGTTTATATGCTGGTCATTAATAAGTTCTATAGCACAATTTTTTTTTTAATCATTCAGCAGTGTAAATATCCCAGACAGACTGCACGCTAAAGTAGAAATGGCCTGGTAGACCACACGTTATATTAGCACCAATTTGGTATGTAAAAATTAATTTCATGAAAAAATAGAAAAGATTCACAGGATAACAGGATAAACATGGCTGGATAAAAAATCTTTGAAATATTAGCAATTTCTTTCTTTATAATTGCAAAGATTTCAAGAGCTTTATTGCACCCAACCACTTCATGCTACCATTCTTGTTTATTCCGTTTGAATCTTTTGGGAATTAGATACAGGAGAAAAATAATAAAATTAGAAAAAAAATCTGCTGTAATCTTACTGTATTTATAAAGAAGGCAACCACCATTGACATTCTTGTTCCTCCAGCAAACCATATTAATCCATAAATAATTATCATGTTAGCCAAGGAATGCAACACTTCCAGCCCTGAAAAAGTCAGAAAATTTGGACTTCCAATAATCTTCACTAATGAACTGATTTAGATTTAATAAACTGAATCAGGGTGGCTAGATTTGGCCATAAGGGGAGATGATCCAAGCTTTAACATTGTTGAATTTGGAAATTGAGCAAATATGGAAGCTGGTATTGAACCTCTGCCACCAGACTCATTTGATTTCCAAATTCAACACTCTTCCAATGCCTGTGTTGGGTAAGTCTCAGAGATAAAGCTTGGATCATCTTTTCTTATGGCCAAATCTGGCAATCCTTCTTAATACAATGTACATTTTTTTCTCTGTAAGCTAAAAGCTGTAAAAGAAAGATTATTATAACTGGTTTCTTTCAATCTTTAACTGTAGGATTTTGATAATAGGTTTTAAGCATAACATTTTTTATTTTTTTATTGACTGAGTATAAGCTATTCACTTAAGAGAAAACGCCTACATAAATAGTACTTAGAGTATGAATGACATGAAAAATAATTCTGAAAAAATTGTAATTTATACTCCAGTTTTATGGCACTCCATGTTCTAGGTAGCAAAAAAATAGGTTGAAAATTTATAAATGATCCTTAGTGAAGTAGATTAACAATGCAGCTCTCTATGAAATTATGTAATATTCAGGGAGCAGAAAAGTGGAAGAATTTTTTCCTTAATTACTTATAGAAGCTATTTCTCCTCTCCCTATCTCAAATGCTTTTGTTTTTTGTAATTACATGTTAATAAATGCTATTGAATATTATTTAATACTAGTAATTATTAGTGTCATAAAAAAACAAGGAGTTTTATTATAGAGGATTAATAAGTCTTGCCTATCCATTGCTACCTTTTACATTGGGTTGGTTTGGGTTTGGCATTGCCGTGCTGGTGAAGGAGGGCTGTGTGCAGTGGTGTCTGAGAGTAGAACAATGGGAAATTTAAATTAAAATCTCATTCCCTGTGACTGGCAAACCAGCAACCATTCAACACAGTACATATATGTTAGATTATTATTTAATGAAAGTAATCCCAAAAGATAATTTTAGGTTATCAACACGGTCTATAGTTTCAATGTTTATTTTCAAGTCACTATGAAAGTATTTGTATATAATTGGTATTTTTACTTCTTTATAGCGTAATTTGGTAAAAAAAAAAAAAAGAGAGACTGAGGGGGAGGAGATAGACTGGGGGGGAGGAGATAGACTAAAGCAATTGGTTTAGAAAAGGCATGTGGAGGAATGCCCTGCACTATTCCTTCCATTGAGAGGTAAAGATCACAATGACCTGACAAGCTACGTGGGGAAACAGAAAATGCCTAGTAGGCGTCTAACATTATTCAATACAGGTAATGGGTTTAGTAAAAGTTGGCAGAGGTATGTCTTTCCATCTGTCTACACAATATCTCCAAAAGTTATCAATGAATTTCAATTAAATTTTCTGGAAGGGTGGGCTATGGGCTAAAGAAGAAGTGATTCAATTTTGGGGTGGATCCAATTTGTTTTAGATTGAGTTTACGGCATTGGCAGAGGTATTCACTCTCTTAGTGCTTTCTAGTTTTCTTCAATGTATTTAAAACTAATGTACTAAAGTTATAGTATACAATGAATAATTAAAGAAAATAGAATAAAGGCTTGGAACAAATTTGGAAGATTCAAATGAAAAAGAAGAAAAAGAAAGGACTGTTTACACAATTCAAGTCAAACCCCAGTAGAATATCCAAATGCAAAGATAATCATTGCATCAGAAATAAAATGAAAAATAATGTCCAAAATTCAATTCATTCGTCTGTATTTTTTGTACAATTTTCTCTACTTCTCTCTCCTCCCTGATCTGCAAACAAATAAGCCTCCTTTCACTTCACTTCCACACAACCAGCTGACAGCTAAAGAGCTTCGCTACAATTTTTAAATATTTTAAAATTTAGTGTTTGCCGTTGGTTGCCTATGACTATGAAATGCACTTGCACTTCCTTTTTCTTTCTCTCTCTCTCTCTCTC
>VCCN01001152.1:97967-121990 GCA_006491835.1 Architeuthis dux
TATATATATACATGTATATACACATATATATACACGATTCTGCAAACAAGAATACAATAATAATTTACCTATTCATATATATTTGAATTAAATTTGAATGGTTTATAATGCTGAAAATGGTGGAGGTATCTTCGACGAAAAATAGCCAATAACTTGATGCAGTCTTCCTTGTGATGATTAAATTAAATAAACTTTTGATTAAATTCTAACTGCTTTATTATTATTATTTAAATTATAACTACCCTTTTATTTATTTAATTTTTCACATACCATCTTCCCAGAGGTTTATAAGTAGCTCAGTTGCGAACGAGGCACCCCCTCATGCCTAAAATTATAACATGGGGTTTGTTACTCAGTAATAGTTAGATATAGTGAAACACAAATGACCGGGATGCAAAAACTACCAGAGGCAAATGTCCACGGACGCAAATGACCGGGATATAGTTGTCCAGGACACAAATGCCCTAGTATCAGTCCGAACCACATGCAAAGATCAGAATGAGTTTAAAATATATGCACAAAGTGGAAAAAATAACTACTCACCCACACAAATACATTTTAATTTTTTTCCTCATCTTATACAACCTACAGGAACTGGATATAAAAACCTGTAGTTTGTCGTATTTATTGGACAAATATTTTATCCAACCTCTGAGATTGAAGTTCCATTTCACCAAAGAAAGTAAAGTCTTATCACAAATATCTTCTCTTATCATAGGTCTGCAAGCAGCAAAAATAGTAACATTATCAGTAGTAGAACTTTACTTTTATAGGAAGATGAAGAACAAACTGTTCTAATTCATATGCAGAATGTGGCATGACAAGAGATGTTGTAGTGTGAGACTTTGTTCTTAAAAAGATATAATCATTTTAGAATAATTCAGTTCAGCTGATGAGAAAATGTGGCTTAACAGTAAAAATCAAATATAATAAGGATGAAGAGGAGTGTCTGCCATAGACTGATGGTTAGCAACTAGACTTGCTAAATGTAGGGCTAGAGTAGTAAGTTCCACCCTTACTGGGTGCCCCACTATCAGGGCCTTGTACCAGACTAAGTTTAGCTTTCTATCTATAAGAAACATAAGGAGAGATAAAAGAAAGGCATACAAAAATAGAACTGAAATTAAGTTTTAGATTTATAACATGATAGCATTTTACAAGTACAAGACAACAGAAGGCTAAAATTTTAGCCTAAAATCCTAAGTAGTTTACTTTTATTCTGGAAAAAAAGACATTGATAGATTGGTCATAACTCTACCCTATATCCATGTAAAAGGATCTAAAATTTAAAGATGGCTTGGTAAATTTTAAACCATCAATAATTATCATGTAAGGAGGTGTGGAGTGGCATAATGGTTACTGGCACAGAAAACAGAATTGGCGGATTAAGTTTGAAGTTTTAGTTAATGCCCTTGGGAAAGGCATGAGTCCACCCCCACCCATAGGTACATAGCAGGGCAGTTGAAGCCCTCTAGCCCAGTAAGGCAGTCCGTCTAAGAGAAGGTTAATCTGACAGAAAAAAAACTACAGCTTGGCAGTCACCATAACCGGTCCCAAGCCCGGGTAAAGGAGGACGGTTGAGCATGAAGCTAGCTACTCAACCTTGAGTGGTTGCAGCCCTATGTGCCACAAAGAGTCTACAGGAATAAGCATCATGTAAATCTGAAAGAAGGAAACTACAACAGGAAAAAAAACCTGCCATTGGGCCCCCGTTTAATATTTAAAAAACAACATAATATTCATTATGGTAGTAAGGCTGCAAGAAATACTTTCCTATATTCAATGTTCTAAAAATGAGCTCATTATAAAAACGATAAAAGAGCAACGTCTGTTGGTAACAATCTCTATCATCTCCACCATTTGATATTTTGCTTTTAAAATAATTAAAATAATGCTGACATTCAAAAAGAAAGTCAACAACAACAAAATTGCTCACCATAAATCCAGCATTTATAATCTTCTACATTATAATAAGCAATGTGTCCATCTATCACACTTAATTCGTCCGTCTGTCACACTTTAAAAATAAAAATTTCAAGTTGAAAGGGCTGGGGGTAGAGGAGATGCTCTGAGAATGGAATCTTAATACAAAGACAGCAAAGAGGGCAGAGAGAGAAAGGAGCAGGGTAGACATATGTAAAATGGTAGGGGGTGAATTATATTATAAAAATATTTGCTAAAGGAGAATGGCCGAACATGGCCATTGAGAAAAGAAGAAAGGTGAGAAAGTGAGGTGGAATTTAACATGCTTTCCAGTGTCTCAGTGGAAGATTTGGTTAAGATGGTCGTTTCAGGCAACTCTCAAGAGTTTTTTCAGATACTACCAGGGCTGTGGAGTCGGAGGAATCTTTTATTAAAAAGTATAATTAAATAACATTCATCAGATATTAACATAATAATGAAATTTAAACGCCTGTTTTTTGTTCTTTATCAGAATATTGTGCAACATGAATTTGTCTACGTACAACGTTAACAGTGCATACAACATGCCAAACTGACGTCTTTTTCTTCTAAATAAAAGACAATTTTTTGTCAACACCAATGTTTTTTTACCCAATATACCACACAAATTAAATTAACTTTAAGAAAATTTTGCAATAAACCCGCTGATGACAACATAAACATGTGAGCGAACATCCCCCAGCGCCATGATTAAAAAGGATGATGATTAAAATTAAGCTTAAAAATTATAATTTTCTTTTAACTGTTTACTATTTTTCTTAAAATAAATGTTTTTTTGCTTTTACAGTTATTCATGTTTTATTGATAGTTTTCTTGTCTTATTTTATGATTAAATGTATGTAAAAGTTGTCATCTTTTATGCAAACTTCCAGGCTTTTGCGAAGGAAGTTTTTTTTCCAAATATTTTTACTATTAAAAAGTGAATAAATGACACTTCCTTTAAGCGGTGAACAAAATTAATTTATACAGTTTAAGAACACAGATACACCTTTTCACCAGAAATTTAAGCAAGATTTTTTAGATGGATTAAAACAAATCGAAAAGTATAACTGCTCATCGAAGCTGCTTATCCAGAGTTTATTAGTGATGTAGCTAGAACTTTAACAGCAATGCCACCCACTCTAGTCAATGTTGAAAGACTTTAGTGCAGTGAAAATAATCAAATCAGATTTAAAGGCTTCTATGTTCCATTCACTTAAATTTTATATTTAAACAATGCTTTAATCTCGCAACGGAAGTGTTGGGGAAAAAAATTTGATTCAACACTGAATTTTGCAGTTTTTTTACCCAAAAAATGTTTTAGCAATTTCTGTATTTAATGTGTATGTTGTGTACTGAAATATCAGGAAGAAAGGGATTGTCAATGGTCAGGAATTAATGCCAGCATTACTGACAGTTTACTTTATCCATAATAATGGACAATGTGACCTTTTCTGTTGGTTTCTTGGTTTCTATGTTCATAACTTCCGCTAGAGCTGTAACACTTTGATCCTAGGCAGAGCACACAAATATTCTGATCCTAGGCAGAAGTGGTGATCCATACATAAACAATCCAGTCATTTTTGATGGGTACTATTCTAGTTATTAATAAATATGTATATCTGCTTAAATTGACAGTAAGCAAAACAAAATAGACATGAGGAAATTAGGAATTGGAGAATCCCTAAGAAATTACGTACCAAATGCAGAAATATTGTTTTACAGTTATTTTCCTGTCTGCTAATAATTATAAAAACAAAAAGAGACCAATTCATCTTTTTCCTTATTTGTAAAACAATCATGTGATCAGCTTTCAAGTCAGGCGAGCCAGCAATAAATTGCAAAGCCAGGTTATTTCCTGTGCAGAATCACTTGCCAATATGTCAGACCAGCAGTTGTTCATAAAAACTATTAGACATCTCATAATTATGATCATGCCTCAGAACCATGTCAATGATTGAAACAATTGCTAAGTGCTCTAATATTCAAAGAGTAAAGTATCTTTTAGAAGGTAGCAGATACAATAATTTATAGTTTACCTAGCTACAAACAGCAGGAGGTTAGTTGTGGCACATGCTCTCAGTATTAAGTATGATCATGACAATTATAAAAATAAGAATATTACAAGATGGATAAGAATTTGGTTCATATATTAAAAAGGAATTCTTTGATTGTAAATGATAATCTGAACAGTTAAATACAAGTAACTTATCCCGTCAAATATCCATTCAATTAATACACAAACTGTACTTATAACAGTTATTATGTCAGGTACACTATTATTCCTAAACAAACTGATTGCGACAGAAACATGGTCACTAATATACCAACCAGATCAATCAATTTCAACAATGCTCGATACAGACAAAACCATTACCACCACTCAGGCAATTCCAGTTCATACACAGGGGAGTTCAATACCTTCTTTGCCAAAAAATAAGATTTTCCTCTTTTCTTAATGGATTATACACCTGAAGAGTGGATCAGCAAAAACATTGCAGTAGCAACATCAAGCAACATCAAGAACACAAAGAAGGATGAACTCCTGTCCAAACAAAATTTGGGTCATTCCATCCCAAGTCACCCTCTCAGATTCTCTTGGGAGAAGGAAGTGGGAGAGGTGTGAATCATAGGTGCTCCTATACCAAACTTAGGAAGAAATCTCAAATATTAGGTATATCTCTAATATTCTTTAAATTAAAATTCTTTGAAATTTTACGCATTTTGCTGAACAAGCCTTTTCATTCAACCTCCAACATTCATAGCTCCTTTGATATGGCATATACAACTTTGAAACTGTGTCTAGTGCTAACTTTTTCTGTAGAATTCAAAAATGTAATCAGATCATGTGTATCGTATGTACTTTTCCTCCTACAAGGCTCTGAAATTGGCCGAAAATGCAAAACATAACAAGATTACACCCACTTCGAGAGCTTTTCACTCAAACAATATGCTAGATAAAGCACTCAGTTTTTTCCTGTCATTTATAACATTAGGTCATGTGTATGCAGTATCCATATTTATTACGGTTATAGGAGTGTCAGAATGATGGTTTGAAATGTGCTCAATTTTTGAATGTCTTCAAAATTGCTGATTTTCATGTCCTAATTTGACCTTGTGGGCAATTAACCACCATTTTCATATTTTTACCATGTATTGTTATATTTTTGAAGATGATCTAACAAATATTTGGTGTTGTTCCTGAGCTTCCTTGTGAAGTTATGATGTTTTAATGCATACAAGGGGTGCTGAGAACTTCTCAGCTTTAGAAACAATGTCAGTTCTCAGCCCGACCCACTTCCCAAAATCCGAGTGTTATTTTGTCATGGTAGCTGGAAAGAGCGTTCTTTTATATTGTAAAGTGCTAATTTGCAGGGTCCTTGCACTTTAAAAAAAATTTGTTTCTAGGTCATTAATAAAGATTTGTTTAACCTCTATGTCATAAAGTTTCTCAATGACAATTGTGTTTTACCCCCAAAAAACGCTTGTAGGCTTTAGATATTTCACTCTAGATCAGTGGTTCCCAAACTTTTAAAATCACGATCCACTATTTACGACTACAGCTTATAGCGACCCATCTAACTTTAGTGGGGGAGAAAAAAAAACGCATTAAATATAGGCACATGTGAGGGATGTGCCTGTTTCTTGTTACTGTTGAGAATAGCATTGATATACACATCAATACAAGTTATTTTCAGGCGCAAAGAATTTGACAGTTGAAGTTTGTTTTGAAATTTGTTTTTGATTCCAACCATTGCTGAAAATCCAACTTCACAAAGGTACGAATATGAAAAAGGGAGAATCGTCTTTTAAAGCTTCAGTAGAAAGGATTGGACACCTTTTTTGAACAGATACCCAGAATTGTATCAATTTTCTGCTGTTCTTCAGACAAATCGATGAGTTCTTCCACAACCTTTGTTGATATCCCAGTCATTATTTCGGCCTGAAACATGTTCACAATCCATGTTTTTCGTTGAAAATTGTTCATTTTGTCAATTACTTATTCATTACTCTGTACAACTCATGATCTTGCTAAATGATCAGCCAGTCAGCACACATAGGAAACGGAATGATACCCGACTCTTTGGTACATTAATGTGTTTTCCGTGAGCTTATGTAATTGTAATCTCCTGGTGTTTTACGCTGATCTATAGGCCTCCCTGTAGCATTTCTCGAACCTGTACGATGTAAATTAAGCTCGATCCCCAGAATTTAATGTAATCCAGATTTCACAGCACAGAACATCACGTGGTAAACAAAACTTGGTGGTGCCACTATAGGCTGAGGCTATGATTAAGCAGTGAACTCAATGTCAACGTTATCACACACAATGTGCACTTTTCTATTTTTGTAATATATATTTTTGTATAATTAATAAAATCACAGTTTAATAACTTTTCACAGCCCACCAACATGTTGCTCACAACCCACCAGTGGATCGCGACCCATAGTTTGGGAAACACTGCTCTAGATGGTTTTAGACTATAATTTCCGAAGAATTCCATGATTTTGGAAGCACAAAAATGCATTTCACAAGTTTAACAGAAAATAATCTTTAGAATTTTAAAGTACGGAAGCTTAAAAACGGTTATCGTATCAGAGTTTTTTTGTTTACATAACTAAAACTAAGCAAGTTTTTTTAAATTTTTTTTTTTTTTTTTTACATTCACAGCATTTATTTTGACAGGGGTTCAATTGTGTTTATTGAACACAAAGTCAAAAGTTACTCTCATAATAACTATGATTATTATTTAAATTTCATCATCCTTTTCAATTTATCTGCAGTAAATAAAACTTACTTTAAAAAAAAAAAAACAATTTTATTTAAACTAGCTGTATGGAACCTATGGCTCTAAAACATTAAATCATTACTTAACTTGAGGTTTTACGACTATAGGCTCCATATAGCTCAGGATAACTGCCTGTAGGGTGGGTATTTTTAGTTAGTAATAATAATGAATTAATAATAAGTGATGACAACATCAACAACTTAAATCTCTTTATATGTCAGACAAGTAAATTTGCAAGAGTAGTAGTAGCAGTGAAGCACAAATAGTAAAGATCAGGGAATAGTTTAGAACAAAAATAAAAGATTTTGTTAAAGGTAGTCACTCACACTTAAAAAGAAAATTAAGCATCAAGGAAAGAGGAAATTTTATTCAA
Source organism: Architeuthis dux (assembly GCA_006491835.1). Taxonomy (NCBI): domain Eukaryota; kingdom Metazoa; phylum Mollusca; class Cephalopoda; order Oegopsida; family Architeuthidae; genus Architeuthis; species Architeuthis dux. The sequence goes on from VCCN01001152.1 coordinate 105,072, forward strand.
GACTTCTATTATGGAATTTATCAAGTTAAGAATGTGGAAATTAAGAGTTCAAACTAAAACTAAAATGGTGATTTACAGTGAAACTAAGTATATAGGTAAATCAATAAGTCCACAGCCTAATGAAAAAAGCATTTTATAGAACAAATATTCATTTTCCAGCATAATTTCTTTCGTTGTCAATGCACTTAACCCAATGCTTCTCCATAGATTGAACATTATACAGTGAAAATGGCATATCAGAATTCAGCAGTTAACTGTCAGGCTACAAACTTATTGATCCATCCTCATAAACTACTATATTTGCTGGCATATAAGACGCATATTAAACATGTAGAAACAAAATGAAATGGGAGAAAAACACTTGACACAGTTCAGTGCAAGAAGTCACCAAATGGTACGTCAAAGCTATAACGCCAGAACAAAACCAACTTGCTTAACACCGGCAAGCAGTCACCGCTATCAACACTCATTACGAAGTCAGAGACGCTACTGCTGGCTCAAAGCTGTGCCTTTTTATAGTAATACTTCTCACAACATACGGGCTATGGATGGTGCGTATCGCAACATACAGGTTATTGGTGGTGCTTTTCATTCTCATCCGGGCCATTGGTATTTTTTTCTCACTGCTGGATTTCAAATGCTCAAAGCCTGTTTCAACGAGGAAGTCGGACTTATTTTTCTCTGCTACAGTTTAAAAAAATTTTTTGCCAATATTACACAGCGTCCAATGTGCTGGTATTATGACTAGGGAGTTGTTTACCAAAGCTCCAAATGGACAGCTATAGGGCTTGGATGAGTTATAGTGAGCGGAAGTCCTCCAAATAGCTTTGTAAACCATGTGTCTTATAGATTGGTAAATACAGTATATAAGAAACAAGTTTGCTTTACATTACGAGTTCAAGAAGATTGGCCACTTGCTAATCTCTATCAGAAGTGGGTAAATGAATGAGGTGGAGAGAAAAACATATACAATTTGAAATCAGGTAAAATGCTAGGAAAAATTATGACATTTTTTTCTGGCTGCACTATTAAAATAACTTGAAAAGTTATTTGAATTTTGTTTACAATTAGTGGAGTAGATAAAAATTAATATTAATGGGGAATTGTGCACATTATGTTACAAGCATGAAATTTAGTGTATTCTCCAGAGGTTTCTGATCAAATCTGCCCGATTCGCCACTTAAAAATCTAAGATGGCGGCCATTTTTTAAGATGGTCACCAAATTGGCCTCCCACAGTTGATTTTTTTTTCTCTAGAAATTTGTGTAGTTCGTCGATTTGAATGATCTTGGCATCGATTCCTATGTTTTCAAGCTTGCTGGATTGGATTTTACTGATTTTATGTGCCAGACTGATTTATCAGTTGGACACTGTTGATATTGGCCTATCAGATATGAAATGGAAAATGGAAGTTTTGGAAGGGTGGGTGGGTAGTAGTTCTTGGTATGGGTCAAACAGCTGCTGGGGGAAACCTTAGAAATTAGTGGGTCATGTCCCTGGGGGAACTGGCCATAATGGTCCAGGAGGTCAACTTTATGTGGTTCAAAAAAGATTTCTATATATCAGATATATTAGTATCAGATTTGTACCGATATGAAAACTTGCTTCGGGTAATTTATAAATAGTGTCATCACATAGATTGTCCAACAGAGTGCGCTCCAACTGTCTGCAGCAAATGTGGCGGAGTAGAATACGCATCACAGCCTGTTGTTGAGGGACAACTACCACAAGGACTGAGACCATTATGTGTTCGTGACATTCAGAGAAGACTTTAACCTGTATTATGAAGCACTCAGAACTGGCCCATTACTTCTTTGCAAACATCAATGTCAATTATATGTGAGTGATCCCAATTCACCTCCGAGACATGATGTCCCATGAGCAACAACACCCAGAAGTGGTTTCACATGGGAAACTTTGTTGTTTACAAGTCTAGAAGAGAATTCTCTGGCCTGGCGATTGACCCAGCCTATGAACAAAATAATTCAGTGATCAAAGGTGATGGAGGAGGCATTGGATTGACAAAAGACCTGGTAGCACTTTGTAGGTGGATGATAGCTGGTCCCGAAGTGAGTCGTCTAGTAGCTGGATACAAGGCAGCAAACATCATGAGCAGACACGGAGTGCCCAGAGATCTGAAAGTGAAAGCGTTCTATGTAGTGTTGCAGGAGATTGGCAACCCATTCCAAGAAGAGTCAGAAGACCTACTAGTGCTAGACACAAAGAATATTGCAGACCCAGCTCTTGCCGAAAGGGTTAGTACACATCATCAGCGGGGCAAAGAGCAGTTCCAGTCATTTATGAAGGGGCTACAGAATAAAGATGAATATTCATTCTATCATCAAATCAATAAGAACACACTTTCTTTTTTTAAACAAGTCTTAAAGCAAGTTGTTAGAAGTTCTAAGGAGAAGGTGCTGAAAGATGACTGCCAGTTGCTATCACTACTTCATGCTAGTACAGGTGTTGTGACTTGCAAGAATTCTTCAAGAGAACCAGCCATCTCCTGCATCTCTCAGTGACAGTGGCAAGCTTCATACTAGTTAGAAGTCACAGCTGACTGAAATTCTTCAAGCACAAGTGAACATTTCAGACAGAGGTCCAAGGGAAGATGCACTCATCATAGATGGCTAAGCACTGATCAATGCCCTACCCTAACACATGTCAAAGACATTTGATGACTATGCTAGAGAAGACATAATCAAGTAGGTGGAGTCCTACAGTGCCAAGTACAAAAGGGTGGACATAGTGTTTGATGTGTACAAGAAGTCAAGCCTGAAATCTGAAGCCAGGTCAAAAGGGGGTAAGGAATGAGAAAAAGAGTGACTGGATCCTGCAAAACCCAAAACTGGAAAAGTTTTCTTTGAGATGACAGCAATAAGACCGAGCTGTTTCACTTCCTTGGAGAGAAGATGTGTGAAGCAAAGACAAGCACACACATTGTCACAAAAGTTGAAGATGCCATTAGCAACACAAGGAGGTCCCTGGATGCTGTGTCTCTATGCTGTCATGTGAATATCTGTACATGCCAGGAATGCAACAGCAGATGCTAGCAAGTCTCTCATCATCAAGACTAATGACACTGATGTCCTCGTCATAGCAATATCTTTACTGCCATCCTTACAGGACCTTGGTCTTGAGAACATGTGGATTGCCTTTGCCCAAGGAGCTAATGTACAATGGATACCTGAGAAGGACAGTGGTATACCATACTTTCATGCATTCACTGGATGTGATGTTCTATCTGCCTTCTGCGGTAAAGGGAAGAAGACTGCATGGCAGACTTGGAACATCTGTGATGAGGTTTCTGAAACCGTCACCAATCTCAGCCAGCATCCAACATCAGTTACTGATCTTGATCTTGGCTGGAGAGATTCATTGTCACTGGATTGTCTCTTTGCCCGCAAGCAAGCAGAGGGCATACAACTCAAGCATACTGCTTATCAGGCTGGGGTCATCTGGAGCCAGGCTACCATCTTCAGGATAGATACCAGCAGTCCTGCTGACTGGGGATGGACACAGAAAGAAGCGACATGGCAGATATGTTGGTCAACATTACCTCCAATTGCAGCCAGCTGTTAGAAAGTTGCAACGATAGATGCAAGTGCTTTAACTCAGGGCTCCCATGCACAGCACTCTGCAGCTATATATGTGACCAGTAGCAGTTAGAGGAACATTTATATATGCCCAATACAGTTATATTGGCGCTCTTTTTTGTTACTAATTTCATCTTATATTACTCAAATCATTATACCAGTGTTAAAATCAACACAAAGATCATTCAAATCGGACAACTACACACATTTCCATGAAAGAAAATCAACTTCAAGAGGCATATTTGGCAGCCATCTTGGATTTTCAAGTGGCCAATTGATTAGATTTGATCAGAAACCTCTGGAGAACAAACACACCAAATTTCATGCTTGCATCATAATATGCATGATTTTTCTGTTATCTGCTCTGCTATTAGTTAAGTTATTGTATTTCCCGGCTGGTAAGACACTACGTTTACTGTGTGCTTTACTGTATTCATTTATTTATTTGTACATTTTTGTGAATGGTAAAGTGTTTGTTTATCAACAGGTTTCTGGTACAAGATTTCTAGGTTCTGGGGGCCAAAAATGTTGGGAGAGTCAGCAAAAATTATTTGTAGATTTAGCGCATTCGCAACCGTCTTTTTCCCCTAAACCCTATGAATGGCAAGGCATTACTAATTAACTAGGCATTTTTCTGAAAATATTAGAGGATTAAAAAGTTTATCTTACTATCAAGTCCAAGTTGCCAACTTTATGATGCCATTTTTCTTTCCGTCACAGCTAATTATCACATTTTGGACCTATTATCAAATAGTTTTCAGGAAAAAAAATGTCTTATCAGCTGGGAAGTTACAAATGCCAATGTCATTTTTGCTGCAAACAGCAAACATTTTAACCCAATCTTCTTATTTGAAAAAAATAGCAAAAATGTTTTGATATCTGTTATGAAACTTCTGATTTAAGGAACAGTTGTAGCATTGTGGAACACAAAGTTTGTATGCCATTCTAAAATATTTGCGAGTTTTATCATCCTATATATTATTTTACTTGTTTGTATGTACTACCATTAAGATTTTTGATTATTATTCATTTCTTCTCTGGTGTCTTCTCACAGAAATAAAACTTGTTGATTTATTTGTTTTTGCATGTTCTTATTACTCCTTTCCTCTTTTAATAAGGAGTCCATTGCTATCCACGGGAACAAAAGCGTAGTATCTTACAGCAATGAAATTTAAATTTTCCTCATACCTTTCATCCTTTCTCTTCTCCCTCCCCATCCATCCTTGCAATGTAATGAACAAGGGTGAGAATGAAAGAGGGTGCTTAGACTTGAATGGAAGTTAAAGGGACTCAACCTTCACTACAACTGTCATTCATTCATTAACTAAGCAGAAATTGCTGTTTTTTTTATCTAGTTTTGTTAGTTTGTTTTTTTTATTAGAAACTGCCAACCAAAACTGTTAACATAGTTTCTTCAGTTTTTAAATGGTTCTGCCAGTCTGTCTGTCTGTCACGTGTACAGGCCACACCAATGGACCAATGAACACTTTAATATTTTTGTCCTTATGTCTAGAAAAAACGTTTTTTTGTTCAAATAGTTCTTCGGATGATTGAACTCCTTGTTGTTTGTGTTGTTAACATGACGTTTCGGCCTTCTTCAGGTGTAAAATCCAAAGGTGATGGGGTAAACAGAAGTTTTTTTTGTTGTTTTTTTTAATTTCAAAGGAGGTAACCCTTTATAACATAGGATTCAGGTGTTTCTTTGACTTTGTCTTGTCGGTTTTGGGCCTGTTGAGCAACCATTTTAATGTTAATGACCCTGCTCAAAACTATAGAATTTTTTGTTTTTTGTTTTTTGAAAATTCCCCCAAATAAATTTTAGTGGAGTGTCCAATTAACAATGTAATTTTATGCTAAATTGATCCCTTCTGGCTGTGTTCACCTGATCTTTTTTTAAAATTCGGACTTTTTAGTGATCACCAACTAACAAAAAGCAAGTGATGTAACTTATTCATTGATCACCCCTTTTCTCAATGTTTTAATTGATCACCCTCAACATGATATGCTGCCAAAAGACATTGGTCATGTGACAGTTTCTATTGAATGACTAACCAGACCTGTTTATTTTTTAAAATATTATTTATTGAAATCTCAAACTTTGTGGTGTTCCCTTCAATTGTCTACCATAGATCTTGATTTGTTTTGATCATCTATTCTAGCTCAATGTTTAATGAGACTGTACTAGCTGATACTGAACTGTTTATACAAAAAGTATAACACATTGACATGGTTTGACTCAAAGTTGTTATCTATGATCATGTAATAACCTTCTTCATTTGCTCATCTAAATTTCATCAATAATTGCTACAATTCCTCCTGAGTTTTATTGTAAGTTTACCTGGTATTGCCTGGATTAATATAAATTTTGGAATCATCATTAATCTTTGTTGACTAATTATAAGCTCTACTTTTAACATGGTGGATGAATATGGAATTTTTACCTGTAACAAACGTTACAAGGTCTATGCGAGCCAAATTGAGAGTATGGGGAAACAAGACAGAGATTTACAATATTTATATTTCTGACCTATTTTTCATGACGTCATAATAGTATGTTGTGATATAAGAGAACTTATTCTGATCACACTTTTTGTAAGTTGTTTTTTTACTTGGACTCATTTTCTGATCGCACTTTCTTTTTCAAGTTGGACTTTTTACCTGGCCTCTTATTCCGTTGATATTTTTCATTGAAGTGAGGGAAATATTATAAAGTAAATGCATTATTAATGATTTTGCTATAGAAATGCATTGAAAATCTAGAATTAAGGCATATGTTACAGACAGAATAGGACTTTTTAAATATAAAATACATTATAAATAACTTTTCTGTGGAAATGCATTTGTTTTATGGATGAAATTTTAATGAAATTCTGTAATTTTGTCAATGTCAGAAACAAATGTCAAAAATTGTTTAAACAACGTTGCAGGTTTTGAACAGTCTGTTGTTTCTAATAGTGAAGAGAAATATTTTGCCTTTTTATTTAAGATTGTTTAAGTTCTGTGTTTTGCTTTCAAAAAAGTTGGCATAGTCATTTGAATCTTATTTATTTTATGATTGTTTATGGGCTGTCTTTTGTCTTTCAATAAAAATCGGCATAGTCATTTGAATCTTATTTTATGAATTCTATTTAGTCCATTGAAAAACAATTTTCAGTCCAGATTTAAGCATTTTAAAAATATGAAATGAAAACAAAGAAATTATTCCTCTTTAAGTGTTGATGAATTTTTAAAAAATTGAATAAAAATGATTCTATAATTTCAAAGCCTTGAGTGTCTGTTTTTATATCTTCCCTGACTCTTCGAGCAATCTTTCTGGAACATTGATGTCAGCATATCTTTTAACCGTTTGATTAGCACATCTCTTCTCCAATTTGTTTGTAAAATCAGGAAATGGAAAGTTATATTTATCAGCACTTGGTAGAAGCCTCTTTTTTTTTTTTAAATAATGGTTTTGAATTTCTGATCTAAAGTATTTACTTAATCTGATTTATTTATATAATAGCAGGGATACCTGGCATTGCCTGGGGGGAAATTACTTCCAAAATTTTATAACACAGTGGAAAATATGTTTTTTAATATATTTCTTCTTACACAACACAACAAATCAAACAAAGATTATTTACACTGACCGCTTATTCTTTACTAATGTTTAAGACCAGAGATTGGCTAGAAATGATCTCCGTTGACCCTGAATTACATCCAAGGTCAACCTCACATAACCTATGTCACAAGTTGATGCCTTTTGAGTGTACATGCCAAATATTAGGTCAGTAGACCTTGTAGTTATAGTGTGAAAGAGGCACGGACAAACAAACAGAAGGCTCAGATATTAGTATAGAATATAATATTTTAGCCCTTTGTTTGTCCGTGCTTCTTTCACTCTAAAACTATATGGCCCATTGACCTAATATTTGGCATGGAGAATAAAAAAAACAATCGACTTCTCACATAGGCTAACCTTGGCGGACATTCGAGGTCACCAGAGGTCATTCTCTAGCCAATCTTTTGTTCTAAACATCAGAAACAAATAATTTCGTCAATCATTCTTCTCACGAATGGCACACATATTTCTTAAACAAGTTTTTTTGGCAATTAAACAGTTGACAGCAGTAATAAAAATAACACGGTCTAAGTCCATGGATGTTTTTGCTTCTCACTCTACCCATTCTCTTTTCTCAAAATATATCCTAAATTAGGTCATAGTGAAGGGAAGGTGGTGGGGGAGGTGAAATGTAGGGACACATGACTGTGTGTTACTGCTAAATCAGGTCATTTTTTTAATAAAATCGAAAGTTAGTATTCTATTATTATTTGGGGGGGGTGAAGTATTGTAAACCATTATTATTAATTTTTGGTTGATTTTTAATTTTTTTTTTTTAATCACAACTTAAGTGAAGACATCAATCTACGACAGTAAGTAAACAGCACAGATTGGAAGTAAAGATTCAGGTCTCTGTGTCAAATAATATTTCTTCCATTTGTTGTGTTGTGTAAGAAGAAATAAAGAACATATTTATCAATGTGCTGTCTAATTTGAAGTTATGTTTTCCCTGGGAAATGGCAGTTATCCCTGCTAGTGTGTTTTTTATATATACATAGCTCTCCGGAGTATTTCGAATCGAGCACTTTCGTAAATAGATACAAACATATATAGGTTTATATGTGTTTAAAAATGACCTACATCCGCCGAGGTGACCTGGAGCGTTGGTAAAATGTCGGACTGCTGGCCCAGAGGTCCGGTTTCAATCCTAGCTCGAGGCACCAAGGTAGTCAGTAGCCACACTGATAAGTTGTAAGACGACGAAACAGCGCTGTATGTGGATTTTACAATATATATATATATTATTAAAAGAAGAAATTTTATAAGGAAAGCCTAGTTAACCATACCAGCTGCTCTTACCAACTGAGTTACAAGAACCCAATTGTTGGCAGAAGATCAAATCTAACCTTTTAATGCAGTTGGTACAGTTAACCGGGCTTCCCTGAGGCCAAAGGGACATGCAGTAGCCCAGCTTGTTAATAAATATTCTTACCAAGAAGAAGGAATTAGCAATTGGTTTTGTAAATAGTTTTATAGCTTCATTTCTGGTTGTTATTATGTAAATTATCAAAATCTCAATATTAATTGATTTTATTTTTTATGTCTTTAAGTATCAAAATTGTATGTAAACCTGTTTTATTTTTTAGTTCTTCAGAAAAAAGAGCTTGAAAGGCTTAACCAACAAAAAAATAAGAAGGTAACCAGCTTGCCGTCATTGGAAGAGTGGCTCGAACAGAGAGCCAAGCATCCTGTGAAGAAAGCCAGCCCCAAAATAGTCTTTCCTCAGTGGTCTCTACCACCCTATCTTCGTCATATACCAAACTTGCCGCCTTCTCTTTTGCCACCATCAATGCAAGACTTCAACCTGGACAGAATTGACTGGGGATAAACAAACAGCACAATCTACCTGTAAATTTTGGCAATAAAGTTCTGTATTTAAAAATAAATATTTTTCAACAAATTTCATAATGAAAAAGAGTTTATTTTTACACACCCTTAATTGTTTATCATTTTTCTTTTTTCGCATTGCCAAGTATCTGCTTATTTTGATATGCAAGCAAATACACATTCAATAAGATTTTTTTTATCACTAGTATTATGAGATTGTAGTGCATACCTTCTGACAAAGTTCAGTTAAATGCACTTTTGAATTGGAACTTTGAATATGTTTCCATGTCAGTTGGTTTCGATTCATATTGGGACCAGGGTTGCCAGATTTGGCCATAAGGGGACATAATCAGAACTTTATCTCCAGAAATTTACCCAACACGGGCATTGGAATAGTGTCAAATTTTGAAACCGAGTGAGTCCGGAGGCTGAGGTTCAATACCAGCCCCTTGCCTCAAGAGGCTGATATTGAACCTTTGCCTCTGGACTCACTCATTTTCCCATTCGAATCCATGTGTTGGGTAAATCTCTGAGATAAAGCTCGGATTATCTCCCCTTATGGCCAAATCTGGCAGCCCTGTCTTGAATGAAACATTCAGTGAGAAAGAAATTCATTATCAAAAACTTGCATGACCATCTTTTGAATCACTTTTAGTATATTTATGGAGCAGAAATGTATCAGCTGCTCAGAGTTGAAATATGTCATTTGATATTGATAAGCAAGCGCAGATAAATTTTCTCAGACATATCATGTTGGATTGATATGAAACTTGGTCCAGACCTTCGAGTGAACCATCCTTATCTTCCTCTTCCTCCTGCTACTATTACTTCATTTAGAATCCTTTTAAAATTATAAATTATTTTTTATTGGGAAACTCAATTATGCACAACTCCTACTCTTCTTCCTCCTTTTTTCTTTTCTCATGGCGTGAGGAAAGATTTGCAACTAGCTAACCACTATCCTTTCCCTGTGTTCCAGGCGACAGTCATCCTTTGGAATAGAGATATTCATCAGGAAGATGTGGATTTATGACTGTCACCACTGCCATGATTTTCACTAGATATTTCAAGGATTCAGTAAGTCTTGCTTGTCGCCTAAACTGATAAGATATCTCAGTTACAGTGCCCAGTCGAGAGATGTGGCTGGCAGTCCAAGGACCTGGACGTTACTTTGCAGCAGCCTTAACTGGATGCACGATCGGACAGCCCCTCCAAACAGTACAACAGAGACTCAACCTAGATCCACCGACAATCACGACCAGATCAGTGGTCAGCATTCACCAGACAGTGGTGCATTTATAAAGCCGGAATGAGCATTGCTGACAATTTGGTGGCCACCGCCCTATTCTACTGCTGTTACCAGGATCTTCGTATGGGTGTGATCTTTGAAGTGATGTCACCAACATGACAGAAGCAGATCTTCTGGGTGCTAAGGACTAGCTGTTAAGGAGGAGAGCATCCTAGTCCATCATATAAAACTGATTAAGATGACCGAGTCCCTGGGGACAGGCATCCGGATATTTTTGGCTTGTCTGAGAGGCCAGGTTGCCCTCTGCCGCTATGTTGCAAATTGCAAGAAGCCAAGTTGCGCACATGTGTTCAATTATAGCATCAAAATTACCAAAGACAATTTGGTTAGGGGTATTGCCAATCCAGAAATCCTGACTGACATGCTGGGTGACCCTAAGACCGATAGGAGCAGGGCAAAATAACTAAAAGCGCAGTAGGAGACTCTGCTGGTTCTAGGTGTGGTACCCCAAAGCTCCATTGTTAGGGGTAGGTGGACCCAAGTGCTGGGCATGTGGTGGCCCCACCCACAGACCCAGGAATGAGTGAAGAGCCAGATCATGAAAATGTGAAGCCTGGTAATTCACTAAATTAAATGTGGAGTCAACAGGTATTACAGCGTCATGCAGAAAGTGCTCCACCTGTGGCACATGGGGCCACCGTGATAGGTCATCCAAGGCCTGCCCCCAGGAACTAGCCCACAGAACGCACACCGACGGCTGACCAAGAACAGAAGTCAAAACAAAGCCAATTGTGTATATGACCAGCTATGCACTGCATCGGAACATGGCACCCCACCTGCTCACACCAGTAAGGCCAGTGTGACAGGATGCAAGAATAAAGACAGGCCCAAGAAAACTGTGCCTTGAGCATCACGTATTGGACAATGGGTACCACGTCCAAACACCACCTGATAATATTGGTAAAAATGACCCCATTGCACATGGCTCACACATCATTTGGATACCCTATGCAAGACACCTCCAAATCAACATTCATCAATATTTCCATAGTTGCCGACACAGGGTACCAATGTACAATCATACCACTAAAATCAGGAATAAAGAAACTGGATCTCCTACCAATGAAGCTTGTGATGCACATTACTATAAAAGAAGACCATAGTGTGATAGGTGGGATTGCAGTCAGCATCGCTATCATCGATACCTCTGGTTCAGTCCAAAAATGCCATGTAATCTGTTAGGCTTTCTCCATAGTGTCAGACACATTTCTTTGCAGAGAGGCACTCACTGATCTGGGAATCATCCATCCCGACTTTCCAGCTGCAGAGAAGAACCACCCCCAATACCCCAAACTTTACCACCAGGGTTACAGGCTACAAAGACAATGTTGAGGCACTCAAAAACTGTCTCCTAGACTATTATGGTGCCACAACATTCAATGTATGCGAGCATCAGCCACTGCCACTCATGAAATGTGAGTCTTTATAACTTTATGTTGACCCAAATGCCAAGCTGGTGGCCATCCACAACCCCACGCTTGTTCCAATTCATTGGCAATAAAGGTACATGCTAACCTCAAGAGGGACATTCGCATTAGCGTCCTTGAACAGGTCAGTTCTAACACATACACAACATGGTGCCCCCGGATGGTGGTCACAGGCAAAGCTGATGGCACGCTATGACACACTGTAGACCTGCAACCACAAAACCTGTCCATCAAACTCACCATGTACCCAACCCTTTCGTCCTGGCAAACCATGTACCTCAAAAAGACAGTAACTGATGCCTGGAATGGATACCATTCTGTACCCAATTGTGAAGAGGACCAACATATTACAACATTTATATCACCATGGAGACGCTACAGGTACAAGGTGGCACTACAGGAATTCCTGGCCAGTGGCGACACCGACAACCAGTGCTTTGATGCCATCATTGTTAACTTTCCATGATACCTGTATGTGGTCAGTCAATTGAAGAGGCATTCTTTCAAGCATGTGAATGGCTCGATCTTTGTCCGTGCAGTGGCATCACACTGAATCCAAGGAAATTCCAGTTAGCTCAGAATACTGTGGAGTTTGCAGATCTCTTGATCACAAGATGTGCCTGGCTGCTGACTGGTCAATTGATGACATTGGATTCTTTTTTATGCAAAAATATTGCCAGTGCACGTCCAAAACCTGTTTGTTGCCATGATGGCTGGAAGCTGTGCTTAGTTGGCAGCAGGTTCACACACCTAGCTGAAAGCGGATATGCCCCAATCGAAGGCGAGGCCCTCGCTGTGGTCTATGCACTCCACCAGACACGCTACTACTAATTGTCACCACTGGTTCAGGTCTTAAATGATAGGTCGCTCACTGACATCTATAACAGGTGGCTACTTAACCTCAAAGAAAAGACATTGGCTTATAGATGCACAGTTGTACATGTGTCGGGCAAGAGAAACCTGGGTCCAGATGCTGCATCCAGACACACTGCTGGCCAGCCAGACCGTCTACACCTACCAGGTGAACCATCAGATATGGATGTAAGGATGGTGGACACATCATTGAACTTATGGTTTTAGTTTGTCAATTCTTGTGCTAAAAAGATAGGACTCAAATGTAAGTGAAAAATGTCCGGAAAAGTGAAATGGTAACTTTTATGAATCAAAAGTATAATTATTTTATTACTTCTTCTTAGCATCAAAACTAATTAAAAGTTTCCCCAAAGTCTCAAAAAACACACAAGAATAAAGAAAAATCCACTGACAAATTCCAAATGATCTATCTAATGACAATCAAAAATATATGTTTGTAGATATGAGACAAAAATATCAGATTTGTGGGTACTGGTTTTTTATAAATTCAATATTTTATGCACTCTTTAATTTAAGATTTCTCTTTTCTTTAAAAGACTTGTAAATTAGCCATAAAGAATCTCAAAAGTATAAAGGTCTCCAGCAGAAAACTTATTTTGATTACCATATTGTCTCTATCATGTAACATGATTTTTGTTTATAAAACATAAACAAACAATTGGATCACCCATAACTCACTATACCAAAGTATTCCTACTTCCCCGAACCTTCATACAAAATATTATTGAAATATCTTTAAAAATAAAGAAGTTACCCACATTTAAAACACAGATGACAACATTTTTTAATCAATAGCGAATCATAGTCTCCAGTGTTTTCAAATGTCAGTGACAACAAAAATTAAATCACTTCTTGAGGAGCTTTTCAAATCTTTCTGTTATAATAGTTAGCACCAGCAAAATATGAGGATCACCATGAAATTCAAACTGAACGTATAACCAAGAGGATCCAATGTTATGACATTAGTGACTTTAAGATTATCAATATTCTATTCTACATATTGTGCCATAATTTATAATCAGCTAGATTAGCTTGCTGATCATTGCTATGTGACGTCTATGCTGATTTTTTCCCCCTATGATCTACTCGTTAATCCCAGTGGAAAAAAAATTCACGGATATATATTTGGATTGAAATGGGTTTTTTTTTTAATAGAAAAACATACTGAATTTGTTTACCAGGAATAGTGCTAGTTTGAAACCGTGGACAGGAAGTATTTTTTTCAGCAAAACTTTACCCCCCCCCCCCCAGTGGAATAGTCCAGTGTTACGATCTGCAACCAAGAAAACCACACTGTTCATTATTAGAGTAATAACAGCATGAATTGGTATCCGACTATCTATACTAATACTGGGCGACTCGATGAAGATTGAACCCATTAACAACAGCCAGTAAGATTAGCTTGCTGATCATTGCTAATACGTCAGTTTTTGTTTTCTATATGATCTACTCGTTAATCCCAGTCGAAAAAAATTCAGATATATTTGGATCTTTAAAGAAAAATACTGAATTTGTTTACCAGGAATAGTGCATAGTTTGAAACAGTTGGCAGGAGGTAATATTTTCAGCAAAACTTTAACCCCCCACAGCCAGTGGAATAGTCCATCGCTATGACCCATGAACCAAGAAAATCACACTGTTCATTAGAGTAGTAGATTATACATATCTTGTAACACATTTTATAAAGACCATAACTTTGCAAAAAAAGGTACAAATGAGGTATTTATAGCCGCAAACTCCGTTACTAAGTTGCTGTCTGTGTGAAATATAGATTAATTGGCACAATGTAGGCGCCACAATTTGGTCCCGATTGTAAAGTTTCACACCCTCGCTCACTCGATGTTAAAAACGGCGCACAAATAAAGAGAAATTAGAGAATTCACGAAAGGAAAAGCGAAGTAAATACATAAATTATATTGTTATAGCTTTCAATAAATTAAATTGTTTTTATTTGTGCGCCGTTTTTAACATCGAGCGTGCGACGATGTGAAACTTTACAATCGGGACCACCTTTCCAACATTGTACTGATAAATTCTAACGTGTATGGGAATGACAGTGAAAAGCAATGATCTCGTTGTGCCCGGTTATGTAACAACAAAACCGAACCGGAAGTTAGGACGACAGTGTCGAACCTACACAACCAGGTGGCGCTGGTGTCCGCTTTCTCCCACATTATTCAACGCTCTCATTGGAAGTACAAGTCTTACAAGTTCAGTTTTTCCTCTACCGTCAGTAGTTGTTACGCATTCGGCGTGTTACTACTTTACCTACATAAAAGTTATATATCAGAAGAGGAGGAGGACAACGAGCAATCGTGGTTAATTCTTTTACTAAACTCGAAGCCAACCTAACCGTGCCCTGCTTGAAGTGGTGGTGGGTGGCATGCTCTTTTCGGAGGAAACAGAAGATTCTACATCGACGACGATAGAAGGAGGAACAACAACAAGAAGACAAGATGTCTTTAAATGTTGGCACCTGGGCTAAAGTATCTGAAGTCTTCCGTGGCGATACTTATGTCAAGGCATTGTCCAGCGAGGTTGGAGTTCCCGATGACTCCATACGGATGTTTCTCTCACTTCTTGCAGGTAAGAAGAAGCAATATGAAATAGAAAACTAAAAAAGTGAAAAATTGACAACAATTTTTACTGGTCAAGCCAGTGTTTGGTGCGTTTTTTTTTTGTTTTTTTTTAAATAAAGGTGGAAGCAGAACCAAAAAACAAATGAAATATAAACTTTTTCTCCTGAAAAAGTAAGTTACCTGCGATAAATCTAAATTGCATTAACTTTTCCCCCTCCCACATTATACCTTTGGGGTGGAGGTATTCGCTATGTATACGAATCGGAAGACTCCTCTGATAATGTATTTCCCTCATTTTTCTCTGCTGTTTAGGACATTTTGCAGGCCCTACTTTTTAAATGCATTTGCAAAAAATCACTCATTTACCTCAAGAGTGTGTCTCCCATCACATTCTTTAATTCTTAATCATTCATGCTACCGGATCTTATGCCTAAAAAAATAAATAAAACTTCCCACAACGTACACAAATGCCGATATAACAGACCCTTTCCCCCAAATTTGAAAAAAAATGTTTTAATTTGAAGACGCAAAAATCACTTTAAAGCTTGATTTTATGGCGTGTATGTATATTGTGTGCAAAAGTGATCACAAGAGGGATTCTTTTACTTTTTAATACTTCAAGTCAAGAAGAACTGTTGCTTGAATAACGAAAATATTATTTTGAATATTCCGTTCCCATTATTCCACTGTTTTCAAAGAATTTCTGGACATTTTCCAAAAGAACACTAAAAAGAGGAGGAAGGAAATGAACCTTTACCTGAACATGCAGGATAATTTCCGGATTATTTTAACGATTATTGCCAACGTTTTTAAAAACTTATTTATTTCGATTACTTTAGTCTTGAGGAAAGAGAAAAACATTGCCGTATAGGTTTTCTTTCAAAAGGGGGGGGGGCAACATGTAAGAAGGTAGTCCCGATTGGAATTCAGCTGATGTGACGTAGTCATGCGATCTGTCGAAAATTTATGAAGCGAGGCAAAACAATTTAATTTAATTCAAAGCAATAGCAACCAATATAATTTTTGTATCTACTTCTGTTTAGTTTATCTTTCATGAATTCTCTTTATTTGAGCGACTATACAATCGGGGCCACCTTCCCTACATACATTGTATCCGGGTTGGTTGTGTGGATAGAAAATCTTTCAAATAAAAGTAAAATATCACTAAAAACCCGGAATGCTTTATGCACAACAACCCGTGACGTCACTTGAGGCAGTTATTATTGATAATGTCCACTTGTCTTCTTCCTTTGACTTCATTGTCATATACACTCTTAAACTTTTGCATCATATAATTATGTCAACACAAGGTATAATAATAACCTAGAGAGAGTAGAGGCCATCTCGTAGTTAACCACCCAAATGATCCCGAGTTGTTGTTGTGAGGGCATTCGGTCAGTTACAATCTAAGCAGATATCACATTTAATTAACTTTTTAGAGTTATTTGTTCCTGCAATTTAGAAAAAACGCCAGATTTCAAAAGAAAAAAATGAATGTGCTAAAAACTAAAACACCTAGGACGTGTAATTGAAATTAATAGCTGATGGAATGTTATTCTACTTTGGATTTGTTTACTCTTTATTTTTATTAGATTTGATAGTATTAGTTTGTATTTTGTTGTAACTGGCCGAGTGTCCTCACAACAATCGTGATAATTTGGGTAGACACTAACAGCAACCTTTTGAACCTTGACCTTTGCTGCCTGA
>VCCN01001152.1:122000-132055 GCA_006491835.1 Architeuthis dux
CAATCTACTCGATTCATTCTGTAAGTGACCTGGTTGTTGTTGTCACCATTCTGGCCATCATGTGTGGACCCCGCCGACGTTTTGATAGTCATGATGATAGATCATTGCATTACTGGCATTGGTTAAAAATCCAAAGAAATATTGTATTTTCTCATTTCATTAACAGATTTGTTTTTTAGGATACGGTCAGACGGTAAAACCTGATTTGTCCCGATAAACTTGTAATTACTCTATTTCTATTTGGCTGAAATTTCTGTCGTTTATAAAAAAAGAAAAAAACAAATTTTATTTATTTAAAAAAAAAGAAAAAAGAACAATGTAGGGATGGTGGTCCCAAGTCACGATTGTAAAGTTTCTCACAACGAAACCCAAATAAAAAGAAATAAGAATTCACGAAAGAAAAACAAACAATAGTAAATAAATACATAACATTTGCTTTGAATGTGTTAAATTCTTTTTATTTGTGCACCGTTTTTAACATCGAGGGTTTGAAACTTTACAGTCGGGACCATCTTCCCTAAATTGTACTCCAAAAAGTTCTAATGAAATTACTGCTACTGTACTATTTGCCAGAGCTCAAGTTTTAGTATTTTTAAAAGTTACCCAGTAGATTTTAGTGTTTTGCACATTTGTTTTTGGTTTTAACGTTTTATTCTAAATGAAATTCGATTGTTTTGTAAAATTCAATTCTTTTCATAATTGGTGTATTTTATATTTTTTTACATAAAACTAAACTAGTTACCTAATTACACCGGCACACGTACAACTGTATTGCTGCTGTTTTAACAAAGTAAAGATAAAGAAAGACTTTACTTGCATAGCAGTGAATGAAGGTGTTAATTAAATCTGCTAGACTTCAGGTCTGTTATGTTAGTGTAATTAATTACAAGGATAGCACTTCACTTCACCCATTATTTATTTATTTTACTTCGTCTTGCTTTGCTACCAATTTAGAGCAACGTCAAAGCGGGGTTTCTTCCCAGTTCCCACTACAGAAGAGACTTAGCTATTTGTTTTAACCTTTACTGATAAATTCTCCACAATAGTACTTCAAAAAACAATTTGTTGTGGCGGCACCAGGGCAAGCAAGCCCGGTCTCTCATCAACCTTGTGCGGTTCGCAAAATTTAATATTAACTTAAAAACTTTGCTCGTCCTCATAGTTTTCTGGCCCAAAATGCTGGCACCGCCACTGTGTCGTGTTAATCATAATCAACAAGTAAAAAAAAAATGCATTATGTTTAGGGCCAGCAACAGGTATCATAAACAATTTCTTCCCTTCATAAATATTTGCAGTACTGTTGGTTTTTAAGTTTAACTATTGAATGTAAACACTAAACACAGTTTAAGGTTTATTATGCCTGTTCTTAACTCTGGCCCAGGCAGGGTTGCCAGATCAGTCTTCTGACAATAGTGTTCCCAAAATCGGTCATCCCTGCTAGAAATCGGACAGAATACGGCTAAAAATAGGTAGATTATTATCATAAATAGCTGAAAGTAGCTAGAGTTTTTCTTTTTTTTTTTTCTAGCTAAAATTATTGAGTACCCAAAAAGATATATTAGCCTCATTTTATTACTTACGGTAGGTAGGGATATCGAAATAAGAAAAGCAACAAATATCAATTCATTGCTTATATAAGTAGTGAAAGTATACAATATTATGATTTTTAAATGTTTATTAAAATAAAATTTAAACATTAACTAATGGTGTACTCAACATTTCAGGAGCCTTCGTATGATTTTTCGAGAGTACTTAATATTTTTAGCTATAAAGTTAGCTGGAAATGAAAAACATCTTAACCATCAAAGGGGAGAACTTTTTGCAATCTTTACGCTAGTCTATTTTAGAAACAAGTTTATGAATGAATGGCTTTGCGAACGAAGATTTTTTGGGATGGTTTTCCACAGCATTAGGACCATAGACCGCAGGGGCCTGTGTGCGGAGTAACCCTCCAGCCTGAGCAATGAAGTCCGACTTGCCCAGTGTATTTATATGTGTGTATATATTTGCTTGCATGACCGTAATTTTTACTACAACGTTGTTCGAAAAAGCAAGATAAATTTTTTTTTTTTTTAAATTTAAAAAGGTTTTGAAAATCGAGAGATTTTTTTTTTCTTTTCAAACGATGCTACACATACAAACATAAGAATTCATGAAATAAATTCCTAACGAGGGGGTACGTGCGGAAAAACGGGTCCAATTTAACATTATAGTTGTTACCCTAAAAACGAAGGTCTTGAAAGCAGAAAACATTACTAGCAACATTTTCTTTTTCGATTTTTAAGATAAAGGGTCTAATGACCTTTACTGAAGATAGATAGTTTAAAATTTGTATTACCTCCCTAAAAAAGAGAAAATATTTGCCCAAGCGTTTGGAATCAATTACTCTATGATATCCGGAACATTTCAAAAATAAACTTTTGTTTCGAGACTCATAAATTATCTGAACTAAATAAATACACTTCGTAATAGTCTGTAGCTCCTGCCCTGTGTTGTGTTTCGTAACTTTCGTTAACAGGTGCCTCCCAATTTTTTTATTACCTTGAAGCTTGAAGCAAAAAGTAATTTTTTTAGGAATGATTTCAAAAGCTTTGAATGGAGTGGCGTACGACGCATGGCTCAACAAGCAAAGGCAGTTGACCCTATCGGGTTACCAGATAACAGTTTACATTTGTATTACCTCTCAACACCACAAGCTCCCACAAAAAAGAGATTAGTTTCCCAGTCCGACTTAAAAAAAATAATGGTGTTTGGTTTCGGAAACATCTGAATTTACCTGAAATCGGACAATATTGGATGTCCGTTTTAAAAAAAATTCATCGGACATCAGTGATAAATAAGGACACAGTCCGAATTCGGACAAATCAGGCAACCCTGGGCCAGGCCATGTCGACTCCTCCTCCTTGCTACCAAGTACCAACCGACCAACCATCGTGCCTCTTTCAAATATGACCTTCATTTCTAAACAGTTTGTTGCTTGCATGACGCTCTCCCGCCTTGTCCCCCCACCTTATTCAGTTCATTTTCTATTCCTCTCCCACTACTGAATATAGACGTGCACACGTGGAATCAATTTTTCAACGTCTTTGCTTAAAACACGTTGCAATTTGTTTTGCTCCATGAAAAATTAAAATTTAAAACAAAAAGTTCTGAATACTTCTAAAATCCACTTGATTACTCATGTTAAAAAGGTACAAGTGCATTGCTCATGTGGTAGTAGGGTGGCCTTCTCCAAACTTCCCAAAAGGAGGACACTCTACCCAGGTTCCTAACCAGGGGTCTGCGGACCCCTGGGAGTCCACAAAAGTATTACTGGGGGGTGGGGGGATTTTCAAATTTCCAAAAAGGAGGATATTGCAGGCTGAAAAGAAGGACCTTGACAGATTGACTCTCTTGGACGTGTTGTTAATGATGAGTTGAAAATATATAAGTTTTGTATAAAATATACAAAATACTTATTTGACAAATCAACGATTCTTCTATCAATTTAATATAAGAATGCAAGTTTTACGTACGAAATTGGCCTTTGGCAGACTGACCCTCTCCCACTTATTGACAATGTGACTCTACACTGTGGCTCACCAACAGCGTTGACAACATGTAATAAAAAATATATTGATAGTTAACAACTGTTAACATATTTTTTATTATATGTAGTTGCTGTTGGCTTTCACTTCCCACTGTTCTAAATATATCTGAGGTAATTTAAATAAGTTTTTCAGTCTGACTCCTAATGGAGGACAGTTCTTAAAAGCCTGACATCTTGCCACCCTATATGATAATGTTAATCAATCTTGCATTGGAATTTGTTTTGATTCGAAGGAAACCGAATTACCAGTTAATTCATTCAGTGGAGACTTCTTCAGTATTCACTGTTGACACCGTTGGTCAAAGGAAAAAGGCGTACTTACAGTCTCTCACTCTGATGGGGTGGGGATGGGGGCTAAGTGTAGCCCTCCTCTCTGTGAGTTGGTTATGATGCTGGTGATGGTATTTGTAGTAGTAGAAGCCAGTTGCCTGTGATGCTAGTTTCTCTATAACAGTGAAACGTAAATAAAACAACGGAAGAGAGTGTACGTAATAACAATAATTTATTTACCAATACAGGGTTTGCTGTTTTTGTGTCCGTTGAAACAAAATGCCTTTCTATTTTATATCATGAAGGTTGTGTTTAAAGTTCTTTGTATGTTCAAATGTTGTAGAATGGGAGGTGTTTGAAGTTTGTGGACAATCAACATAGCTTCAGCAATTGAAAATTGACAAAACTTGGTCGCTCACGAGAGCATTTATTGTAAAATTGGGGGATGAGTGTGCCAACTTTTGTGTTTTTGATGTATTTTGTCAATATAATTGTATGAGACATGATTCTGAAATTCTAATTCTGAGCCGCCATCTGTATCTAGTTAAGTATTTTATCTGTCTGGGGATAAGGGCTTATCTTTTGTTCCACATTTAGGTGATTAACTCTTTTGAAACCTGTGAGAGGATTCTTTCAGTTTAAAGGTTTTTAGATCTTATTCTTTTATTGTTCTTTTTATCTACAATAAGAATCTTCTAAGTTAACGAAAAGTAGATTAATGTTGCCAGTCTTAAATGGAATTTTATCTCTGATAAATGTGTTTGTGAACTGTTAGTCACCAAGTTGTTTTAATTCTTAGTTTATCTTATATTATCGACTTCTTTATTCGCCATACTCACTTTTATCTTCTGCATTTTAAAAATGTGAATAAAAGCATTCAATTCTCACTAGCTCTAGCATTGTAATAGATGTAAAAGGTGATGTAAATCTTATTAAAATGGTTGAGTTTTACAAAAGGTATTACAAGATTAAAATCGTCGCTGACTCCATCATATTAAGGGCACAGCGCTAAATAACGTGCCTGATTAGAAATGTTGGTACTGCAAGCATTTTTAAAAATTTTTGTTTCACAAGACTATTGGTAGTGCTTGGATTGTTTACACCAGTCCTCAGTGTTGTCTATTTTAATTCATTTGATTGCAACAATAGGTATGTTTGATTAATATTTGGGTGCTAAAGATGACATGTTTACTAAATACATTTGACATATATATATTTAATATAACCATAATAATCCAGTTTCCCCAAACATACTTGTTTCAGTAGAAATTGAGTGGTATGACCATAGGACTTACGCAAGTGTTTTATGCTGTTCTCTATTGTCATTGGTCACATCCTGTAGTAGAAAGGTCTCTTTAAAACAGAGGATCGCTTTGTGGCTTGTTGTGGCTAAGATCAAAGTGTAGTATCTGTTCTTTGAAACCACCATGGCCTTGAAGTTCAGATAACTACGGCCCTTCGGGGATCCTTGTGGCATGCTCGGGTATCGTCCTGGGAGAAGTTGCACAGGATATTTTGGCCAGCTGGTCAGGAGGCGATCACCATTAGCATATGCTCAGGATTCATCCTGAGAAGCTTTTGGGATCTCCCCCCCCCATTTATCCCGGTCCTCTTGGCATTTGTCGCAGGGATTTGGGATTCTCCCCCCTCTAGTCACAGGGACATTGAATTCGGCACTAAATGACCCATCAAGGGTTGATGTGCCATTCAATAAATCAATCTTTAAAACGGGAAAACCACAAGGCACAAAATCTCAATCACGCGACACTTTTTCCAGCACGTCACTGGAAAACAAACTATTTTCTCTCAAATCACTATATACCAACAACGTTCTTCAGCACCTCAAAGTAGGCTCTCCTAAAATCACATTTCTGAATTGTGTTCAACCATACTTGATGAAATGTATTGTATGTAATTAAACAAAATATAATCCTTTTTAAAAAAAAAAAAAGAATTGATCAAATTTTGTAAAAGTTTATATTTGTCTAAGTAAAATACTGTTCTTTCTGAATAAGTGTTTCAGAATCATGCAAGCAGCATAAACATAAATGATTTAACATTTTTTTAAAAACCATACAAAAAAAAAATTTCCATAAGTTTTTCTTACTAAATATCCATTTCATTAAAAAATTCATTCAAAATTGAATAAGTACCAAAGATTTTATTGTATATTTTTGGTGGAATTTTAGAATTGGTGTGTAAATTGGCCTAAATTTTGTCTCATGTTTAACTGGTTCACGAATGTAAACCAAGTTTGCAACTGTGATTATCTCTGGGTTTATATTGTCTACACAAATAATTTTTAGTTTATAATTTTCTATAATCTTTCTTATTAATAACGAGATTATTATTATGATAAAATCAATAGGTTACAAGTTTTGGACATTTTTATTGACACATGTCGCTTTTTGTCAAAAGTCTGTGGTAGATGCTAGGGAAAACTGTTCAGTACATAGGTGAAGTTGGTATCTCCTATGAAAGAGTTCAGAATGTTTTAAATGAATTGTTTACAAAGGTTTCAACATGCCAAATACCTTAATTTCTGACTTTGATTAGAAATACCCAGATTTATCATCTAATAACTCACATGACTTTGTGGTGGATCCAGACATTTTCTAGAAGCAATTTGTAATGGATACAGGAATGAGAGGTGGCTTTACCATTTTGAGTCAGAAACCAAACAGCCATTAAAACATCTATGTAATTGAAATAACACATATCTTAGGTTGGAAGGAATATTTTGTAAAACTTTATTCTTAATTAACTTTGCATTTCACTTTGGCACAAATCCATGAAAGCAACATTGAAGAACTCTTGTGTAATTGCAATCTGCATTTTAATGCCAATTATTAAATTACCAAAGAAAAAGGTTTTTGAATCTAAACTTGAGGGATGTTTCTTTGAACCTGACTGTGCAAAAATTTCATTAGTTTTTGCTTATATCTTAAATGTCTTCCTAGTAATACCATTATATTGAATAGAAAAAAGCTTTTGCTGTAATATCAGGATATATTACCTGAACAAATTGGGCTAATATGGGACTGGGGAATAGGTTGATTGTAACAGTATAATATTAATAGTATTCATACTGCACTATTAGTATAGTCACTTACTAAACATAGCTTAGTCTGGCAGAGGGCCACAGTTGGGGAGCACCCTTGAAGATAGAACTCACTACATTAGCAAATTGGTCTGTGAGACTTGTTTGTTAACCATCATGCCATGGTAGACACCCTACACTATTAGTATAGTGTATCTGTGTTAGTCATGTAAAATTTGTAGTAAAAGATATTTTCTAAAACTACTTCAGTCTCTTGAAGCATACATGTCATATTCATAATTAGTAAAATTGCCATAAATTGTATATCGTTGAAACAATTATGTTGTAAGTTAATTCTAATTTAGACATGAAGTTTGTTAATTTAATTTTGTTGAAAATATCAAGGCCAGTCTAGGATTGGGTGGGGGGGGTGTTTGCTCTTTATGAAATACAAAAAGGGCCAGTATCAGATCTAAAGATTATTAAAAGTTGGAATAATTACACCGATTAACTTTAGTGGTGGCTTTGTCTGTTGTTCATGTTAACAAAAGTAATAGTGCAAATTTAAAATATTTTAATGTGTCTATATTCCTTTTATCAGTAAAACAGGATGTATTCAATGTGCTTTTGCAATAAAAAGTTTAGTTGAATGTTTTCCCCCCCATAGAATGTTTTTGAAAACTGGTCATTGCATGTTATAAGATTTCTTTTTAAATTTAAAAAAAAAAAGTACTTGTGTTGGTTGAAAAAATAAGAGCAATGTAGAATGCAATTTCCGACCACGATCTATCTATTGACGCTACATTATTTACATGTGTTGACAACTATGACAGTGACTGGGAATGTACTCTTCTTTTTTTCTTTTCTGAATGTTCAGAAATGGCAACCTTATATTCTATGCCAGTTTTGAATGTCGAGTATGAACTACAATTTGGCCAGTCAAGCTAAGAAAATAATATAAATTAATTTCTTCTAAAAATTATTGTAAAGGACTAGAAAGCTATTAGATTAGCTGTGTGATTCTTCTAACAAAAAGGAAAAGCTAGGGTATATGTTAAAATGTGTATTCGCCAGTTTATTAGGTTTTTGACATTCCTTTTAGCTGGGCCAATTTCATTAGATTGTTATTTAATATCCAGAAGTGATAAAAATATTTTTGTTTCAATTCAGTTATTACTGATATTTACTAAGTTTAGTACAGCACAATGCCACAAATGTGGGGAACCTAGTGATGTTTGAACTCATTACAGTATTAATAGTCTGTGAGACTAGCCTTTTCTCCACAGTGAGGCAGCCATTAAAAGCTGTCATTGCAAAAATACAAAAAGAAATAATTTTTAGTACTACTTCACCAATATTTGCCAGAAAACAGATGTTAATATTGTCTGTCTTTTTCTTTAACTTTGATCAGTTTCTGTTATCAGTTAAGCCAATATGCACAACAAAGTTTTTAATTTTAGAAAAGCCTTTGCATTACCTCATAGCTATCAAGGATTTTATAAGCACAATATACTTGCTGGAGTTTACTTTCACAAAATTTATAGATTCTTGTTTGTGACTGGCTAAGCTTTATATGGTGGGTGACATGCTCAGCTTATTTAAAATTAACACAATTACATTTTTTTAAAAATTGGGCGGGGGTCAAGTTATTTCATCTGTCCATTTTTATTCTCCTTTATTTTACTTGAGCAATTTATTATAATTCTGGCTTGCTAGGTCTGTCGAAGCTTCATCAGAGCACTGTTAACAGTACATTTTACGAACATGTTCTCTACTCTGTCCATTGCTAGTCTTTCACAATGTTGGATGAGGAGTTGCATTCTCCCGTTTTGAATTAAGAGTTGTCAGTCTCCCAGACTGGTTGCCAACCAAGGCTGAAGGGATCGGTATGCCCTGTTATTTACCCATAGCTGGGAGGAGAAGAGATGGATTCATGCCTTTCCCAAGGACATTAGTGCAAAGTGATTAATATTAATTACAAGTGTTTTTATTTTAATTTTATTTTTCTCTTTCTATTTTTAAAGGAAGTAGTTTTTGATGTCTCTCAGAACAAGATGAAAAAAACCTCTATTAAACCTGATGTTAGGCACATGTACTATCAAATTAAGTTACTCAGTTCTTCCATACATAAACCATTTGGCTGCTATGTCAACCATATTGTATAATTAAGATTATTCACTGAAATCTTCCTCTTTATACTCCTTTTCTTCTTAATAAAGTCTAACGCTGAGTCCAGAAGGACTTGTAAGAATTTCTACAATTTCACGTTTCAAAAAGACATTATTTTATAATATCCTGGGATCCTGCATGGTTACAAGGCTGAAGCATCATTACCTCTAACTCAGGCTGCCCCAGCAGTACCTCATGATACCACAAGGCTTTGTTGATCTTCCATCACAGTGTGGGAGTGCCAGATCTTTGTACTTTTCAAGCTTACGTTGATGTGTCCACAAAAGGAACCATTAATTCAATGACATAAACTTTTTTCAATTAACTATTATTATTCTCCGTGAAGAAATTGCGAGTAAAAAGACCCTGATATCCTGTTGCTTTTTATCCTTTTCATATTCTGTAAATGTATTTATCTGATGTAGCTTTTATAAAGTTTTTATTTACCTTTTAATCCTACATTACTTCTTCCCATAATCCCCCTTTTAGGATTTTACCTTTCAGTATTTTTTTATTGAAATGTTCGATCACTTGTGAAATAATTGCAGCTATTAATTGTAGATTCTAATCAGAATATACTTAAGAATACTAACACAGAAGACAAGATTGGAACACATTTTTGGCACTCCCTCGTTGTTATGAAGACCTGATGAGATTTCTTTATTTCCTCTCTCTCTCTCTCGTGCATTCTATTTTTGACTTGATTTTTATGCAGAGGACTTGTATATTGTATTGTTCAATAGCTTATTGATATCTCTTAATTTATGTATGTTTACAAAGCAAGGCAAGTGTCTGGTCAGTTCAGATCCAACTTGGCTATCTGACAGCTAATTGGAGTCTATTACACAAAATGCTACTGTGTTTGATTAACATCATTACACTGGTTGGCAAGGTATGCTTCTAATTTATTTATTTACTAGCATAGTACCCATTGAAAATTGTCAAGATTATGTATGAATTCTGCTTAGCATCAGTATGTTCTGCCAT
>VCCN01001152.1:133915-161353 GCA_006491835.1 Architeuthis dux
TAATATATATGATAATTACATTTCTCTAAATTCCTTTCATTTACCACGCAGTTCTATCCAATATGGTGCTGGACAACGAAAGTTAAGTCTACATTTCAAGTCAAATAAAGAGGTCAGGGAAAGATCAAAACATTCTCCCATATCAACCACCATATAGCCCTCTGTATAGGGATGTTAGGCAATTCTTTCATCTGGCCCATCAGTGGGCAAAAAATGGCAAGGATGACATGATTTTGTATATGGGCCCATTGAATAGATTACAAAAAGAATTTCCCGCTGAATAATTCACTAAAGATAAAAATTAAAAGCTTTAAATGAGTTTATGAATATTATACAAAATAGCTGATTGTAGGATCATATCAGTTGTTCAGCTCCTTGCCCCTGCCATTTTCCAGTGTGCATTTCACTCCTACATCCAGGCTCAGCATATATGTTCTACCTGATGTTGCTTGTATGTGCAATATATAAAGTACTGTTTTTGAGATGTCTCAGCCATATGGACTACATCGCTGGCTCACTATTATTCAGTAAGAAAAGAACAAGAATATTTAATGATGGCTTAATCACCTATAGAATGTGCCTAACACTAAAATTTGTACACACCTTTAGACACTTCTATTCACTTCAGGGAAAGACATAAGCTAAATGAACACATTACTTTGATTCCAAAAACCCAGTGATCATAAAAAATAACTCATAAACCTTGATAAATATACACTAGGAAATGCTTAGGCTCAAAGTGCTGCTTTTTATTATGACAACCAAGGGTGGCCATTAGAATTATATGAAATATAGTGAATTCTGATGAGTAGAAATTGGATAGATCCAACAAGATATTTTTTCACATTGTCATAAATATCTATCTCGTGAGATTCTCGATCCAATTGCTATTCATCTTGTTGACATGGAAAATGAAAAGACAAACCTACAAATGAAACAAAACTATTTCAACAAAGGATTTATACAGGGCATTATAAACACCACAATAAAAACTGAAGATAACGGAAGGCAAAACATGTCAAATAAATTTTCCACATTGTCATATCTTTTATAGTAAATTCTATATCAACACTTGAGATTCTGCACTTATCTGAAATATCTAAGCGATAAACTTAAGTGGAGTGCAGCTAGTGTACCATCAGTGAAGAGTTAATTTTCTAGGAGAGAAATCAGTTTAAATTAAAATCAGTTTCTGCCTGATAAGATATTCATTTGGAATTAGGGAATGTGAGGAAAACAATGGGATGATACAATGACAATCATATGATAGAACAAAGGTTGAAAGTTATTTTAGGAGAATTAAGAGTGTAGTACTTCATTGGTCCATTTTTTTTTAACGGTATTAGAAGCAATGTCCATTTTTTTTTTTAAGTAATTTTTTTATATTAAAATATTATTGTGAAATGAAATAAATACTGTATAATTCGGTGGATAAGGTGACCTTCAGATAACACAAGAGAATTTCATGGTTTTAGCTCACTGTTTAGTCACTGTTTTTGTATATGGCCTATAGAACGACGCCATTTTGGGGGATTTTTTTTTTTAGATGCTTCAAGTGTTGTCTTATCCACCAAAATATATGGTACCTACTAATTTTTTTTTCAAACTGATTCATTTACACAGTTTGCCTAAAATAAAAAACAAAAACAATTATACATATAATAGACCTATTCTGTCAGGTCTATTATATTTTTTCTGTCTATACCAACGTACTCCTTTTGTTGCTTATTGTAAAATGGCTCAATGCCATTCACTAATTTAAAAATATTAAATTACATTTCTGTTACATTTTAGTAATTTTTTTTTTTAAAAGTAAGTTTTTTGTAATAAACTCGTAAAACTTAGAATAGCTTAAAAATGAATTGCAATTTTTGGTCACTATTTGTTCCTATGTTTAGTTATTGTTAGAGTACAACTAAATATATAGTCTTAGTACCTACTGCTTTCATAACAATGTGTGAGGAGTCGGGGGGAAAGAATTTGTCTCATCAAAAGGGGTCGCGAATCAAAAATGTTTGAGAAGCCCTGCACTAAAATATAACCATGATTACTGTTTCTTTTTTTTTCTTCCTTACCACCTGAATTTACTGTGTCATTATGTATGTTGTAGGGACCACGTAAACTAAGTTGAACAAAAAGTTGTACAAATAGGATCCACGAGTTTTCCCTCCAAAATATAACAGCAAGAAATTCAAAAATTAAATGAAACGATACAGTGACGGTTTAATAACAAATCACAGGAGTCTCCAGCAAGCGAAATCAGCTTTCGCTGGGGAGCCCAACCGTACAAAATAAAAGTACTGACAATCTTAACAACAGTCAGTTGACTTGAAATCTTCAGACATCCATACAAATCCACGAAAAAATTTACTAAGGAAGCAGGTGGCTTTTGCTACAGTAACCGTACGTTACTTCAGCTCGACTACAGAATCACATAAAGGAGAATACATTCACTCAACAGTTACCTACAACATTCTGTGAGTACCGTAAAAATGGGGTTACTTGGGCTACTTTTTAAATTTGTATCATAATTTCCCTTCTGTTATAAGAAATGTGAATATTTCGTAGTCTCTAAAGAACTAAGACAATCCCTTCTTTCCAACAATGTAACTTCAATAATTAAAAGCATCTTTTCTTAGTTGTATTTTTTTAAAACCCCAGTTGTCCAAGTAATCACTGGTTGTGGTAACTTGGACCACTACAGACATTTCAATGATTTGTCCAAGATTGAACATAAGGTTTTGAAAATACATTTTTGAACACCTATGAAATATATATACCCTAATATAAACATATTAGCTCTAATGGAGCAGCACTTTCAATTTTCATATACTTGAAGCTCAGAACAAAACACATATCATATTGCAGGGCTATTTGGCACACTTTTTTATTAATTAAAATTGGTTAAAAAATTTTTTAAAGGGAATCAAAAACAAAAAGTTACCCTACATTCACAAGAAAAAAATATTTTAATTTTTCCTCGGCTAAGGTCTGTGGAGAAAAAACTACTGGGTCTATAATTTTGATATGTTGTGACCATAGCTCTTAGGAGCAATCAGTGCAAATTTAGTAATTTTATGTCCACAATTTTTTTATTATTAATAATATTGTTGTTAGGCAGGGCTAATTGACACTTGCTTCTACACTGTTTCTATTACATTTTGGGTTTTTTTTATTTCAGATTAATTAACTTCCACTGACCTTGTACATAAATAATAAAGATTAGAATCATAAACAATCATGGTTCGATATTACAAGAAAATGCAATATTAATAAACAAGAACCATAAATTCAACGATGCGTCCATCATCTGTGGTAGAAGGAAGATGAGGATAGTTCACCTGAAGGTCAGGACCAAGTTTCATCTCAATCCAACATGATACAGCTGGGAAAATTGATATTTATTAATAATATTGGTATTTATATATAAATAGTAAGAAAAGAACACAGGCACAATTTAATTGGAGTTTTTAAGTAGAATGCCAAATAGCCCCAAAAGCTGGGCTATTTAGCACCGGTTTTTGTCAGACATTTTCAGATTTTTTTTTTCATACCACCATTGGAGGGTCTTAGGTACAGTTTGAGGTATAAAATGATAAAATTTCCATAATAACTTTAAAAGTTATTGCCAAAAAAGAAAGAAAAAAAAGAGTGCCAAATAGCCCCACAGTACGGTAATATTTATATAACACTTGAAAAACACAAGAAAAGGATAATCAAATGATTCTATTTAGAAGAGATAAAATGCTGTGGGAATTGATTTGTCAATATTTCACTTATTCACACATTAAGAATTCCAGAATTACAAATTCAATTGTCTCTGAAAAGAACAAAATGTTATACTGCATAAAGCAATAGAAGTTAGTTAATAAACTATTCAAAAACATATGCACCTCCTTGAGTCATAGCTGGGTTTGGCAAAAGTTGCACTATATCTACAAAGTCAGAGTTGTCTATGTCTTCCTTACAATCTCGTGAATACTCAGGTTGCATAAAAGGAATTTGTAAAACTGTATTCAAAATTACTTTAGTTATTTAGCCAACAAAATAGAGATCAACATCTTTTTTATTTTTTGAAGAGGTAGCAATGTTATATTTTACCACCACCTAGTCAGTTTATTTGTGGTGGTTTTTTTTATACTGGTAAGGAGAGAGTTCTGGTCCAAATTACCACAATACTCTAAAAAGAATTTTTTTAAATAAAAAAAGAAATTGACATACCAATACATTTCTTGGAATTTTTGTCAAACACTACATCACAATTGTGTTTTATTAACAGATCTACAGAGTACATGCATAACAATACATCTTGTAATAATATTGACCAGAACACACATTTGGGCAGTCCAGAAGGGACCCCATTTCAAATTTTTTTTAAACTGCCAATTTTCAGAGTTTTATTAAAAAATAAGCTTAAAATCTAAGACATCATAAAAGATTATTTCAACCCTGTGCTAAAATTGAAATATGCAGCAGTTGTTACAGAAATGCAAAAAAAACAGAAAATATGTTGCTAGTTTTCTTCAATGCTTATTGGTCCAAGTTGCCTGGGCGGTTCAAGGAACTCTGTTTTATGGTACTTTCCCCTACCACAAATCCTTATAATTTCTACACCTCACAACCTATTGCGACTACTACATTCACTTATACAATCTTAAAGAACTTCCTATCACACACATACTTTCATATACTGTCGTATATGAAACAGTGAACTGAACACACAAATGATTACTCTACAGACTTTATTCCCAAACACACAAGCTTACAAACCCAAACAGGAGACTTTCCTATGTTGTTTTGTTATCTGAATAAGATCAATATAATTATTATTATTCACCTCCTTGTCAAATGATTCATTAAACTTTGAACCACACTTTGTTATGCATGTAGAGATACGAGCATCCCAAATGTGAAAAATCTTGTGTTTTTCTTAAGTGATAAAATAACTTTCTTTCCTTGAACAAGGCCGAAATTAAATTACAATTAGACAGTGATATATGTAGTGCCATATTATCCTTACAATTTGGTGACCCTACACTCAGATCCCCACATATTGGCAACTTTCCAACTCTGCTTGTCCAACGAGGATGCAACGAATAAATAAAACAAATAAAAAGGGGTGACAATAATATCATAAAGACACCCAAGTTATGGAATTTAACGATGATACAAGACCTACACAGGCAGCGATAACACCAAATTTTCCCATAAACATAAATGACATCAATACATGGTTTTGCCAAGTACCATATTCTTAGTGAGGAAAATAACATCCCAAAGGGCACGCTATGCATATGTTGTGCCAGCAGTAGCCAGCATGGTCATTGAACTAATATCAGCAATGCCTGAGGAAGACCCTTTCAACACCCTTAAGGGAGGCCATATTAAAATGAATGGAAAAAATCAAATGAGAGAATGCTGTGAGATCATTTCAACAACGTAGAAATTGGAGATAAAAGACCTTAACAGCTGCTACACCATATGAAACATTTACTGGGAAATAATATGAGTGAGGCTATGGCTGGATAAACTACCTCCTACCATGACACAGATTTTGGCGCCAATGAATGAGGAGGCCAGCATTGAAAAACTGTCGGAGATGGCGGACAGAATTCAGACCGAACTACAAGGACACAATTTAAAATCCATGTGAACCAAAGACAGTACTGAGACAAAGGCTGCGACAATAGTTCCACATTTCAATGACAAAAGTTTTAATCAACGAACTATGGGTGGAACCGGACAACCCTACGAAATATGCTGGTACCATCATAGGTATGCTACAGAGACAAAGCAGTGCAAAAAACCTTGTGACTTTTTCAAAAAGAAGCAGCAACAGGGAAATCTCTCCCACGGTCACTGTACCAAAGGTTGTCTATTTTACATCCGTGACAGGATACACAGATATGAGGTTTTAGACAACACAGGCACAGAAATTAGTGTGATACCACCAGAATCAGGACGCAATTTAACACCTGGAATTTACAAGTTACAGGCTACAAATGGCACAAAAATTGACATATGGAAAAAAAAACTCTCCCTAGACCTTGGTATGCACCAAAGATTTTCTTGGACTTTTACCCTAGCACAAGTAAAGATGCAGATAATAGGAGAAGATTGCCTGTCAAATTTTAACCTGTCTGTACATATGGCTACCCGAACACTTATCGATAAGCAGATAAGTTCTTGTTACAGTTCTACTGGGATCTGTACCGCCTTACCCAAAGACGCAAATATTAAGGCATTCTGCAGAAGTACAAAAAATTAAATTTGCTATTTAAGTCTACAGACAAAGTATGTCACTTAGCTAGACACCACATCCAGACTATGGGACAGCCTGTACATTTCTCACGATGACAACTGCAACACGAGAAATATAAAATTGCTAAAGCCGAGTTTGACCAGCTGCTACACACTGGCGTAATACATCCATCGAAGAGTCAATGATCAAGCCCCCTACATTTAGTTCCTAAGCAAACCGCAGGAACATGGAGACCAGTAGGAGATTTTCATGCATTAAATGCTGTTTCAATTCCAGATCATTACCCTGTCACACATTTACAAGACTTTGCTATTGGCCTGCAAGGTGCCAAAATATTATCAAAAATAGACCTGGTAAAAGCATATCATCAAATACCAGTCGCGGAGGAAGACATACACAAAACAGCTGTGACAACACCTTTCGGGCTATATGAATTTACTAGAATGAGGTTATGGCTACGCAACACTGCACAGTCTTTTTAACGCTGAATCAATGAAGTATTAAGAGGACTACCTTTCATATATGCTTACATTGATGACAGATTAATAGCAAGTAAAAATTACGAGCACGTGAATCACTTACAAGTATTCGAACAATTTGGTTAAAAAATTAATGCTGAAGAATGCTCATTTGCAGTGAAACAACTTAATTTCCTAGGGCACGTGATTGATGAAAATGGAATATCACCCCTACCCCAAAAATTGCTACCTTGCAAGATTTCCCGATAGCCACATCACTTCGCCAACTACAATGTTTTCTCGGATTGATCAATTACTATCTGTTCCACTATTTTATCGCTTCTCACTGATCTTCTAAAGAACGGTAAAAAAAAAGAATGCAAAGATATCCTTACAGCATCAGATGCTTACAGCTTTCAATAACGCTGTCGGCCTTAGCAACCTTTACAAAACTCAACTACATTGTGGACAACGACAATACCAAAATTACCTTGAAAACAGCTGCATCATCGAAGGCAATCGGTTTGGTAATACACCAGATTATTAATAACGAAGATAAACCAATATCTTTTTCTGTTAAACTGAATAAAGCACAACAGAATTACAGCATTTTTTCGAGGGAACTTTTGGCAATTTACTTGTCAATAAAACATTTCAGACACATCTAAGAAGGTTGCACTTTCACAGTCTATACTGACCATCAGCCACTAACTTTTTCCCTCAATACAAAATTGGCCATGTATACACCACAAGAGATAAGACACTGGGATTACATATCACAATACACTACCGATATCAGCTACATCAAAGGCTCTGAAAATACTGTTGCTGACACATTATCCCGTTCGAAAATTACAGCAATCAGCGAAGACATACTAAGACACAAACTGTTAGTTAAAGAGCAAGATATTGATTCCTCAATAAAAGAAGCTCTGTCTAACACATCACTGAATTTGAAAAAAATACCAGTTCCA
Source organism: Architeuthis dux (assembly GCA_006491835.1). NCBI lineage: Eukaryota > Metazoa > Mollusca > Cephalopoda > Oegopsida > Architeuthidae > Architeuthis > Architeuthis dux. The sequence goes on from VCCN01001152.1 coordinate 141,610, forward strand.
TTTTCTGATAAGCAAATTTTTTGCGATGTTACTTTAAAGAACTCAGACTATATGTACCACTGACACTTAGAAAAAGAATGTTTTAATATTTACATGGATTATCTTACCTGAGTAAACAACATTATGTTAAAAACTGTACGTTACTTCAGCTCGACTACAGAATCACATAAAGGAGAATACATTCACTCCACACTTACCTACTCATATACAACATTCTGTGAGTACTTTTCCCTACCACAAATCCTTATAAACATCTACACCTCACAACCTATTCCTATGCTGTTTTATTATCTGAATAAAATCAATATAATTATTATTATTCACCTCTTTGTCAAATGATTCGTTAAACTTTGAACACATTTTGTATTATAAATACGTTGGTTATGCACGTAGAGATACAGGCATTCAACAATGTAATGATTAGAGTGAATGAAAGTTTTGACATTTGTTTAATAGATCTCACCTGTGATATAACGGGTTATATAAACAGCAACATAAGGAGATAAAAGAAGAAAAGAATCAAAACTTACTCTGTCTCTCAAGTTGAGCTTTTCCTTCAAGTGTGAGGTGAGAAAATCGACAGTTCACACCAAAACTACACACACCTAAAGAAAGAAAACAATGATTTTATTTAAGGGACACTGAACAACAAATCTATAGATCTAATACATAAAATCATTTAAATTGAAAAAACAAAACAAAAAGCTTTGATTAGTCACTCAATAGAAACCAACATGTGACCAACATCTTTTGGCAGCAAGCCTTGTTGAGGGTGATCAATTAAAAAATTGGAAAACGGGGTGATTAATGAATAAAAGTGGCCAAGCAGCAAGCACCGCACGTTGGAATGAGAGTCTGTTCTTCGGAAAAGGGAAGGAGAAAAAAAAAAGAAGGAAAAAGGGAAAAATCCAGCAAAGTAAAAAAAACAACTTAATATCAGGGTTGTTTCATTTAAATCATACTGATTTAAATCAAAAGATTTTTTTTAAATCACTGATTTAAATCACAATTTGTTGTTTACCTGTAATTTCATGAAGGAAGGAAAGTGTAAGACATACTGAATCAAATATTTATTTCTAATCACCAACTGAATAAAGATTTTCTCATAACTGCAATAACATTTTCACTATAAAATCAAATCTTCTCTGAATTATTTAAATGACAAATATCTTGCTTATGCTTAAGCATCTTGAAGTTCTCCAGCATGAGCAGTTTTTGTATTCATCGCTTTAAACAGAAATACAAGTTTTGCTTAGTGAATGAGAGATTTTAGTGGTTGTCTCAGTGTTGCCAAGTATGGTTTGTTATTTATAGCTGAAACTGTCTTTGAAAATGGCTAAAGTTTTACATTTCCAGCTAGCTTTATTGCTAAAAATGTTTTATATACTCATTAAAAGTTCACTTATCAAATAAAATAACTAAGACTACAGAACAAAATATTGATGAGAATAAAATGTTTACATTTATTAAACTTACTAATTATTTTCTAAAATAGGCCAGATTTTTGGCTATCGTAGATATTTATTGGCTAAACTGGAAAAATAAATCAGCCAGGTCTAGCTGAAAAATGGTTAATTTGGCAACTCTGGGTTGTATACATGTGACTTTTCGATTGGGTTCTGCCAAAAATATTTTGTTGTATTCTATGTTTCACCAACCCTCGTCCAGCTAGTGGTTTTCAGTTGAAGATCAAGATTGAAATTGATGACAGGTTGTTTGCTTCTCTACAGATTTAAGTAATGAAAAAATTGAGAAACTAATTTATGGATAACCTAGATTTCATTAAATTTTGAAGTAAAAAAAGAAAAGAAAAGAAAAGAAGAAATCCAGACAGGTATCGAAAAACCCAGATCTAGATTTAAAAACCCAGCGCTCTGGCAGCCTTGCTGGCATAGTACCCATCAAAAATGATATATTATCTCCCCTTAACTTTTTGTAAACAAAAAAATGCACATACATTTTCCCATCTGCTAAACTTAAGTTGTTTTTTTCCACGTGTTTCGAACTTGATCAGGAAGTTTTGGAAATTTTCCAGGGAAAAAGTTGTGCTCGTCAGAAACTTGGAACTTTCTTGAGCCCTGTCCCTTGCCTTCTGTTGCATTACTAAAAAAAGTCTCAATTTTCAAAAAACAAGCGTGAATGTTGCCAGACACAAACTAAGGGACCAATTTAGCATGAAATTACATGAATTTTCAAAAAACAAAATGTTTAAATGTTCAGCCCTCTAGCTCCATTTGTACGGCATGTACACATGCTTATCTACATAGCTAGTCAGGCAGAATCACTTAAAAACTGAATGAACCTATGTTGACAGTTTTGGTTGACAGTTTCTAAAAAAGAAAAAAAAAACAGAAGAAACCTTTTGAAGGTAATGTTATTCAAATTGAATACTTAACCAGACAAAGTTCAAGTTTGGAATGGAAGAATTAACATATGAGAAAAGGATGCAGAAATGCAACATTATTTCTTTGAAGAAGAAGAAGAGAAAGAGCAGACTTAATAGAGACATTTAAGTTAGTATGGGGCTGCATGGTTGTGGAACCTGAAAAATTCTTTCATTTTAATGAAAATAGAACTAGAGGACACGAGTATAACATACAGAAAAAACATTGTAAATTGAACTTAAGACAAAGATTTTTCAGCCAACGTGTTGTGGACTCTTGGAACAGATTGAGTAAAGACATGGTTGCCGCCATATCCATTGACAGTTTTAAATTAAAAATTCAGCCCATGTTTGAAGACATTTAGTGGGGCTGAACATGGGCCAGTAGGCCCCCTGTCCCAAACCAACATCTGGTATGTTTATCATACTGTATTGTTTCTGAAGTAGGTAGTGAACAGCAGCAGTTAAATATTCTATGTAATCCTCAAAGAGAACATTCCGTTTTGCTGCATCCAGAAAGTCAGGCCTGGGCAAGGTTGTATGTTGCCCATGCAGCAAGTCTCCCCTCTCCACACTTTGTTGTTGTCCAAGGAAAGGGCAATGGTAGATACAGTTTGGCACCAGTGTTGTCACAAGAGTTGCAAAAACAAGGCTGAAGACAGAGTTGTCCTTTTCCTAGACTGGCTGCATCCCATGGCCAGAGAGCCCAATCTGCATCTGCCCTGTTATTTTATCTATAGCTAGGATGGGGGAGGGTAGAAGAGATGGATTCATGCCAGGGTTTGAACTTGTCTCACTGATTATATTGTCCATGCTGTTAACTTTTAACCTTTACATCAAAGAGAACAATTCAATGCAAAAAATTTTTTATTTTTTTAAATCATGATATTGTGGATAATAATAAAAAGTATAGATTAAACTGAAATCAAATTCTAGTTGATAATGAACAATCAGAAAATCTAGATTACACTGATCACAAGGGATTTAATAAAAAGGGTCAGAAAAATGCAAAATGCAAAATAAAAAGATTCAAAGATTTAACCGTAACCCTGTCAAAAATAAAGGCCATAGAGGTTATGTTATTTTTCATACATAACTAAAATTTTCTCCATGTTGTAAGATACATTTTTTATAAAAATTAAAAACAATTTAATTTTAACATTTTCCAACTCCTTCATCACATTTGGAACATCTTGTATAAACAGAATAATCAAGAGAGAATCTTTGAGAATATAATTACAGAGGTAGATATTATTAGATATTCATTAAAAAAAATAGACAGAAAAACAAAACGTTACCTGTTCTTATTAATTGTTTACAGGGGATTTTTTGGACCTCTTCTGCTAAAATACTTTCTGCATCTGTAATAGCAAAAGTCAAGACTTAATATTAACAAATAATGAGGAAGATTTTCTGAGCAAACCCACTAGTTTAGCTCTAATGATTTACATGAAAGATAGAAGAGATTTTAAATGCTGATTTTCTAGGCAAGCAGGCAGCCCGTTTCCTTTGAAAGATTGGTGAAGCATAATCTTTCTTCTCCCATCCATGTGGCCTAATGCTAGGCTTAGTATAAGCTTAATAAATGTGTGGAGATATTTTATTGAATGTTAATACTCATTTAATAAAAAGGTGGATCAATAGGTCCACAACCTGACACATAGTTATTACCTAAATTTTGATCTGAAATTTTCACTGCACACTGTGTAAAATAAATGCTTTTTTCATCAATGGGCTACAGACTTATTGATTTACCTACATATATATATATGATGCTGGCAAAATGACAATGTGGAGACTCAGAATGATTTGCAAGAAATTTATTTAATACCTTAACATGTTACAACGTATTAGGTCGTTTTAAAAAGGAAAATTAGAGAGAACGAGTTTTCATGTCTGCATCGACCGGGGGTTGTGATTAAATGGAGAATTTCCCTGTCTGTGTGCGTGTGTGTTGTTGGGTTCTGTAAGTGCCTTAATGTGTTTGACCTTGGGTATCTGTTTTCGTGGTTGTAGTGTCCTGTTGTTTGGTGACCTCAATGTATTGGTCTCAGTGAACATTCCATGAGATGGGTTGGGGTGTGTAATGTGTTGATTGTGTGTGAAGTATCCTGTGTATGTGTGTGTTGTTATTATCAGTGGAAGATGTGGCTTGTGAGTGTGTATGAGAATATTTGGGTGTAGCTTGTTTGTGTATGTGTGTGTGAATGTGGGGATCTTGGTGTGAGAGAGTCTGTGTGTGTGTTAATATTGTGTGAGGATGTAAGCCTGTATACGTGAGTGTGCGTGTATAAGTTTGTTGTGTATGTATTGGTCTTAGTGAATATTATAATAGATTATTGTTATTTGCTGAATATGTTCAAAGACAGCCAATGAACATTAAATACATGTGACATGTGACATGTGATATGTAGTCAAACTTCTTAGACAAAGCATTCTGATTCTTTTTACTAGTTTATCTTTCATCTTATTTTGTCACTTTTTATCACAACATTCAGGTTGTTGCATTCTACAACCATTTTTTTTTTTAGATAAGCAGCATGGATTGGAAATAAAGAAGTAGCCTATGATGAGATTTGAACACATATCCTCTATGTCAAATAAGCACCTAAGGATATAGGATGCAAATTCAAATCTCATTAAAGGCCACATCTAGAATAAGGGAGGTAACTCTAAACAAACAGCAAGAAAGATGTCATGAATACTAACTGCTCTACTGTGGACTCTAAAAATACTGAGAAAAAAGAAAAAACAGACTTTAAATAAAATAAAAACAATATTGGAATATTTGATATTGAATAAAACTATATTTTTAAATAAAGCAATATCTTTGTTTTAACAGGAAAATTTAACAATGAAGATTTAAGTATTGCAAAAAACTGGGACTCTAAAAGTGAAAATTGATTCAGTTTCTTATCTACAAAGCTAAATTTAATAGCTTTAGTGGATAAAGATGTTGGCTCCTTTTGTTCTATAAATATAATATTTGAGCTTGCAGACAAAGGTTTAAAAAAAAAGAAAATTGTTGCCTTTTATTTGAAGACTAAGAAGAACATACTCTTATACAGTGCATCTGCATGGAACAATATTTGACTGGAGTGCAGAACAACCGAAAACTGAAAGCAAAATTCTAACTCCAAAAAAATAAAGATATATTAAGTAAATTAATGAAACTAAACAAACACTGGAGAAAAAATGCAGGTAAAGATTTGGTTTAGTAAATCTGTGTATTTTTGTAGGAAAATATATTTTTCTTATGTATTTTGATGTGTTTTGAACGAATATGATCTTCATTTTTTCCTGAAATTTTCTTCAATCGTTTGAGTCTTTAAGTCAGTCAGACATGCTATTATTAAAATTAAAATTCTACCATTTTCACCTTCCAAATGCCACAAAAAGAAAGTTGAATGTTTTTATTGTTTGTTTACCTTTAAATTGGCCGCAAAGAAAATATAACACCTGTAAATTTGAATTTTTCTAGGATGTGTTTACACTGTCTGAACAACCGATTGTAGACCCCCCTCCCTCAAACTGCAGAGTAGGACAAAAAACCCTTGGTTAAATTAAAGCAGTGCAAAATTTTCAATAATTGATGACAGTATTAAATCTTTTTTACCTGGTCTCATATTCTAATCACACATTTTTAAAGCTTAGCATTTTATAGGACATCCAAAAATTTAATAATAATACCACAACTGTGAATGCCTGAATAAATGTTAAGCTCTAAAAATGTGTCATTAGAATATGAGGCCAGATTAAAAAAAACAACATACTGTAATTTTTTTAAATGGCAATTGTGATCTTTCCCGTTTCAAAATGACTGCCGCTTCAACGGCCGAGTGGCAGCTGCTGATTGCTGACGATTTCAACATTTTTTTCACTTTTTAAATTCAAAATGATTGAAGAAAAAATAAATGCTGTACCTAAACGTGGTAGGTCTGCTGCCCCTGCATGTATTGTCCCATTACAAGTAACAAGAGAGTTTTTACCTGAAATGGAAATTACATTAGGGAGTTGAAACACTAACCCTAAAGCTACCTATTAGCCCTAGCACTAAACCTACCTACTAACCCTAAAAAGTGCCGTTGTGGAATCTTATCCTCTTCTTTGACTTTAAATTCGTCATTAGCAACTGCCATTCAGCCGCTGGGGCGGCGGCCATTTTGAAACGGGAAAGGTAACAATAACAAAAGTCATACTGTCACCAATTACTGAAATCTTTGTTTAATTTAACCATGGGGATTTTATCCAACTCTGCACAACCGAATTGTCTAATCTAAAGAATTTCAAGTCCAATTATTCAAGATTTAATTTATTTAATATTATTACCAGTAAAAATTGTTATAAATCAATGAATACCCCTAACCCTAAATCATAATCAATCACCACAAACCTTTTTTTAAATTACATTCTCGTAAACGTAAAGAGAACCAAATATATAATTTATTATTAGTAACAATTACTCTAATCAATAAATAACCCCAAACTCTAAATTATTTAATTAATCACCACAAACGTATGTATAAAAGCTTTTTAAATTACATTCTCGTTAATGAGAAGCAGCTAAAAGTGAAACAAAAGATATTATCTATTACTACTACTAGTAACAATTTCTCTAATCAATAACACTAACCTGCCCCTACCCCTAAATTATGTTATTAATCACCACAAACCTTTCTATAACATTTCTTTTAATTACATTCTTTTTGCTTCCCGTTGTTTCTCAAAGTTTACAGGGAGCGGAGAGATGCAGTTTTTCGTTTTACAGTTTATTTAAAAACAAAATAATGGTAAATTATTTTCCGCGTTGTGTTTAGTTACAGTACAGCTGTCAATTTTAGAATTGCTTACTTACCACGAAAAGCATCATAATGTTGCTTTCTCATCCGCTGGTGAAGAGTACCATTGATATGTTTTCTTCTGTTGGTTGGAAGATCAGCAAAAGATTTATCACAAAGATCACAATAATATCGCTTCCCCATTTTGAGTAAAACTAAAAAAAGTCGAACAACCGGTGAAGATTCTAAAATTCCCCTATATAAATATCAATATCCGGTCACTTTTAGATATACGAACGGAACAAATTCGTATCTTTTATTTACGGTCTGAATTTTTTAGATTAGGGTTCATCAATATGTATAGATTTTTTCCGGACTATTGTCATCATCTTGGTTCTTCTTTTGAAGACAACGTTTCCGCCGTGCTACCCTACGACCTTCTCCAGGTGGGTGTCGTAAATGGGGAGGGTTTGGAATGTTGGGACGAGACCCCTCATCGAAGCGTGATCATCAGCAACATGATTACCCAAGGAACTCTTCCACGGTGAGTGAGTTCCACCTGAAGAAGGCCGTAGGGTACAATGGCAGAAACGTTGTGTTAAACACCTTTTTCTTTCCTTGTTTGCAATATTTATCTCAGATTCAAGAACAAAATTTTATGTAATTTGTAAAAAAATGGCATGAACCGACGAGATTTAAAAAAGATTCTTCGACTGCGGCTACTGATGTCACAAATTTCTCAAAATAAATGAATAAAACTAATAATTGTAATATACCCTTAAAGTATCATTAATATAAAGAGAAATGAAGCAAACAAAGAAGAGAATGAAATGTTTGGAATTTGTTCTTTATAAAATTTTTATGACATCTGAAACTGTAATCCGGTGGTGGTTCACTGTGAATCAGGCGCCTATGCGTCCTCATGGTCTGGCTGTCCAATCAGAGGCCCGGAGGCCGACACATGACAGGCACCAATTTTGAAACCTGTCTCTTTTCTCAGATCAGCGTACTGACTGGATGTGGTTAATAGCTCTCTCGCCTTTTTCATGATTTTGGCCCGTCTGAGGGCAATCACACGTCCTCTGAATCGTGCCAGAATTTAATTCAACCAAAATGTAAATAAGCCCATTCCACCTTATTTCCACGCAGACACCAGTAAGAACTCTTGGACACATTTTATTTACAGCATCACAAAACCAATGCAAAAAAAAACATTAACTAAATCAGTATTTTAATTTTATTTTTCTCCGTTTGAATGAATAAATGTTGTTTGTCTCTAAAGGATAGTCTCTTTCATTTTTCGTTTATTGCTGATGTTGCTTTGTTCATAGCCGTACCATCATGGAGTCATTTTTTATCCTTTTTACCAATCCTTTAATATGGAGAAATCATCCCTTCCAAAAGCTGGCGCCCATCTCCTCCTCACAGAATTCCTGATACCCAAATCATCGGCCTCTCACAAAAACAGTGGGCTCTGTCTTAACCATCCTCCATAATCCTTCGTTTTGTGAATGCAAAATATTTAACCATTGTCGAAATCGACTACGAATGCACAAAAGGGGAAAAAACGTACGAATGCACAAAAAGACAAACCGTACAAATGACTGATAAAAATGAAAAGTATCAAAGAAAGTTTTCAAAGAAAAAGAAAATTGGTGCGATGAAAAAAGTTTCCACAGTAAACATTTATCACCCGACAACTTGCACTGCGCATAGTATTTTGACATAATTTAAATGAGTTTGTATTTCGTTGTAACCATGATGATAAATATTAAATATCAACAGTGGCGTGCAAATTTCTTGTTTATTAAACCAAAAATCATTACTAACCACATTTCAGAAGTGTCCAAAGCCAAATATTAATAAATAATTTTAAAACATTAAAAACATATATTAATTTAAATATCATCAAGAGGCATGCAACTTAGAAATAGCATCAGAATGAAAGGTAGCAGTTCAGTCCCCCAAAAGGGGGGAAGCCGCCCCCTTTAGGTCTTGTCTGTACGGCTGTCGAATGCGAAAAGCGTTGGAAAGACATTTTGAAGTCTGCTAGCCGCTTTTTTAGGCGCTTCTCATTGGCAAAGTGTTCAATTAACACTTTAATTCATTTTGGGGTAGGAAATTTGAGGAAAAAGAGAGACATAATAATATTTCTAATAATTTTGACCCCAAAAAGTGAAAAAGGTTTCCCCTCGATATTGACCCCTAAAAGGGAAAGAAACTCCCATCCCCCGATTTTGACCCCTAAAAGGGGAAAACAACTCCCCCTGTCTATTTTGATCCTTAAAAACGAAAACAATTCACTTCAGTTTGACCCTTAAAAGAGGAAAAAGGTTTCTGCCCCTATCCTCGATTTTGACCCCTAAAACGAAAAAAAGAGTCCCGTCCAATGTTGACACCTAAAAGGGATAAACAAAGTTCCCCCACCAGATTTGGGTAACCGGATAGATCCAGTTCTAACCGTATATATATCATGATCTGGGTCTAATCTATCTAATAGAGGGATTAGGAAGTCACCAGATAGATCCAGATCTATATAGCTATATATATAAAGACATTTATTAATTGGGAACCGATATCAGCCTGGCACCTGTGTTAGTGATTAATAAACCAGTACTTTCGAGGATCGAACCCGCGTCCACCCTGGAACCAGCGCTGCTTTTAACCGTCTGAGCTAACAGCGCTAGAAAGGGAGATATTGAGCTAGGAAGATAGATATCGTAGAAAAATTAGGGGGAGTCTGACCGTCTGGGAAAATTATGTATCCAAGATTGGCTAAAATTGAGTTTCAGGGCATATCAGCTACTGAAATTAAGTGTTGTCTAGAAGTCTATTTAAAACATGTTTCAAAGGTTTTGTATGTGATCTTGTTGAGCTGACCCGATTGCTTTTCATTGCATATCAGCTACTGAAATTGTCTAGAAGTCTATTTAAAACATGTTTCAAAAGTTGTGTATGTGGTCTTGTTGAGCTGACCCAGGCCGTCCTCTCAAATTTGAAAATTGCGTTTCAGGACATATCAGCTACTGAAATGAAGTGTTGTCTAGAAGTCTATTTTGTTTCAAAAAGTTCTGTATGTGATCCTAAGAAAATCTATATACAAATAAATTCCGATTGAATGTTATTTCATTTAAATAAGTTGTTTTCAGTAATTCATGTTTAAATGTTTCATACTTTTCTTACTTCCTAGTCAAGGATTCGAACCACTTGATCGTTGCAACAGTTGTTTCATTCATAAGTAAAACCTTTCTTTTTTTTTAAAGCGAGTGGGGTGGGGCATACACCCGGAGGGTAATAATAAAATTAAGATGAAGGTCTGGTAAAGTAGTCATAAAATTAAAATAAATCAGAAGTTGTTTTATTAATTGATTTCCTGATTTTAAAAGTAATATTTATATATAACTTATACTTTTACAACCCCAAATATCTCTATAAACAATTTAAAATGAATTGTTACAAGTAGTTTGTTCGATTCTTATGAGTGTTACAGTATTGTGGACTTGTGCCAGACCTGACTTACAGCCACAGGATGAAATGTGACATTCGAGATTGCTTAAAAATGGGATCTGTTCCAGAAACGAAATAATCTAAATAACGAGATTGGGAAATTTAGCAGCCAATTAAACAAACACATATTGAAAAGTTTATATGCTATAAATAATATATAACTTGTAAAAATTATGTATGTTTCTAAAAATATTTTCGTGAATTACCTCTGGTTCTCAATGTTTTTCTTCGTTTCGTTTTAAAAGGAATACTTTTATATCCTACCAATCTGCCATTTCGTTTACGTACTTCAGCAGAGAAGTCAGTAAAGTCCTGGGCGCCGTGAAGCAAAATGGCTTTCCTCTCACAAATATACAGTGCACTTTTTCGCCGAACTTCTACATTTGCCCTGACCATCATTACTGGAGCTTTTCTCTTCGAGCGAATCATTGATGATGGCGGAGACTTTGTATATAATCGAATAAATCAAGGGGTAAGTTATTTATTCACCATCATCCACGGACACCCTCTCACATCACTGTAACACATATGCTACTTGGATTTTCGACTCGGTTGAATGCTAGTATCACTTATTATTCCATTCTTTTCAAAAAGAGAAATAATTAAAGAAAAATTAAATTTGAAACTAAAATAAGTTATTTTACTTACTAATTCACATATAAACAAGATTAATTTCACAGGACAAATAAGACATTGAAAACTGTTCCTTCCAAGGTCATCAAAATTATTAATTCTAGAAGTAGATACTACTCGCCTCTTTTCTTTTTTGTTGTTCTATTGATATTTTTAGCCAGAAGAACTCACCTTGATTAATTTAAAGTTTTCATTCCTAACCTGGCCAAATATGGGGAATACTTTAAAGGAATTTGGGGTTGTTTTGATAAACAGTGAGTGAGTTAATTCAAATTGCTAATAATTGAAGCGCTGATTTCGTCTTTTGCTGTTTTTTTCATATAAATTTCCAATCATTTTTCTCTAAAATTAAAATTCCTTGATGTTTTTTTTTCTCTTTTTTTTTCACAGTACTATGGATCTATTACTAAAATTTATAAAAGTCAGTTCGATAATTGATTTTAAAGGAAGGAAATTGATAGACCTTTTTAGTGTTTCTTCTTCCCATATCCCATGCATGTCATATTATTCTCAGTAATTGGTTAACTTAATTTTTTTTTTTTTTTTTTTTTTTTTAATTCAATAGGAAATTGTTTTAGATTCTCTTAATTTTTTCTTTAACGTTTTTGTTTTGTTAATGGAATCAAACATGATAATGTACATACCCCCCCCCTCTCTCTCTCTCTCAAATGTTTTAGTTTTGAAAAACTGACGGTAATTCTATTTTTTTGTTAATGGTTCAGGACACTTCCTGAAGGAAGTTTCGGGGAAAATGTTATCTCGATTATGATCGTTTAATTTTTATTTTTTCTATTTTGAATAAAACGAACAGCAGTCTTTCGTTTTATATCGGCAAATTCAAAAAGGTAAGATAACTCATCCTTGTTCTTTAATAAGAAAATACTGCAAACATGTAACACTGAGTGTAAGCGATCAAAGGTACGTTTGCTGCAGCAGTTATTTGCTTTTACATTATTTTTATTTACACAACCAATGACTATAAACAGCATTTCTTCACTTTTTAAAAAAAGATTACAATTATTATCAAAGCAATAGAAATTAAGACGTTGGCCAACACACACAGCATCAATAATCAAGATGCTCACACTAATGGATTTTAATCTAAAACTAGACTAGGTGTATTTCCTGAAGGAACTGCAAGTTTAATTGCACCGCAACAACAGTTTCTTGTTTTGTCGCGCATGGGATGATGTGATGCAGCAGTGTTTGGTGAACTACATTCCAGAGTTCTACCGCTCTTTTGCTAAAAAAGAATTTTCTGATATTCAATCTACTTCTATTTACTTCTACAGTATATTTATCTCCTCTTAGTCCATTGTATGTAATTCCTTTTAGTAAAAAATACATTACTGTCGACTAATTCTAAATGGCGCATTATTCTAAACATTTCTTTAAATTGAAGGTGTTCTAAAAATAATTGGTGGAGGTCAAAGAAATATTCGGGGGTACATTTATTCTCTCTAACCCTTTCTCTGTCTATCTAAATCGAACTGGGGTACTGGATCCGCCCCAAACTTTAACCAATTCTCCCTTACCCCATGGCCCACCATCCTACAAAATTTCATGAGAACTTTTGGAGATATTGTATTGTGTACATGTAGGTACGATGCAGCGAAGGTGATTAAAAAATTCACTGATCCGCCCCAAAATGTAAACACTTCTCCCTTAGTCCATTGCCCACCCTTCCACAAAATTTCATTGAGAAATTTTAGAGATATCATGTGGACTGAAAGTAAGGGTTCGCTTTAGCATTATAGTTACATGGTAAATAGAACCCCACACACACACACCTAAAAACTAAGCGCAATGCATAACATTAAGACACACTAATTAGCGTTGGAATCTCAAACTGTAGGAAGAGAAGTGGCGCCGAAAATGACTGGAATAATAAATTTTAAAAATACATAGAGCAATGGTTTGCTTGCGCCAACAAGCAATCAAACCAATGAAAAAATCCTGTTTCTAGTCATTTATTGTGCAAATAAAAATAATGTATGGGGTCAATGTATGTCAAATCAACAAGGGGTCAAACCATGACTATCACGGATTTTGTTAAAATTTGGCACAATTATAGATCTTTGAGACATTGAATGGCACCTGTATTTCTTCAACTGACTTAAAATTTGATGGCGTACAGCTGTTTATATGAAATTGAAAACCTGCAGCTGTCGGCTGCTTCTGTTGATCGCTTACCGGTTTCTCCAAGTGGCTACAACAAAAAAAAAAACACACACACACATACTTCTTCCTGTTGAAATTATATATATAGAAATATACATGTATGAGACAATGTTTTTGTAGGAAAGATACAAAATGTGAGTAGACCAGTGAAATGCACGTTGTGATCCTCTCGAAAGAAAAATATACCGAAGTACTGAATTGTTCAATTCAACACGTAAAAGATCTTTAAAGTCTAAATAATTCTCTTTTCTCTTTTTTTTTTTTTTTTTTTTTTTTTTTTCAGACTAAGTTTTAATCTGAAAAAGAAAAATAGAATTATTAAATTTTAAGTCTTATGCAAATTATTTACTTAGGTGTCATAATAGCATTAATTCAATTTGAAAATTCATTTTAACATCCATAAATTGATCTTTTGGGTGAATTTAGTTCATTAAAATCCTTGTAGCACAAGTTCCCATTTGTTCTCCACCATGAAATTTTGTACATATCATACCAAAGACCAGATCAATTATTTGTCAAATTTTGAAAATAATTGGTCAACATGTTAAATGACCTATCAAAGGTCAAGTTTGAGGTCAACTTGTTTTATTTGACCTCTGAGATAAAATGCATACAATAAAAATTTTAGGTCTACTTCAGTATTTTAAAATGGTATATAAATGAGCTTTTTAGTTGTAAAACAACTGAGATATTGATTTTCAAACTTTGTCATTACCTTAAAAAATTCAGATTCCATACTATACTTTATGATAAACCAGAAAAGGATGCAAATATTTTCTTAATGATAAAAATTGGAGTTCTAAATCTTTTTTTTTTTTTTTAATTAGTTAAAATGATTTCAAAAAGTGATTTAATTCTAAATAATAATAAAATGAGGAATAAAGCTTTGTTGGTCATCATTTTTTATAAACTTACGGTAACTTAAGAAAAAGTAAAACATTTACAGGTACTCACTTAAAGGCTGCATTAAGCTCGATGTCAAGTCACTTCCTATTTATAAAATTATTTGCAAATACAATTGGGGAAACTACTCTATAATTAGCATTTAATATACCTGAAAACTTCATGAATTTCAGTGCTTGATTTGGATATGCTAACCACATTGTATAATGTTGATTATTCTGAAGTAATGTCTTTATTTGATCAGTTTGTATGACAGCTGTCATAATACAATCAAAAGCAATCTTTTTAAATGAAATTAGTTAAAACTAAACACTCCTAATGCTATTTAACGACAAACAATAAACCTTTTGGTCATCCCAATAGTATGGCTGGAATTGCCTTGCTGGTTTTTTAACAAATACCATATTTACATGAGTACAATGCAATCTTGAAAATAATACGACCCACACTTTTTGTAGCTAAAAATCAGTGATCTATTTTATCCTCTTATATAATGCAACCCCTGAGTACAGCCATAGTTATTTATATTCTTTAAGAAACCAACGTAATTTCACTGAAAATTTTAAAATGCATAAATGGCATGGTCCCTGCTTTTGCTCTTAAGTGAAGGCTGTTGCACAGGTTTAAAAAAACAATAATGGTTCATAAGTTGTTAGATGTCTCAGGGCTGCCACCTTCATTTTGCCTGGTTTGTTGCATTTATTTCTGGTTGGATAGGCAACAGTTTTAGCTCAAATTGGTGCATAGACATTGCAAATTATGTGTTTGTTTTAAATCTGTTCACATTTCAAATAGTTTTGTTAAAGTTAAAATTTGGTTTGAATTTACCTAATCTTCTGTATAATAAAGATCCAAATTATGTTTGTTGGTTTGATGCAGCAAAAAAAAAACTCTGGTATAATTCCCCCCCCCCTCATTCTGATTTTTTAATATTAAGTGGCCTTGTCCACATAAGTATTCTATATATATTTGGAAACTAAAACCATTTATCATGTGTTGAGCAAAGTCCATATACACCTTGCTATGGACTACCATGGAAGTATGGCTATATTTCTGGAGTGAGAATAAGTGTTTACTAGTTTTCAAGTATCATTATTCTAGGCTACTACATAAAATTATAGCTTCATTTTTTACTAACAACCTTCATTGGATTTTGGTCAACTTTGTGTCACACAATTTCTTTCTATAAAGACCAAGATGGTTTAAAACCTTTTGTGATAGTTTCATACACATAACATGCAATTAGATAAGATTTTGTGCAGTAGTATTAAATTTTATCTGAAAAATTATACTTTTCATGGGATTTTGTGCTTATTATTTTTTGTGTATTTTCTAAATATGTACAATACTTCCTAATGATTCTTTACACTCATTTGTAATATTGCTGATGTTTACTTAAAATTTTATTTATTTAAAAAAAATTTATCAGAATTTTTGTTGGTACACTCTTGATTAGAAACTAACAGATTATTTCATTCCTACTGATTCATTGTGGTATAATGATTTGTTAGGGATAAAGTGATTTTAAATTTACTTGAAACTACCAACTGTTTAAACAGGAGGGACCTGTTATTTTAAAAAAAAATCTATTTTACTAGAATATTCAGCATGCGACTAAAACAGGTTTGTCTATTCTGGTTAAGATCAAAATGTAGTATCTATTTTTTTTTTTTCTGTTAGAAAAATATGTAAGCTTGAATTTCTCTTATTACCTGTGCCAAAATTAAATACATATTGTTAAATGAAATTATTTTCATACTTCAAATAATAGAAGTTAACTTTTCTAATTTGAAGCCAATAAAAAGGGGGTGGAGGCTCTTTTTATATATCCTCAGCATTAGCTCTCATAAATTTCTAGCTCTTCATGATGTGATTCGTGACTGCAACTAAAACCAACTCGTTTTGCCTTTTGTCTCCGGAAGTTTGAAGACTGTTTTAAAAAATGGTGTTGTCCATGATTTAAAATTTGGAAACTTCTTTAATTAAAAATTGAATAACTCCCAGAAATTTTTTAAAAAATGGTGAGTTATAGCCATTCCGGTGGTTTGTTTACATTTTATATGTAATTTAAAATTGGATAACTTCTTTAATTTAAAAAATGTTCAATTCATGAGGATTTTTTAGTTAGAATGTTGGATAAACCCCTGCAATTAAAGAATGGTGAGTTATGACAGATCTGATTGTTTGTTTACATTTTTAAATGTAATGTAAATTTGAATAACTCCTTTTATTTTGAAAGATATTTCAGTGAAGGTTGGGGAGGTATGAAAACTTTGGTGTAATGAGTTATGGGCGATCCGATTGTTTGTTTTATAAACAAAACTTTTCTTTTTTTGTTCCCAAAAACATGTTTGGTTCCAATTGGTTTTAAATTTTTAATTCTTGACTGATTTTGCTTTATTTGGTCTTCTGCGTCGTCATCATTATCTGCAACCTTGTCAGCGTCAACTACATTTTCAACTTGATAACTTCATTACCATATTTTTTCTAAGTAGTGGCTAGGTATTTACTAGAGATAGGCATTAATTCAAATATTAAAAATAAAGGCTTTTTGGGGGTAATTAGGTATTTTACTAGGGGATAAATACAGATATGTGATATAAAAAAACGTGCAATAGATAGAAACAATATGGTAATCAAAATAAGTCTTCCGTTGGAGACCTTTTTCTTTTCTTTCTTTTTTTTATACCTTTTTGAGATTTTTTTTTTTTTTTTTTTTTTTTTTTAAATGAATTTTTCTACTCCAGATTATTCTGACCTTCTCCTAATGCATTTGCAGTAAGGTGTTCACCTTAATTTCATTATTTTTAATGTTTCTGTCCTATTTATATCTTTATTTTACTTTTTCAGAAATTATGGCACCAAATAAAGCATAAATATGGAGAAAAAGCTGAAGACGAAGATGAATAATGAAAACTTGTTTAGGATCCAGGGCCTCCAGTGTTCTGAGATGGGCAAGTTTCAATACCAAATCATTTGATATTGAAACCTGCTACCATCATTACCTTGTGCTCTACTCATAAAGAACAATGTAGAAATTCATCAGTATTTAATAAATTTGATTTACGTATTCATTTTGTTTTGATTAATACTTTTTTTTTTCTTTCTTTTTTAAAAAAAATTCATTTTTTTATGTAAGAAATCAGTATTTAATGTTTGAAGTACAAAACACATTATCAGGTTTTGTATTACAAACTAAATATGTCCAATATGCTTCAATGATAGCATCAAAATTTCTTTCTTACTATTGATCTTATCCTGGGAACATACAGCCCTGAACTTCACATGCTAGTGCAACCTCATAAACAATTTAACCCCAAAAAAGAAAGACCGACAAGAGAAAGCATGTTAATGAGAAAGAAAATATCAATGCAATAAGAATAGACAACACAGATACTGATATCTCCATACATATGCCTGATTTATTTAAATCAGCCTCTTCTGTCAATTCTTGGCCCAAGTGAGTCACTTCTCAGTTCTTATGGAAATTTGCCATAAGGCAACTTTTCTCCCTGAAAATTGCGTTTTACCCCAACAAAACAGTTCTATGCTTTAGACATTTCACTGGTGAAACTTTTAAACTATATTTCCAAAGAGTTCCATGAATCTGGAAGCCTAAAAAGGAAAAAATAATTAGTAGTGGTAAAGTAACAAACAGCCCCTAACCTTTCATATCAGCAGCTGCCCTGAATGAGATGTGTGTGTGTGTGTGTTGTTTTTTTTTTTTTGTTTTTTTTATAATGGAGTTGCAGTAGATGTAAAAGAAAAATTTCAAGCAATCAAAACCAGAAATAAATTTAAGCCTCACGAATGAACTAAATGAAAACCAAACCTATTGGGCAAGTTTTCAGCCAGTGAAGATAATAGTGGTTTCTATCATTAAATGAACTGCACTAAAGAGTTTACAAATTATCTCTAGGAAGCTATTTTCCTTCCAAATAAGTTTTACCAAAGAATTCTTTAGGTACCAGCATCATGTTCAATGAATTAAATAATGTTGGGATCTCAATGAATACAGATCAGTATTGCACCATGTGCACTAAAGTAAAATTATTACAGGTATTTGAAATTCCTATTTAAACAGTTTATACAACATAGATCACATTAAAAACTGCTCATTTAAATGTTAGTTTGGTGTATAAATTTTGAACATATCTTTGAAATGTCATTTAGCATCATAGCTCTAACATTTTGTGTAAATGCTTAACTCTATAAAATAGATCTTATTAGAAAATCTAGTTAAAAAAAATTATTTTGACTTGGATGGTATTTTAGGATTATCAAATTTCAATAGTCTAAAAAAAAAAAATTAAACATTTCAGTGTATAGTGAATTATTAAATGAAATATTTCCCCTTATCATTCAATCATTTTTTTCCCAAAGAGTTCTAACTGAAAAATCTCCAATTGCCTAATTGAAAATTACAGATTTCATAAGATGTTTACAGCACCCTCGGATCCTTAACAAACTCCAATCATAAATGCTTGATTTATTTATCAAAAACTTAACTACAGCTAACAAGCCCATTGTTGAGTAATTTCGTTGCGCGCGTGTGCACACAGATTTATTCAATTGTAGTGAGATATCGGTCACTAACACAGTATTATCATAGCAATAATGTGATTTGACTGGACAGCGATGGTTTTATAATTTTGACTTTAATTCTATTTCCCATCAAAACCGGCCAAACTTTTTCTGATCTTTTTTAAAAAGTGATTTACTCCCCTTGAAAAATGCTGTCACAGGGAGATAACTTCCCCAAACCAGAAATCTAATTTGGTCATAACATTTTCATTTAATGATATATTTTGTACAAGATTTTGTCATGTCTGTTACTATAATTCACTAAATAAAAACATACACGATTTATGTCACAAATAAACTTCCTAATCTTGATTTATCTTCTATAAGACACTTTTCGATTGGCCGGTCCCGATTATGTTAAATATCATTTTTCTCAGCCATAACATGGATTGATATGAAACTTGGTCCTGACCTTCAGGTGAGCCACCCCTATCTTCCTCTTCCTCCTCCCTCTCCTGGATACTACTACATCAACTACTAATGTTAAATATCAATTTTCTCAGTTGTATCATGTAGGATTGATATGAAACTTGGCCCAGACCTTCAAGTGAAACATCTTCATCTTTCTCGTCCTCGTCCTCCTCGAATGTTATATATCATGTTGGATTGATATTAAACTTGGTCCAGACATTTGGGTGAATTATCCTCCTCCTACTCTTGCTACCACAATTAGTAATGTTAAATATCAATTTTTCTCAGCCATATCATGTGGGATCGATATGAAACTTGGACATCTTCCTCTTCCTACTCCTGCTACTACTACCACAACTAGTAA
>VCCN01001152.1:170582-184260 GCA_006491835.1 Architeuthis dux
TACATAACATGTATGAAGTTTAGAATCATCTTTTTTTATGCATGTTTTAGTTTTACTGTTTAAAATATGGTCCTGTTCACTAAAGATGATATGTTTATTTTTTTATATTTAAATTGCCTGATCATGATGTTAAAGATGATGACTGTATTATTTTTTTCACGAGATGTTCTTAATTCTTGATCTTTTCCTGGTCTTTCATAACAAAACAACAACAATATTGAATAATGGCCACAACACATCTCTCTGGACAAACTCTCAGTTTAAAACTTGATATTAACTCGATTAATGTGGATAATAATGAAGATCAAAACAACTGTTGTATTAACATTTTAAAGCAATAATTGCTGTGAAATATTAGCCTTTTTTGAAACAAAAACCGTCACAAAGTTTGTTGTTTTTTTTTTGTTTAAATCGATATTAAATTATTTGTAAATAAATAAAGCTAGGAAAAAAAACTTTCGTTCATGTTTTTCTCTACACTTTTTGTAAAACCCCAAAACATCTGATTTCCTTCTTCTTCATGACTGAGAAGGTAGTTAATGGTCAATGTTCGAACCCAGGTAAAAGACAAGATTTCGAATGCTGACACACAAGGCCTTCCCTACTTGGAGGATTGTCGCCACACAGTCTTCCTGGTACTCTTCATTTCGCCTTGTGTCACACTAAACTAGGTAGCTTAGTCTCAGTCGATTTAGTTTTCTTTCAAAATTTAAGTTTGTTTTAAAGTTTTTCATGCATTTAATTTTGACGTAAGCCTTTCTTTTTTCCTGTTAAGTTGTTAACTGTGTGTGTGTGTCTCTCTCTCTCAAAGATCACTGTTAAACTAGACCTAAAGTTCAACTTAAATCTTAAACTTTCTGTACCATATATTTGTAGAGAAACAACATGTATTGCTTTAATCTGAGTGAGTTAAAAGTAAAACATTAGTAAACGACAAACGTGAGCGATCTGCATCCTGTGTAATTTTTATAACTAAAAGGTTTAAACTTTGTTCTGTTCACAACAACATTTAACTTAATTTTGTTGGTAGTAATGTTTTTTTTATTTATTTAACTTTCGAATACAAAATATGAATTAAAATCAAATACCCAATGAAGCAAAAAGCTGTCTAATGAAATTGAAGTATTAAAGATTTTTGTAAGCTTGTTGCACACTCCTGTTGCATTTTTTAAAATCTATTTATTTTGTTAGATTTCTTCCTCTTTACGTATATTGTTTTTGTTTTGCTACTTTCCTTCGGTAATTCATTTCACAACATAAATGTTTAATTTATCTGTTTTTTTTCTTCCGTGTGAACACACTTTCATTTTCGATATTGAAGAGTTATGATTTTTCTTCTTCTTAGTTGAGAGATAAAAAAGAAAAACGCTTTAAACTTATTGAACAATACTGCTGTGTTGCTCTCTCTTACTCTTGTCCAATTAGTTCTGTAATTAGTAGACTGTAAATATTAATGTTAAGATCGATTTTTAAAAAAAAACTTTATTTTTGTCCTTTTTGATTTATATGAACGATTTTTAAAAACTTTTGATCGTAACCCATTTTAAAAACATACTTCTCAAGAGTAGCTTCAGTCCTCAGAGAGTAAGGGGAGGTAATTGTTGATTATGGCCTTAAATCTCAAGTGCCTAATTGAGTAGGTTGGTCCCAGATGTGGCACTGACTACAAATTGACCACTAATAATAACTTACTCCATTGATCTTCACAATAAAAGAGGTAAATTTGTACCTGGATGTTTGTTTTCGAAAACACATGTTAGATCTTTCGCTACTTAATTTCGATTCGACACAAAAAATTAGCATTTGGTTTGTTTTTTTTTTTTTTTAGTTTCAGTTCACGTACGTTTTCTTGAACTCGATATTATTTGTCTTCCTTTCTTAATTATTCAAGTGTCCCTCGATTTTTTTCCCCCACTGCTAAACGTTAAGTTTATCATTTAACAGTCAAGATTGGATTAAGCTAGTGTAGGGCCTGTAGCATATGTTATAAAGGAGCCCTAAATTAAGATAATACATAAATTATCAAAACACATACATTTTTTTACTTGCGTAATAAAGTAATTTTTAGTTTTCATTTGTTATATATACAGCCAGATAATATCACAACTATTTTTGTAATAGTATTACTTCGGTTTCATTTTGATCTTTGTGCAGTGGCTATGACTTCAGTTTCAAATTCCTTTTGTATTTATGTGTTGTACATGTATCCTATAGATACCAGGTTCCCATTAATTACTGTTGTAACAGTACATATCACTTTCATAGTGAACCCAAAATAAGATAATTTCTGGTCCTTATGTAAAAACAAACATTTTTGCTGAACACCAAGTTCAGAATTCTTAAACCTTTATCTACACACACACAATTATGTATTGGCAATTTACACCCTTTTCAATACAAAATACAATCTTTGGCAGTTTTCTTTCGTGTCTACCTGTAGGTAGATACAAGATGATTTTATTACAATGCACTTTATTCCTTCCATTTCAATTTGTACATACAACTAACACATAGGTTCTTTTTGCCTACATGTATTAAGATACACAATTACATATGAATCGTATGTACTTCTATCCATTTTTACATCTACAACGAACCTCAATAACTTTATTACATCAACTATGTAGAATACTGAACTGTAAAAGAAGTAATAAAATAGATGGAAATCAGATAGTGTTTAATTTCTTTTTAAGAAGTGATATTTGTGACATTTAGAGTTTTTTATGATCTCTGAAAAATGTACGCTTAACAGAAAATAGTCATTCTTCCTCTTACACTCAGCCCCTCTCTATGAATGATACCATAGTACTACTGTTCACCCTCTTACTCTCCCCTCCTCTGTTAGAACGATATGAAGTTTACATTGTAAATTGAACCCCAGCCTAAAAACATATTTTTGGGGATGATTTTCAAAAACTAATTCACTAAAACCCTTTCCTGGGGTCACATTGGTACACTCAGAAAATTTCATGGAGTTATATTGTGTGTTTTTTGCGGTAGGCTGTCACATACGGAGATACTTTTGGTGAATTATAATAAGATGTATATAAACAAACTGAGAAGAACCCAACTTTTATTTATTAGGTATTTACTAAGCTAAGCTTTGTGTAACCCAATTGAATTTGCTACGCAGTAGTAATGGTTTGCTAGACTAGCTACTAACCATTACTCCATGGCTGTTCCCTCCTTCCCCACCACACAAACTTTTTTTTATATC
Organism: Architeuthis dux; assembly: GCA_006491835.1. NCBI lineage: Eukaryota > Metazoa > Mollusca > Cephalopoda > Oegopsida > Architeuthidae > Architeuthis > Architeuthis dux. The sequence continues at coordinate 173,800 of VCCN01001152.1, forward strand.
TGCTTTTTTAAATGGGAGATTCGTACAAGTTAAGTAGTGTGGTCCTTAAAAAGTAGTGCAGTCCTTCCTACAGAACTAGTAGTATTGCTTTATTTTCACATCCCATATTCCAATGACTACGGTCCCGAATTCCAAGCAGTAATTATTATCTAAAAACAATTTAAGGTGTTACAATGAAAATGAATTCCAAGCAGTAAATATTAATTGATTTTAATACATTCAAAGTATGACATATCATTCAGAAATATACATGGTTGAAAGTAGCACTGTGTGTGCGCATGCAACCATGTTGCTGTCACCACATGAATTACTGTTACAGTAATGTAGAATGCACTCTCAACATAGCCTTGAATTCTTTTCTCAGTTTTTCCACATGCATTCAACTGAGTTAGTATGAGTAACTGGATTAATAGCTCTGTATCAGGGACTGCACACCCGAGATGCAAAAATAAGTAATACTACTAGCTCTGTAGGAGGGCCTGCACTTCTTTTTAGGGACCGCACAACTTATACCTAACAGATGATTATTTTTGTTGTGGGATTCTTTTTCTCATGCTAATCCATTTGTCGCATTTCTTACCGTTTATAGTGGATGCAATGCTTGGATAGTGTAATGGTTAGCAAGTCTGCCTCACCCGTCCCAGTTTTGATTCTTGGTATGAGCGAAGGGTGTGGAAATCTTTTCATTAGGACAAATTTCCTTGTGCACTCAGCAGCTAATTGAGTACACACTGTGAGATTAGGGTGGAAGAAGTATCTCTTTGGTGGACTTACATCCTGTCATGGGATGGTTATAAAAACTTGTAAGAATAAAGTCCTGGTCTTGACCAGACTTGAAACTTGCAAGGATCACTAAGTCAACGCAAAGGAAACCGGGACTTTGTCACCAGCCATTCATAACTTCAATGGGAGTTGTCTCTTAACAGACAAATAGTGGGTACCAGGCACTTTACTCTTGTAAATTTGTAATAGAACAGCAGGTATTGGGGGATGATCAATGAATAAGTTACCTCTCTCACCTTTTGTTGGGCAGTGATCTCTAAAAAGTCTGAATTTTAAAGAGATTAAGGGATTAATTTAGCATAAACTTACATTACAAGTTGAACCCCCTTCTAAACCCCTAATGTAGTGGGCGGGGAGTATTTAAAAAAACAAAAAATGTTTTTCCTAGACATAATAAGGAGTAAGTATTTCCATTTTCAGCCTTCTAGCTCCATTGGTGGGCCCTGTACGCACAATACATACATAGCTAGCCTGCCAGACCAACTTGAAAACTGAAGAAACCTATGTTGACAGTTTTGAATATGGATTTAGAAAAAAAATTACTAATGAATCAAAAACTTTGTTTAAATGGAATAATAAACTCACACTTTTTCTTTGAAATGGAAGTTGTAGAAAACTGCAAAACTGAGACAATTTAAAAAAATTTGCCAACAGCACTTTCCTTTTTAGGAAGAAATTGCAGAATATCCCTGCATCTTTACTGATCAGTGTGGCCCAGTGGTAGAGTGCTTACCCCTGCTTCACTAGGCCGTGGTTCAATCCAAAGACTTAAAAAATTGTACTCCATGCCTTTTCACTAAGCATTCAATCGCGTTGGATACACAGGTTCTCATTAGATCACTGAAGTCAGGTAACGTCAAGCCTGGTCAGTACCTAAATGGGTGACCATTGGGGAATATCAGGTGCCGTAAGCAGAATGCAGCTTCAACAGGCCTGGCAAGCTGGAAGTGGGTCTTACTAATAATTGCCTATGTGTACTTAATTCCACAACATCCCTCAGGAGGGTGAAAGCAGAGAATGATGATACATACATGTTTCTTCTTCTTATATCATTTTTTATTTATTTAAATTAAAGATCAATTGTGTAATTTAGCAATCATATGCCATAATTACAGTTTTGGCGACTGAAAAGGTTTTTCTGTAACTTCCAGTATTTCAAATATTTGTAATAAATATTATACCTAAACTAGACTATTGCCCATCATATTAAAGAGTTTTAATGTTGGGAATGTCATTTTTGGTCATCCATACTTCAGCTGTATTATGAGATGCTTGTAAATTTAAGCGCGCTTTCATCACCTATGGGTAAGGAAAGCTGACTCCATACCCACTCAACCTTTGAACTGAGTTGACAGGTAACAGACACCTGCTGTAAACAAATGGATTTTAAAATTAAACCAATATTAAAACTTCAAAGAAGATATTTAGATTATTACAATATGTTGTTAATTTTTTATAAAAAAAGTCTGTGATCAGTTTTTAGATGTGTCGACACATCTCTATAATATGTTAAATATCAATTTTCTCAGCCATATCATGTTGGATTGATCTGAAACTTGGTCCAAACCTTTGGGTAAACCATCCTCATTTTCCTCCTCCCCCTGCTACTACTACCACAACTAGTATGCTGCTGCTGCTACTACTACTACTTGGTTTAGAATCCCTTTGAATTCAGAAATCATTTTCTATTGGGAATTTCCATCACGCATGGTTCTTCCTATTCCTCTTCTGGAGTGAAGAAAAGAAGAGTGACTTTTTAGAAGCAGCAAAACTTGGATTAATACCAATATGCAGGTTATGATTTTTTGATTTTTGTAGGTTGCTAGTAATTGAGGCAACCACATGGTCAGATATGGATGTAAGGATGGTGGATGCATCATTGAACTTATGATTCTTGTTTTACTTAGTAATAGAAAACTGATTGCCCACTTCATATACAGAGACTCTGAAAACAGTTTAAAACCTGCTTCAAGTAATTTTCCTTTTTCTACCATTTTATTTGGAGATGTTTTGGAGTTTTATATTCAAAATATGAAAATGTATCTGGCCTAGACTCTTAGACATGAACAAAAATGTAGCATGTCATATTTTGTGTATTACAAAGCAACAGACACTGGCTTATATATACCATTCTGTCGGATTCCTTCACATCCATACAACAAATATATATATATGGGTCATTCCGTGTCAAGTGGACCAATTTTGGGAAAGTTCCCCACTCGACCATCTCAGATTTTGCTGTAACTTTGCTCAGATGTTCATTTCGGTTTGAAATGAAGTTCTGTAAAATTTTAGCTCAATATCTTTACTCGTTCAGTCACTATGGATCCAAGGACTACTTTGGTCGAAACGACGACGACCAAATCTTTTTTTCCATTTTCAGCTAGCAACCATTCCACAACTGGTACTTCTACTGCACTGAACTGTTTTCAGGGTCACCTTTATATGTAGATTTTGAAAATGTTATCAGCCTAGCTATAGAAAGCATCATTTTTTCAGAAAATGATATCAAAGTGGGCTCCAAATTTCATTGGTATTTCCAAGAAGCCATTTTTTACTATATATATATGTGTTCACATTGTTTCAGCTGCTCTGGGACAGGTTTGAACCTATGTTTTGCAGCCCTTTGTTGTTTTAATCATTCAATAAATAAAACTCTTCCCATAAAATAGTTCCTATTAAGGTCAGAGGTTTCAGGTGAAAATTTAAAAGTATCATATACAACCTAAAACTGCTGTAGTAGTAGCATGGATTTGCACTTTAAAGTTTAAACAACCAATGCTGGTGTATAAGTTGACCCCCAAAACTAAGGTGTTTAATTCAAGTTCAGTCCAACATTCGACTCACCAAAATAAGGCAGCACTGTGTCCATCAGAGTGTCAAGCTCATAGGGTCTAAACAGACTAATATGATCCATTAGGGAAAATTCATTTTGGATATCTCCAGGATTGGTTGCACGGCCTTGATGCAACTTGGCAACCAATCAGGGGGCACCTTACTGCACATGAGTGGACACTCTCCCATGGGGTTACTCAGTCGGCAGTGAGTGAGCTTGTGTACTGTGTGACCGTAACATTCACAATGATTGAGTAAGTAGATCAGTGAATTCTGCCCATTTTTCATGTCTCGTTCAAGTTTTTTTGCCAAACATCACTTGGATCTGTCTTCCCTCCTGCAGTCTAGATTTAGCTCCCTGTGACTTCTGGCTTTTCCCAAAGCTAAAATTGTCAGACCATGAACGAGAGACGCATTGAGGCAGCTGATTGTGATTCTGAATGAGGACTTTGCAGACTGTTTTGAAAAGTGGAACGGACACTGAGATAAGTGTGTGAGGTACCAAGAGGAGTACTTTAAAGTGGACTAAGGCACCATTGCCCTATGTATTAGGTAGGCTGTATTTTTAAATTTGTTATTAATATTAAATGGCTGGATACTTTCTGGACAGACCTCGAAGCAATCATTTACTCCTAAGCAGGTGAATACAAGCTGTAAGTGCTGAGAATAATTGCTGTCCATAACCGACTTAGCTCATAAAAATACAGGGTAACATTCCATGCATACATGACTAAATAAAACATTTTAAGTCTATTCCATGGTGATTAAGTGAGAATCTATTACTGATTTTCTCAAGTTTACAGGTCAACATTTTTGTAACAATTTGATGTTCGAAATAATTTTAATCCTTTTATTTACTAATTTACCAACTAAAACTCTGTTCATTACCTCTGCCAACAAAGTTGGACAGAGATTATGTATTATCTATGTTTGTCTGTCTTTTTGTTTGTTTATCTATTTGTCCATGTAATATTTCCAAAACATTTTGTGGAAGGGTGGGTAAAGGAACAATTGCTTGAATTTTGTGGCAGATCCAGGAATTTTTTTCTTTTTTTTTCTTTTGGTGATTTTGTTGACATTGAGAGATAGGACACTTTTTGTTTTTCATTTCTTGAATGTAATAACACTGTAATGACATCATCATAAATAAATGTGATAAACTGCATTATAGTTCTTTGGATGATTGTACTCCTTCTTGTTGTTTGTGTTGTTAACATGTTTCAGCTAATCCATTCTTTGGCCTTCTTCAGGTGTCATATCCGATTGTGATGGGGTAAACAGAATTATATTATTATGCATTATAGTTGTTTTTCAAACTATTGATAAGTCTCCGATGAATAATTATTACAAACTTTTGTCACCTGATTGTTCAGTTTTTAGTGACAATGGTGTTGGCGGAGGTATGCGCTCCGAGTGCTTTTTAATTTAATCTTCTGACTTGTTTATAAAGATGTTGCTCACAATATCTGAAGTCCAATATTCACAATTTTAAAAAGAAATGAAAATATGAATTAACTGTAAATTTCTGATAAGCTGAATTTGAAGTGATAGTTTTTAAGTGGTCTGAAGTGTTTTAAGTATTTTTATCATGAATTTTTGGATAGTTTTTCTCTCATCTTTATTGTTGCTTTTTATCCTAATGCTTAGGTTGTTATCTTCTATGATGGTTAAAGTAGGCTGCATGAATTGTAAATGAAGTAGCCTCTGACGAGACTTGAACTTGCAACCCATATCCTTGTAAAAGTCTCGTCAGATGCCACTTCTTTATTTCTGATTCACATTTCTGCTTACTTTAACGGTGTAACAAGCTGAGTGTTGTGATAAAAATGAAATTGATACAGGAGTCTATATAATATAGTACGGTTTGCAATATTTTAAATCGCCCTCCAGACCATTAAAAGCTTTATGAATAGTAGTTCACCTACTGCATTTCTACTACCATTATACAATAACAAATCTCACTGTTTATTTAAATGAATTTTCATATGGACTTCAGGATTTGGAAAGGTCTGCCTACTCAACAAGCTCACAGATGCCAAGCTTTTGAAATGTTTGCCCATGGACCATCTGTAATACCTTTGTAGACCCTCAGAGATCCGTGGCCTACATGTTGGAATCCTCTGTACTAAATGGTGGAGGGTGGTGCCCGTTAGGGGTCCAGTCCCCCTGGGCCTCCAAATCTCCAGCTACGCCTCTGGCTGAGCATAATTCAGAAAAACAATCCAGAACGCATTTCGAATGTTGAAATCCCTAAACATATCACATTTATTGAAAAGGAAAAAATACAAAAGAAATAAACTTTTAATTAAAGACTTGCTTCCTCCACTTTTTCTTTCATATTATACCATTACTTTTTTTTTTTCATCTTATTACACAGATCTTTTGATGGGATCCATTTGGTACAGTCTGTCCTTTCTATGAAACCTTTAGTGTGTAGTAAGGCATTTATCGTTTCGATTTTTAATGAGATGTGATTTTTTTCTTTCTTTCTCTAATGTTGTTCAATAAAGAAAATATTCTCTTGGCTGCAGCTAAAAATTGGGACAACGAATGGAAATTCAACATCCAAAAAGACGATATAGGAAATCGATTCTTATCACTAACTCTTTCTTGGGAAATTTTGAACCTAAATTTATCTGGGTTTATTGCCAAAAGTGAATTCCCTCCATTCTTTATTAAGTTTTTCAAACTCTTCTCCTGGAACAATATTTTTTGAATGTTCTTTATTTTCTTCATCCCAGACTTCACAATCTCATTCATAGACTTCTCCGTCATTTACTTTTACTTTGCCGGTACATGCTAATATAGCGGTAGAATTTCAATGAACAAAAATTGGAATATTAGTAAGAAATCAATCGTAAAATACAAAGTAAACAAGAATATTTGTCAAAAGATGCAAATTATTTCAGGTGTGGTACCAAACGTACCACTGAATGCCAAAAGTACCAGATTTGGCAGCCCTGCTTCCAGGCTTGTACAAAGAATTAAATAAATATGTAGATGTGTAGTTTCCATATGCATAAATGAAGGAAACTTCATACCACACCCTGCTGTCCAGTTTGGTTTTGGACATTGAAGCAGCAATCTCTGGTTGTCTCTTTGCAGAGTTGTTATTTTAAGAAGTATGTTTCAGTAAACAGAATATAAAATAAATAGACAATAAAAACTAATTATATATAAATCAGAAATGTGTATCAGCAAGTTGTATTTTATGTACTTTTATTTCTCATACAAATGTCAGCTTTTGACCCCAAAAGTTCAATACACCTCTCCTGGTGTTTATCGATGTTCCCATAGATCCTGAGAGGTCGATATCAACCTCTATGGCGACCCAAACCATTTTGAAATCTTAAGACTCATTTGTTATAGTGAAATTCTATAATTTGTTTGTGATGATTTTTGAAAGTGTTGATTAGTTGTGGCTGCCACTTGGCTGACTTTAATGAAGTATTTACATGTTTCAGTTAACCACCCCTCCCTAAATGTAGCTTGTTTGGGTCAGTAGTTTCCTGCTCTTCATAATGAATGGCTAATCCATGAAATAATCTCTAGTGGTCTGTTTTCATATTGAGTCCCTCAAATAAACTAATATTTTTAGCACCTTTTCGTTTTTTGTAACAAAGGCAAGAATAAAGCCAATTTATTACTCTTTGGCTAATATTAGTATTGGCAATGAATGCTATTAATATCTTATTAAAAGTTTTTTTTATACTTTATTCATTTTGGACTTTTTATTTTATTGCTTTTTATCCTAATTCAGATAACATGTATCCGGCAGCAAAGTATGTGCTACTGAGCCATGAGGAAATGATGTGATATGGCAATATGAAACGATAAGAATCATTTCCTTAATATTAAATTTGTTAGATGAATCTTTTTAGAAATGAAATTGAGTGTATTAGCAGCCACTTATAAGCGACTTATATTCTGGTTGTGATTAACATCCTGAGCACCCCTGTCTGTGGGAATATTGTCAATATTAAACCAGTGCACAGTACAAAAAAGATTGGTGGCCCCGGTTTTATACCTATTTTGAAACAGGCTTTCATTTTCTATTGAAATGAGATAGGATAATTTGCCTTTATGGTTTAAACTAAAATTTATTTGTTACAGATAATTGTTTATTTTCAGATTTAAATTTTGTTTTTGTGTTTCTTTAAAAAAAACAATCTTGTTCTACTTATAATTTAAGCTAGCAGTACCCATGGAAATTCCACGGTTTAAAAAAGAAATATTTAACTGAATAAAAAAAAATCTATTTCGTTTTATGTCACTCGATTCATGCCTTTTTATCATTATTTTCTATGATATAATTGTTTCTTCTTTCTTTTTCCTACGATTCTTCTTTACCCTTGATTTTATTCCACTTCCATCTTTTCTTTTCTTTTCATTCTTTGCTTTTAGTGTAAATTGTTTTCTTAACTTTCTATCACTCTCTCTCTCTCTCTCTCCATTCACTCTTTCCTTCATTTGCTTCAATTTTAAAATACTTTTAAATTCAGCATTTTACTTTTCAACAAAATAATCTCTTGCCTGTCCCCCTAACCACCTTTTACAGTGGATTGGTGGTTGCTGTGCTGGTGGAGGGAGGGGCTGTGACTGCTTTTGTGTCTCCATTTCTCTCTTTCCGCTATGATCCTATAGTGTGACATGGGAAATAGAGATGGTAACAGTTGCACATATTAATAATAGTATAGATAGATTAGCTAAAACTATTCGCTGGGAAAATCTTTTCTTTCTTTCTTTCCCAGATTCTCTATGAAAGATGTTAAGCAAACAAGATTGATTATTAAACGTATACAATCTTTTATCCCAAACCCTTGGGACTTGACACTTTTTGGATTTCATAATGTTAGTACAGGTACCATGTATAGGGTAGACAATTAAGTCGGTTGTTAAGGAATGGCAATGTCTCTGCAGTGAACCTTGTAAATATTGAGTGGGGTAAATTAAGACTACACTGGTAAATGAGATAAAGATAGACCATAACATTATTGGCATACTTTTTATTTTTAAGTACTAAAAGAAAATGTTAAGTACTTTCTATTTTTAAGTAAAAAAAAAAGCTCCAAAAGCCAAACATTTTTTTCCATGGTTAGTGGATAATTTAAAATAATTTTTAAGTGTTTTGGACAGACTGATTTAGATAATAATCATTTATCTAAATGGCTTTCTCTGCATTTTGAATTGAGCAGTCAATTAAGAATGTAGCAACTGGGTTCTTCCTTGTATAGCACTTTATATTTGCAGATTTATCTTGTACCTATTATCTACCATGATAAAATTGCAATATGTTCTCTTTGTTAGATGATGACTGTGTATTTTATCTATTGAAATATACTACTGTAATTTGTAACTTTGCCTTTACTATCATCATCATGATAGTAAGTTGTTGAAATTGAGAAAACTTGTGTATTTGTAGTTTACTCGAGACATAATATCAGGCCTGTGGGAAAGTAGTATGAATAATAATTTTAGACATTTTTGCTGACAAATTATTTTGAAGTTAAAGAATAGTTAAATGGTCTGACTGCTTTGAATCTAACTCTATATCATTATTATTCAATATGAGTTTATTAAAGGAAGTAATTTTTTTATTTGACTTTACATTCCAAAATGACTTTCAAAATGTTTTTGCCTGAGAAACTTCCATATTTTTAAAACACTGAGTGTGGAAATGAGCTTTTAAATAAATTTAAAAAAATTAGAGTTTAATTACATGTTGTGTGTATAGCATGTTGAAGGGAAGCAGTTTACAAGACATAGGCTATTAAAGTTGGGTCAGTTTGATAAGGATGGAAAGAATTTGCATGTATTCATTTTCCATTTCCAAGCAGTTATAATGGAAATATATAAAAGAAGGTCCATTCTTTTATTGAATAAGTTCATGTTTTTAATGTCGCATTTGCTGTAATGAAATGTGAACAGAACTAAAACTTTCTCCTTTTTGTTTTTATTCAGTTTGTGAAAAAAAAAAAAGAAGCAATCAAAGCTCCTGAATATTTAAGAACTGACGAAGGAGAATAAAACAAAATAAGTAACTTTATTTGTGTAGTTTGTTTGTAAATGTTTTAAAATTAAGGATTTACCAATTCACCTTATAAACAGAACCTTCAGTTAAGATTCTAATCATGTAATCAAAATGTTGCTTTTAAAGGACTTTTAGCATAAGGCAATACAGCTCCCACCCCATCGCTAATAGCATGAAGCAATTGCCATTAATTTATAAGGGACATTTTTGAGCATGCCCAGATCCCCAAAATGGCGATGATGGTATGTTAGACTGAGTCATTGGAGTGGTGGGAAGTACAGGAGACTGGAAGAGGGTGTGAGCTGCCTCCATAAATAGTTTTATTGGTACAAATGAATAAGGATTTTGAAAATATGGACAAAACCTGCATCATTTTTCACTGCTTGTCAGTTTTTTGTGAGAAGAAATGTTGGCCTTTAGTCAATAAGTCATGTGTGGCTATTGTTAGTCTCTCACTCTCACTCTCTCTCGTACTCACTCTCACACATACTCCCACACACATTCTCACACTCACACATTCTCACACTCACACATGCTCTTGTTCTCATGAAATTCTTTGTATAAAATCAAAATGGGACCACCTAGCATTCCAAGGGAAATTATGAATCCCCACCACCTATATATGCTCCTTTTTTACCTTGTAAATTAAGCATTGGTGGTGGTAAAATTAAGTTACCTTGGTGAAAAATGCTACCAGTAAGGTTTGAACCATAAATTCCTGATTTAAAAAAAATAAAACAAGTGTGAATGCTGCTGCACACAAACTAAGGAATCAATTTAGGATAAACTTACCTTGAAAATTACCCCCCCCC
>VCCN01001152.1:199844-214768 GCA_006491835.1 Architeuthis dux
TTACGCACAAGAGAACGTATGTTTGGATTCAAATTATATAATGTCCAAATGTTTGTTTTGAACTTAACGTCAACAATAGAATCCCTTTTCTCGACGTACTTGTCGATGCCAACCATCAAACCTTCACAACCTCCCCATATAAAAAAACCCACCAGTAAAAATTTGTGTCATCTCAATTTCAAAAGCGAATGCCCTCACCGGTACAAAATCGCTGTTATTAAGAACTTTATCCAGCGTGCACAACTAATCTCTTCTTCCCACACAATATTCCTTAAAGAACTCTCTACAATCAAGCAAACACTCATAAACAACGGTTTCCCAAACTATGTCGTCGACAACCAAATCAAATTAGCATTAAATAAACTCCACAATAACACAAACAACAACAATCAAAAACAAAACTATCACCTTATTTTACTGTAACCAGATGCACCAAAACTACAAGCAAGACGAGTCTACATTAAAACGCACAATATGTCAATACACCTCTGCCGTCGACCCAGAGAATCACATACAATTAATTATTGTCACAGCGTGCTATACTTTCAAGCGTATGCGCCTAGTCGTGGTATTTGAGGGGCCAAGGTCAAACAGCAAATCATGCACCGAGACGCGAAAAAAAGGATTAAAAAACGATATCAAAATAAATGTTTTGTACTGAATAAACACAGGGTAACAAAAAAGACAAACTCAGGGATTTTTGGTGGGTAATATGTAGTTTTATAAACTATAAAACAAATACTCCGGGGATAGAAAAATAGTCCCTTGGTCGTTGAGGTAAATTCCGGGGAGAGAAAATAATCCTTGTTTGAAGAAAATCAACATTGGGGTTTCAAAATGTTGATTTTTGGTCCACAGCTTTCGTGTCTCCCATTCATCGGACTTAAACAGCCTGCATCAGTCGGCTAGGCTGGGAGCAGGGAGCGAACTTTCGTGCCTCCGTCCTCTTCACCGCCTCTCGGTCCTGTCTTCACAGCCTCCCGTTCCTACCACCACTGCTACTGCTGTCCTCCTCTCTCTCTCTGTCTTGGCGCCAAATTCAAAATCCCGGGGAAACGGGATCTTACAGAACCTTTGTCCTTCGCACGCCAAAACTTTCAACTCACGGACATAACGAGACTTCACTGTATCTTCCTCTGTTTACATTCTGCTGCTCTTTCAAGGGGCGTAACTCATTATCAATGACTCAAGAGTTAGCTCCCTTCTATTCTCTCACAATTATTTATTACAACAAACAGAAAACATCAAACCTTGTCATCATTAACAAACCCTCCCTACAAAAAAAAACTCATCTATCACACAAACTAATGTAATATACGAGTTCACTGGCCCTTTATGAGACTGTTTCTCCCATCCACAATCGAATCTTTACATTGGCCAGACTACTACCACTCTATCTCGTTGTCTCACTTGCCACCTCTCTGATCTAAGTGCTATTCGCACCCATTTAAACAAACACACACGCTTTCAAATTCCCATATGCCAAATTCTAGTTAACAACACCCGCATTATCAAACACATCCGCTGTAAAAAAAGACTCGCTATAATTTCTATGCTGAAAGAATGTTAAAAAAAAAAAATGTCTTCTTAAAAGCAGAAGATATTTACGTGTATGATCTTGTGTAGTGAAAATCGGCAATGGTTTAAAATGTTAAAATTGGATGAGGTACCTTCAACGAAAAACTGCCAAGTTATTTATTTAAACTATTGTTTAACGGCAAGTTGTTCACTGTTCGATCATGACTGTTTTAGATGCGATGGAAAAAGTTGCTGCAATCCTGTCCCCTGTCAGAGATGGGAGTTTGTTTATAAGTAGCTTAGTCGCAAATGAGGAAACCCTCTTTGCCTACAATTATAACATGGGGTTTGTTACACAGTATTAGTTACATATATTGGGACACAAATGACCGGGATGCTAAAATACCAGATGCAAATGTCTGTCCCATTTGACCGAGACGCAGTTGTCCAGGAAACAATTAACCAGGACACAAATGTCCAGGATGCAATTTAGTGAGACGCAAATACTGGGATGCAAAAATACTGGACGCAAATGTCTGGGACATAGTTGTCCAGGACGCAATTGACCTGTCACCACCTCAGATCAGGTCATTTTGAGCTATTTACAATTGAATGTCATAAACCCTTGTTTTAAAATGAAACACCTGTGTGGGACTGATAGCTATAACACAGGGGAGGTAATTGATGATGGATCTGCTCCAAAATTTAATCGCTTCTTCTGTAGCCTATTGCCCACTTTTCCACATTTCATTGGGAACTTTTGGAGATGTGGTGTGGACAGTTAGCTAGGATGTAGGGAGGTAATTGTACATGGATCCGCTCAAAACCTGACGAAATCTCATTAAAATTCATTGAGAACTTTTTGAGATATCGTGTGTACAGATAGAACTTTTGAAGATATTTTGTGATTGTAGACAGTTAACTAGGACATAGGGGAGATAATTGTGGATAGATCCACTCCAAAATTTCCTGACTTCTTTCGTAGCCTACTGTCTACTCTTCTACAAAATTGCATTGAAATTCTTTTGGAGATACAGAACAGCTGGAACTAAATAAAACAATCTGAAATTTTGATACTGTTCTTTCTGTCTGTCTGTCCATACAATATCTCTATTTTTATCCTACATAAAAATACAATATCATTTTTGGAATCTACAGATCATTCTTATTCCAAATATACATACTTTTATATAGCTACAACCAACAGGAAAAATGTTATGTCAATTTGAAAAATGCAAGATCAATGCTTGACCTCAAAATGACCTCGCTTGTAACTTTTGAACAGTTGGTCGGATTTAGCTAAAAAAATCATGTTTTTGCCAAAAGTTTACCCCTCTGCTAAATTTCAGCAAAATTGAAGAGGTGATGTTGTTATTTTCCAATTTTATTGGGTGATCTATCCTGGAATCACCCTATTCTGTCTCAGTAATGCTTGCATTAATTCTTGACCACCTATAATCCCTTCCTGATTTTCAATGTACAACATACAGATTGGGTGCTAAAAATTGCTAAAAACATATTTTAGGTTAAAAATTGTGAAATTGGATTGTTAGATAATCAAATTCCACTTTGAAGCACTAATGTTACAAAGTTGATTTTCATTCATAGCACTGAACAACCTTCACAAATAGCTTTAATTTGTTAACGTAATAATTACATAACAATAGCATTTTTTAATTATTAATAATGAGCTATTACAAATTTTGTGAAGAGCAGAATGTACCCTTTGTACATTCTAATCATGTCTCTGAAGTTAATATATTGCATTTAAGTTTGTTTTCTTTTAGCAGAAGATAACTAACTGGTAATAAATTCTCACTAAAAGTGAGGATATATAATGCTCCCTCGTTTACATAATGAAACAAGAAACTTTCACTATTTGTTAAGTTTTAGTACCATATTTCCCGGCATATAAGACTCGCTTTTTGTCTTATGAAGTGAACGCTTCATCAGTTGTTTACTAACATTACTGCGCTATGGAAATAATGTAAACAGCCAGTCACTGTGGGGGTTAATATAGATTTGAATAGATAAGAACATTAGAATAACCTGATAGTGTGGAGGGCTATGACGATCAAGGGGATTTTTAATTTTTTCGAGAATATGCCTGCAAAAATTGAGGTGCGTCTTATATGATGGGCAATACGGTACTTAGTAAATACTTGCACAAATCATTTTCACTTATTTTTTTTATGCTCTATTGTTTGTCGAAAACATATTCAAAAAATCTTTATCCATTCTTGAGATACACTAAAAATTAGGTAATCCTTGCTTATACAGATGTAAAATAATGCTGTTTGTATGCTGTGTTCAGCTATTGTATTCTACATCTGTATAAGCAAGGATTACCTGCTTTAAAAAACACACCATAATTCCCCATCTACTAAAAACCACCACACTTGCTATATACATAATAAATCTTAAAATAATAGGCTATCGATTGGTGAAAACTCCAAGTTTCTATTTCCATTAGCTTCTGAGTTATTAAACTTCAAAAAGAGTGACGAACAGGGCAGGTTGGGCTGAATAAATCTTCAAAAGATGTTATTGAATGGTGAAAACAGCATGCTTCTATTAATCACCACTACCCACAACACTGGTTTATTGCTGGGTTTAGGTTATTCATGTGTTCTGACATATGTATCTATGTATCCAGACTTTGCCCAGCCCTAACCATTCATAGTAGAAACTTGAAATTTTACACACGTACACGCTCCCCTCAATGAGATGGGGAAATGTTTTTTGTTTTTTGAAAATTCTCCCCCTAAATAGGTTTTTAGAGGGTGTTCAATATGCAATGTAAGTTTATGCTAAATTGGTCACTAGTTTGTGCCTGCTTGCTTTAAAAAAATTCAGACCTCTTTTTAGTGATCACAGCCCAACAAAAGGAGAGAAGTAACTTATTCATTGATCACCCCTTTTTCCAACTTTTTAATTGATCACCCCCAACATAGCATATATGGGTGGCAGTGATTCATAATTTCCCTTGGAATGCTAGTCTTTAATAGTTTCCGAGATATGAGGCAGTTTTGTGACCAATAGATTTGAGTGAACTAGACTATGACTTGGTCGCAATGAAATGATAAATTATTTTCTTATGTATGTTTTAAGATTTGCCATGTCACTCATAATCATCAGTGAATGAAAGTTTTGACATATCTGTTGAATAAATCATCATTATATCCTAGGTTATTATAATCTAGTTTTTATAACCTTCAAGGGAAAAAACAAATGTTATCAAGTGTGATTCTTTAAAAAAAAAGAAGACTTTTTGGAGTTAATATCAATTACACAAGAACTTTAACTAGGTTTTCATATTTCTTATTTGGAGAGATAGAGATAGAGAGATATCGAGAGACTGATCGATCGCTCTTGAAGTTCACTACCAGCCCCTACCCCATTTGTCTCTAGTCTTTAATTCTCCATGTATTTTACTTTACTTACATAAATGATTGGGAATTGTAAAGTGCTATTTTGGGACCTTACCGATCATGTAAATTAATATATTACTGTGCGTGCGTGAAACTGTTTGTGCCTGGTTGGCCACATTGCTGACCTTATAATTTACCCTCTGCCAATTAATTGTCCAGCATTAATGATGGAACCAACCTACTTCACTTTAATCAGTCTAAGCAATTTTTACCTCATTAATCAATTCCTTTATTTCCCTTTCTTTTCAATTTAGGTAACAAAAAGAAACATTTAAATTCGACAACTTCCATTGAGTTTCAATAGGCCTGTGAATGATCTTTATTTATTTCATTTTTAGCATTTAATGTATTTAGGTGAGATTGTCTTTTACGGTCTCATTTCGCATTGGAACAGTCACGAACCATTAAAAAGTATTAATCATCTAATACAAGATACTCGTAATCATAAAAACAATAGATGTCAGTTTCCTTCTGTCATCCAATGTTTGTATTTACTGCCTCATTCCTGTAATATCTTTATCTACAACTTATGACAACTCCGGCTGAGACGGTATGCATTCACTTTGCACTAATGCCCTAGATGAAGGACACCTTAAAACTTCACCGCTCAAGCTGGAGGGTTATCCCGCACACAGGCCACGCCGTCTATGGTCCTACTGCTGTGGAATACCCTTCACAAAAATATTTGTTTGCAAAGCCAAGCCAGCCATATAAAAATGAACTGTTGAATTATTGTATAAATCTTGAGTAATTGTTAGTTTGAATTAAATCTAGTATCACCCTTACGCTGGGTATGGTGACGCCGTTCATGCTTGGGCGTCACATATCACCAGTTTTCTCCATGCTTGTATCTAGACTTGAAGTTCTTTGATATATGAAAATAGATTTAGAGGCAACAAGCACTCTAAGCGGCATCACTCACTTCACCTGCTGTTTACCCATAGCTGGGGAGGGGAAGAGATTGATTCATGCCTTTCCCAGGGGCATTAGTGCAAAGTGAACACAGATTGTCTCAGTTGGAGTTTGAATTCTGTTCGCTGATTCCATATTCTGTATTGCTAACCGCTTGGCCACCAGCACTTCCTTAATTGTTGGTTGATTTTTAAAAAAAGCAAAAAATAGAGCAAGTAAAATGCCTAATGGCAAAAATGAGGCAAATCTGAGCTGCAGTAAAAAGCATAAATCTGGGTTGAATAAAATGGATTTAATGCTTTCTGGTGGCTGCCCTAGAAACAGTTAATTATGATGTCAGATCATAGATAACAGACCGAGTAGATGCAATAGTTTTTACTATTAGAACAACTAGAAATAAACTTTCCCAATAGAAACCTGAACTGACAAATAGGTAACTCTTCTTTCTTATTCATTTGCTAGCCAAAAACTAATATTTCTCACCGAAAGTGATATATCTTCTGGATTATCTTCTTCACTCAGATTACTGCTCATGTTCACATCAAAAGAACATTTCAGGTCTACTTCATGCTTTGGCTCTATTCAATGGTGCCATAGCAACCAAGGTGATGGCAACCTGCCATTAACAGTCCAAACAGTTGAGGAATTTTGTAGAACCTCTGTAAGTAACCACTATTTCCAAAATGTTACCAATGATATTTTTTGTCTCTAAACAGTCAAATATCAAAAATAGATTTATTGCAGATTTTATTCAGCCTTTCTTGTCATATGATTATTGGCATATCAAAAGTAATGTTGTTATAAATTGACAGAAATTGTATGCGTATCTATGTATTTTATCACAAAACATAATCTTGTGGTGTTGGACTAAATTACCTTTATATATTACATAGAGATGGGCATTGGAATTGGCTAAAAATCCATTCCATCTTGGCATGCAGTACTGAATTTAAAATATACTGACTTCATTAAATTCTAGATTTCTTAGAAGAATGATTGAGGAACCAAAAGTAATAAGCTATATTGATTATGTTAAATGTTATACAAACTTAAAATCACTTACATTTGAGAATCTTGGGGAGGTCTATGTCCAATGACGGACATTAAATATAAGAATAAATTATAAATTAAGTGTTTGATCTAAGAGCAGACCATCTGTTAATAGGAACATCTGTCTCCTTATCTAATCAAATGATCCAATTTACAAGGCTTATATATGTTGAACAACAGCGCGCATACATGAATCACATGGTATACATTGACAAATAGACAAGTATAAACAACCCCTGAAAGTTTCAATCTTCTTCAGTTTGCTGTTATACATATACACTTGAAATAGACATGTTTTTCTGACATAAATCAACACATCAAACTGAATTTTCAATATATATATGTATATATAATATTTCGGTTTAGTCTGTGTTTTCCAAGATAGGGGAAAATATTGGCCAGAGTTCTGTGTTTATACCGATTATAGACCATATAATTGAATACCTCCTAATTGTAAAAGTGCCTGGTATGTGCTTAAGAGTATTGGGAAGGAGTGTCATTGTAATTGGGGAGAGGGGCGAACATCCGACTGCTATTTTTTTCTACTCTGTTGTTGAATCTCTCCCCAACCCCCTTCCCTAAAAAAAAATCTATTAATGATATAAGTAGTGGTCCCATCCCTAAATCCGATATTGGGGATAGTTTGTGTAAAGATCCTGTTGTGCCTCTTAGCACCATTCTAGTGCTTTTTTTTTTATAGCTATGTCAATTAATTGCTGCCAGAAACCACCACTTAGTACTTAATCTCATATTAAATCTGATCATATAATACAAGACTCTTGTTGTTTTTTAAGTCCTTCAGATGACCTATTTCATGTCTACTTCAGGCCCTTATTGTGACCAAGATGCAACATATGAAATGCCACTTATCCCCTCTCATCTTCTGTCAACAGTTAAACAATGCAACTTTCTCTTACAATGATCACAGTAGCCTAGTGGTAAAGTGCTCGCATCCAGTTCAGTAGGCAGTGGTTCAATCTACTGCCGAGTCATACCAAAGACTTTAAAAATGGTACCCAATGCCTCTCTGCTAAGCACTCTGCACAAGGACTAGGATTGAGGAAGCGCTCTCTGAGGCTAAGTGAGGGCTCTGAATTAACGGTGTCCCAGGGATGGTAGAAAATGTGTTTGGGACAAAAACATATCTTCCTCGGGATGCCTCCGGGATGAAATGGATTTAAATTACAAACTGAACTGAGGGAGAGGTATATGAATATCAAGTGCTACTGCTGTCTTTACTCCCACTCCTGAAAAGAGTGAAAAATTATACATTTACATATGTATACACTGTATATAAATGGATACTTTTTCACTCTTTATATTGAGGGGGGTGTGTGTGTGTGTGTGTGTGCGTGCGCGCGCACACACATGTGTAAAATTTTAAGTTTCTACTATGAATGGTTAGTGCCGTGTGAAGTCTGGATATATATAAAAGTCAGAACACATGAATAACCTAAACCCAGCAACAGTGTTTGAACCGGTCTGTTGTGGGTAGCTGTTATTATTTGTGCAGATCGTGGAGAAAGTACTGTGAATGATCGAACATGTCAAAATTGTTTTGTGAAGTTTCACGATGCTCCATGGTTGGGTAGACCAGTTGAGGTTGATAGCGATCAAATGAAAATATCAAATCAAGCCACTATTTAAGTTACGAGGTAAAAAGAAGCATATATGGATGGTGGGGATTCCTAATTCTTTATTATTTTCTTTATTATAAATGTCATGAAATAAATTTAGTTTTTCATTTATTTTGTTACAAAATATATAGACATCCCTCTTTGCGTTCACTCAAAACACAAGTATTAGTATTGCAATCTAATATTTATAATTGGACTTATTGATGTTTGTTTAATAAACAAGTGCTCTTTTAATCTTTAGTTTGACTAATTAATTTGCTAAATTCATTTATATTTAATAGGTCTCTAACAATATCCATCCTTTGACCTTCCTCAGATGTACAATTTGTATAGATTTCTTTTTGCACATAGTGTCCACCACTACTGTAAAACCTCCTCTTTCCATACATTGTACACTTGAAGAAGGCTGAAGAATGGATCTGCAGAAATGTTGTGGTAACAACAAAAAGAATGAGATCAATAGTTCAAACAACTCTTAGAATGATGCTGAGGATTAGTTACAGAATGTACAAAATTTATATATGTAAAAACATAAGCTTAAGATTACCATTAACGTTAATAATTTATTAAATGAGTCAGAATGACTGTCTACACATTTTCAGACTTTAGATTAAAAAAAAGATTTGATCAATAAATTTCAGAAAAGAGAAAGTCAAAATGTAATAATACGCACACTTTTTTTGTTTTGGAACTGCATGGTTTTAAAAATCTTGTGCAATGCATCAACAGACCCAAGCATCTCAGAAATGCATGCTGAGGCATAAATTGATTCTTATAGTTATACATACAAGGTCTCTACAGAAAAACCCCAATCATCTTGAGTATTTCGAGAACCGGTTGTGTGGCCTTGCTGTATCTTGGCAACCAATCAGAGGGGATTCATGTGTGAACAGGCACTCTCCTGTGGGTTTACTCATTCAGTAGTGAGATGCCATTGATTGAGCTTGTGTACTGTGTAACCATTGCATTCATAATGCCCATTCTTCACATCTCGTGCAGGGTTTTTGGCATCACCCAGGTCTGTCAGCCCCCAGCTATAGTTCAGATTAGACTCTGTATGACTTATGGCTTTTTCCAAAGCTATAATAATGACCATTGAAAGGGAGATTTGAGACCATGTACAAGATTAAGGAGAATGTTACTAGGAAGCTGACAGTGATCCGAAAGAGGACTTTGCTGTTTAGAAAAGTAGAAGGACAATGGGATAAATGTGTGATGTCCCAAGGGGAGTACTTTGAACTTTGTGTATTAAATGGGCCAATATTCTATGAGTGCATTTGTGATTGTCTCTCAGTAAACAAATCACATTTAATCTTGGTTGTCAAAATATTGTCCCATTCTGCACCTGATCAACTTCTTTCCCTGGGACATTGAAACGAGCTCAGCAGAACTGGCCCTGTTTTTAAATTTAGCATTTTTATTTATTGTTCTTTTTATACCTCTTTTCATCGCAGAATAATAAAACATATCTCTCAATCAAAAACAAGTTCATGGATCTGCCCCAAAATGTAATCATGTCTTCCTTTTTTTCCTCCTGCCTGTGACCCACCCTTCCAAAAGATTTAATTGAAAACTTTTGGAGATATCATATGGACAGACAGACATGACCAAATACATATACCTCTCCAACTTTGTTGGCAGAGGTAAAAAAAAGTTAAATTGCTCATAAGCAAACATTTTTCTTGCCTCATGAACTGTCAAGTTATAAGTTTTATTTATTTTTACCTTTTTAAAAGAATACTATCAAAAGTTTTAATTAAATCTTATTGACAACATTAGGTGTAGTATGAAAAAAATACCAACATTTGTAGGTACATTTTAGATGAATGAATGATAGTGCCCATAATTTGTTAGAGGTGTCTTGATTTTTCAGAACTTGCATAAATAAAAAATAAAAAATAAAGACAAGAAGTTGAAGAATTGTCATCATTTTGATATCTCTAAGTCTCATCAGCATGATATTAAAAACATTTGTTGATTGAGATAAAATATTTTATTTGCAAAACTAATAATTATGTTGCTATTTTAAATTTGTCTATTGGAAGTGGTAGTCCGTGCTTGTAAATGAAAAAGCAATCCTCCATCTTGTAGTTGAGTATCTCTCTCATGACCCTTGATTCATGCAACCTGTTTTCTGATATTACAGAAAGTTGATTATCAGTCACGTCTTCACTAAATACTTGATGATAAAACAACCCCACACCATAGGCCAATGAAAGAGACAAGCACAGGGTTGCCAAATTAGCCATTTTCTGGCTAGATCTGCCTGACTTATTTCCCGATTTAGCTGATAAAAATCTATGATAGCTGAAAATCTAGCCATTTAAAAAAAAAGAAATAATTAATAAAAGTAAATGTACAATTTTTATTAATAATTTATTCTGGTGTCTTAGTGTTAAATTATTTTGTTAAGTGGACTTTAAATTAGTATATATAACATTTTTAAAGACAGTTTAAGCTATGAATAACAAACCATACTTGGCTACACTGGACAAGCATTACACTGTCTGCTCTGGTCACTTGAGCTGTAAATATGTATAACAGGCTTACAGAGGGATTTTTTTTTTTTCAAGAGTAAGGAAGCAGTTGTCTAAAAATATACACTTGTTCTTTTGCACTCACTATATTTCTCTTTTTAGTTTATCTTTTCAAATACTTCCACATGCTGCCTGAGGAGACTATATTATTGCACATATGTGCTATGTATGGCATTTTATGATGTACACAAGTGTTTCTTTTTGCTTTAAATATTTGAACTCTCAACAATATTTTTGATGTCTACTAGTGTGTCTACCAGATAGTGTATAATCACACACACTGATTTTTTTACTCCTAAAATAACTAAATTATTAACTCTTAATTTTCATACACAAAAATCTTAAAATATTATTTTTCTACTTTTGTTAAGTTAATTTTTTTCTTGTAGTTTCATAGATATGGTGCTTATATAATGAATGACATTGAAATATGTAGATATACAGTTTGACTTTCCTAATTAATAACATTTTTGGTCTCACTTTCTTCCACACACACACACACACACAGTGTCAGAGGTGGAATCTGAGGTTACTTGTCATATAATTTAGAATATCATTTAACAGGATATGTGGAAAGGAGTCTCTCTCTCGCACGCACACAGGGAGAGTTCATCAATATATCAAATAGTTATTAGCTGAATTTTGATCTGAAATTTTCACTGTATAATGTTCAATCTATGTGATTGATATTCACCTCTGTATTAAGTGCATTGATAAGGAAGGAGATTATTTGTTGTTTGTTTGTTCAAATACTTATGACAAGTAGACATTTTGCTTCTAATCGCTTGGTTTTGAGAGTTAAAAATGGGAACATTATGCAAGAAGAACCAAATGATATTGTAATTAATGTAACAAGGCATGCATTTAGTCATGTTTTGAGTACTTTTTCTTTGTTTCCTGGAAGTTCTGTCCAGATAAGCATGAATGTTGAAGTGGTCTATTGAGTCAAGTTATTGTGTGTCTGTATGTGCCTTTGCATGTATGTTCCTTCTATTGAATCAGGGGTGGGGGGTTCTGGTGTGTGTGTATATAGCTGGGTATGTATATGCTTATATACATATGTGGGTGGGTTATGAAGGATATACGAACATCGTAGAGCCCTCAAGCTTGACGACCATCTAAACGCCTTAGTTGGTCACACGTACACACACAACCACAATTTTAGCTTACAGCAAATCCACATAATCACGAAGCTGCACTCATATCCTAATGCGAAACGATACTCCAAAGACCTGGGTATTTCCAACTTGCAACACAAAATCATAAATAATCACATACACACACAAGGTATTGGATAAAATATAGGTTATATCACATGCATACACTGGACACATACACACACAAACAGTACACATGCACTAGTATCCATATATAAACATACACCCACCCACATATGTATATAAGCATATACATACCCAGCTATACACACACACACACCAGAACACCCCCTCCCCATTCAATAGCAGGAATACACACGCACAGGCGCATACAGAGACACAATAACTTGACTCCATAGACCTACTTCAGCATTCATACCTCAGCAAAAAAGTACTGCTAATAAATTTTTTTGCCTAAGATCGCAGGGTCCATTAAGGATTTTGAGCAGGTGGGGGATCCAAATTAACTTACTAGTTTGGCAACTCTTCCAAATAGCAGTGGCATTTGCCTTTTCAATCTCCATGATCGATTCTGAACAAGATTTTAGAAGGAGAGAAAAAAAAACTTGTTTTTTTAAAAAAAGATTTTTCCATTTAACAATTTAATTCTATTAAAAAAAAACTTCTCTAGATATTTAGCATTCAGAACCACAAAACCTGACTAAATGCATGCCTTGTTATGTTGATTGCAAAGAATTTGGTTCAAACCTCTTCTGATGATGTAGGCTGCACGACAAAATGCATAAAGGCTTATCTTCATGATAACAAATAAATTTTCTCAATCCACATTGTCAAATTACCTCTACAATATATAATATATATATATGACCAATAACACTAATGTTTCATGCTTCAATGCATTCTTCAGCCTAGTACCTGGGATAATTCCTAAGACGCTAATATAACTTTCAAAATAAAATTTTAAAATTATCTTGTCCAATAAAAAAACAAAAAAGCTTTTATTTAAAAAAGACTGTTAGCTATAGATTCAATGAGAGTAATCTCCCTTTGGCTGCATTATTTAAATTTTTTTTTCCATATTTTTTATTTTTTTTTATTTATGCATTTTTAATCATACATAAGTTGTTTATTGATTTGTCTACCAAAAAGAATTTATTTTAGTAAGATTGTAGTTTATTCTTACAAAAAGTATGTTTTAATTAATGTACGCATAAACTTGTTTGTATTCAAAGTGTAAAATCAGATTTTAAATAGATTTAGTGGAAAACTATTCATATTTATTTTAATATATTTATGATGTTTATGAATTAATTTGTTAATTGCAATTTTAGACTTGGAAGAAAAATTCAGAATTTAAAATTTTAAAAATAGAAGCAACTTATTTAATCAGAAATGAAATATCAAAATGCTGTCATAAAAATGACAGCATTTTGATATTATTTCATTTCTCTGATTAAGTAAGTTGCTTCTATTTTAAAAATTTTAAATTCTGAATTTTTCTTCCAAGCAGATCCAACATTAGCCATTAAAACTGTTTGGAGGCGTCGTGTGAGTCAAAATAGAGCATTTAATTTCAGGACTCAAAACTTCATTTTTCAATTCCCAAACATATTTTGACAATGCAGTACTATATTTATATTTAACTTGTGAGAAATTCATTTTGTGGTTATAGTACCTATCTTTCCATCTGCTCTTTGAGGCTCCGATATATTATTTGATGGTGTTTGGTCTTTCTTTTGTGGAGATTATTGCTTTATATATCACATTTTTAGTAAGGCATTGGTTGTTCAATGGACATTCAGTTGGAATTATACTGTTATATTTTACTATTGATTGCTGTGTTATGTTATCCTTATTTAAAATTTTGTTGTTGTGTGTATTAATTAATGTTGCTTGTACAACTCTAGCTAATTTTAACAACTAAATTTTTTAATGGCTTACAATTTTGGAAATGTTTATCAATTAAATTTTAAAATAATTTTCCAATATTACAATTTACTAATGGGGGATTGAACCACATACACTTCCTAATTCTACTTTTTTTTTTTTTTATCTTTTTCAGTTGTGAATTTTAGTGTGCTATTGAAACCTTTTTAAGTGCATTGTTATGTGTCTATAATAATACTTCAATGTTTGACGTTATTAACAATTCTTTTGTTGATTGATCGTGATGATTGTTTAATTATGGCTGGTGGGTGGTTTGATTTTGTGTTAATGTATACTGGAGTTTGGTTTACTTTTAAGAATGGTTTATATGTATTATCATTAAAATTAAAGCTCAAGATTTAATCTCTACTTTGAATGACAAACTTTTAAGTTCTTTAACTATCCGTTTCTGTATCCTATTTGTTATGGGATCATTACTATCCTTAACTACTACTAGCCCATCATCTGTGTATAAACCAACATCTCCTTTGTCAATAAATCTATCAAAAATATACAAGTCAATTAAGTCTGACAGTTGAGCCGTGTCAAACAATCCCATTGGAACATCAAAGTAGGTATTATTATTGGTCTTTTTTATCCAATTTTCATTGTTGTTTATTAGGATGGTTCTTCTGCAATGTTTTATAATTTTTATATCCTGGTCTGAGATGGCTTCATTAAATTTGTTTCTACATTGTCAAATTTACTCTCTCTCTCTCTATGTATATGTATATGTGTGTATGTGTATGTATATGTGTGTATGTATGTATGTGTATATATGTATGTGTGTATATA
>VCCN01001152.1:222099-239292 GCA_006491835.1 Architeuthis dux
TTTGGCTTGCTTTATTGAGCGTAGTGTAGCAATCGGTCTCCTCCTTAGAAGGATTCAGTATCGCCATGGGGATGCTTTCTACATGATACCCAGCTGCTTAAGGCACCTGGTATTCCAAGATGGTCACCCATCTAGGTACTCACCAGGCTTGATGTTACTTAACTTCAGTGATTGTATAAGAACTGGTGTGTTCACTGTGATTTGGCCGTAAAAAGCCAATCAATAAAACACATACAGTTCTTCAAAACTCTCTCATTCCTAACAGAAATCCCAATCACCTACTCAGTAGCAGACAAGACATGAAAGAAGACTGATCACTAAAATTTCCTGTCCTCACTTTGACATAAAAATATATTGTTACTCAACACCAACTTTCAACAAGGTACAATTTCAAATTTTTACAAAAAGAAATTAACATAAATATGAAATTACATTTTTACCCAACTCGTTTAACTTTCGAGTAATTTTCAGGGTGGGTGCGAGCCCAAATGGGTAAAAAAGTAGGAATTTCTCTAATTTTTAGGGGAATTCTCTTAACAAGTGTTTGCATAGTAAGAGCTTCTCCTGTATTTGCCATCCAATTGGATGAAACAAATGATGTCACTCATTGTTCTCAGCTACTGATGTATACTCATTTTGTGTAGGGCAATAGTGTAAAAGAGGAAATGCTCTTCTGCCATCCAATGCAAAGTTATACTACAGCAGCAGATATATTTCAAGTGGTATCCGACTTCTTCCAGGAATATTATCTTTTGTGGGACTCTCTGGTAGGGCTGTGTACTGATGGGGCCCCGCCATGATTGGTTTACAATCTGGCTTTATAACAAGAGTGAAAGAAAAAAGTCCATCTGCTAAAGGTACACACTGCATCCTTCATCGTGAAACCCTAGCATCCAGAACTTTACCTGTTGAAATGAGGGATGCCATGAACCTGGCTATCAAGGTAGTTAACTTCATCAAAGCTGGTACCTTAAACAATCATCTCTTCAAACAGCTGTGTGTGGGTATGGATTCTGAATATTTGCATTTCCATACAAACATATGATGGCTTTT
This sequence comes from Architeuthis dux, assembly GCA_006491835.1. Taxonomy (NCBI): domain Eukaryota; kingdom Metazoa; phylum Mollusca; class Cephalopoda; order Oegopsida; family Architeuthidae; genus Architeuthis; species Architeuthis dux. The sequence continues at coordinate 223,153 of VCCN01001152.1, forward strand.
GAGGGGAAACATGCTTGGATGACTTTATGAACTATGCAAAGAAGTGGTAACATTTCTAGATTTGCAGCAAAAAGCAGATCTTCGTGACAAGTTCCAGTCTAAACGATTTGAAGCGCTGAATGCCATTAACCTCAAACTCCATGCCAAAAAAAAACGTCAACTTAATTATGCACCATGCCGTCATTCGAGCCTTCATGGCCAAACTTGATCTCTGGAAATGTTGAATTCAGAATGGAAATACAGCCAGTTTTGCTAACTTGGATTCTGCTCTCATTCACAGTTACCTTGATTCTGAGTTAAAGGAACATTTATAGTTTTGAGAAGGGTCATTAATATTCAAATGGTTCTTCGTAAACACAATGTTTCGGCTGATCCATTCTTCAGCCTTCTTCAGGTGTAAAATCCGAGTGTGATGGGTTAAACAGAAATTATGTTTAAAGAGGGGTAGCCTTATAGCGTGGGTGTTTCTGTGTCTTTGTCTTGTCGGGTTTAGATTTGTTGAAGTGGAAGCCGCATCAGGTTGAAATCTGCACTTGTCTGGCTAATGCATTTAGTCGACATTTTGATGTGAGCTGCCTCTTTGATTTATCTCTGCTTCCAACAACGTTCTCTGTCAATAATCTGAACTTCCTCCCAAAAAGGAAGATGCTCGCCATTCTCCCTGCTATGGCTGACCACATCTGGAGAGAGAATGGCGAGCATCTTCCTCTTTGGGAGGAAGTCCAGATTATTGACAGAGAACGTTGTTGGAAGCAGAGAAAAATCGAAGAGGCAGCTCACATCAAAATGTCGCTATAAGAGCTACCCCCCCTTTAAACATAATTTCTGTTTAACCCATCACACTCGGATTTTACACCTGAAGTCTGAGAATGGATCGGCCGAAATGTTGTGTTTACAACACAAATAACAAGGTGTTCAATCGTCCGAAGAACCATTTGAAAATTATTACTCATCTGACTGAATTGAAAGCAGAATTCATTAGATACTTTCCGGAAATAGATGAAAAACGTGAAGCCTGGAAATTCATCAGCAACCCATTTCATGTGAAGTAGCTGATATTTCGGATGAAGTGCAAAAGGAGTTTCTTGAGTTAAAGTTCAACTCCTTGGCTGAAGAAGACTTTAAGAGACTGGATCTAGAGATGTTCTGGGTCAAGTACCTTCCTGTTTACTCTTTGATCTCACAGTTCTTCAGATTCTGACAATGTTTGGATCAACATATCTGTGTGAAGCTGCATTTTCCACATTCATTGCTGTCAAGACCAAGTACAGAAACAAACTGGACGTTGAAGGGTGCTTGCATTGTGCTCTCTCTGGCTTTCAACCACACATTGATGATCTGGTAGCTAAGAAGCAATGTCAAGTATCTCATATGTCATCATATATGATGACATTTAATGAGATACTTAATATTATTAATATATTAAATATGTTTTGTATTCTTTGTTCAATAAAATGACAAAAACATGCATTTTTAAAAAGTTTTTTTCTTTTAATTCGCAAGGGATTTGTTATCATTTGGTTGAAGATGGGGTGGAAGCAAAGTCCAACTACTAGAGGGGGGGGGGGGGGTGAAATGTTTAAGAACCACTGCTAGAAAGTATATGTTAATAGAATGAAACGAATAGAGTGTGATGGTTTTTATATCACTGGTATGTCTTTGATGTATAAATTTTAAAGTTGAACTTATTTTTAATAATTTTCTTCTTTTCTTTTTATATAATCCAGGATGGGAAGTATGATGTTGGAGGAGGAAATCAATTTGATAGTCTATCTGATTTAGTGGAACATTACAAAAAGAACCCAATGGTAGAAAAAACCGGTACAGTTTTACATTTAAAGCAAGTAAGTTCAATTTCCTTCTTTTTTACTTAAAAAATAAGAGACATTTTTTCCCCCTTTTTTTTTCTTTAATTAGAAACTGTCAACCAAAACTGATACCAAGGTTTGTTCAGTTTTCAAGTTTGACTGGCTGGGTGTGTATGTATCACACGTACATTCCATGTTAATGGAGCTAAAGGGCTGAAAAATTTTTTTAGTGAGGGGGGGGGGTTCAATTTGCAATGTAAGTTTATGCTAAAATGATCCCTTAATTTGTGTCTGGCAGCAATCACACTTGTTTTTTAAAATTCAGACTTTTTTTAGTTTTGTTTTGTATTTTTAGAGAGTGAAGATTGTTTCTTGATTTTTACTTTTATAATTGCTATTTTTTTTGTTTTTACTTTTTCAGAAAAATTGTTTTGAATAAGGAAATTCTGTTTATTAGACTATCCTGCATTCGTGTTGAATTTCCTTTTGTTTGTCTTGTAGCCATTTAATGCCACAAGAACGACAGCATCAGGAATCGAGAGTCGAGTGAAACAGCTGCAGAAAGACAACAGTACCACAACTGGCAAAAGTGGATTTTGGGAGGAATTTGAGGTTGGTACCTACTAAATTATACTGATCACCGTGGCCCAATTGTAGAGTGACTGTGGGTTCAATCAATACCTCTCTGCTAAGCACTCAACATAAATAGTAGGATTGATGAAGCCTGGAGAGGGATGAGCTCCATCAGGCTATCTTGCCCAAGATACACCCGTGATGGGTGCCCCACCGACACAGTACAGGAGACGGAAAACCTTGTACTGAGTTATGGAACCAAGGACTTTCTAAATTCACCATTCATTAACCATTTAAGAATGGCTAATGAGATATCTCACGAGAAATTTCTTTGTCTTGTGTATTTTCACTCTGGCAGCAAATCCAATAGTGATTCAAAACAATTCATAGGCAGTGATGAAGGCAGTGAAAGCAATGATTGTTCTGGAGCAGCTGACAAAATTGGATTGAATTGGATAGTCATTCAAGACAATTCATTGTTCAGTAAATCTTTCTTTTTAACTTTCTTTGTCCTCCAAGATTCTTTAATGTTTTGAAATCCCCTGTAGCAGAACAATTTTGTTTATGCTTTAAAGTTTTTTGTTCTGAACATAATTGAATGATATGTAAAATATTGTTTCATTTATTCCTGTCAATGCCTTGTGGAGCATACGGCTGCTTTGCAGTTTCAGTAACCAGTAGGTTTTACGGGGTAAAGTTGCTAGCCTCACTCCTAGATGTAGGTTTTTTTTCTTGTAGGTGGACTGCCTTACAGGGCTAACGAGCTTCAACTTCCCTGCTATTTACCCATAGCCGGTTAGGGAGATGGGGATTTATGTCTTTCACAAGAAAGTGAATGCAAGCAGCCATAAATGAAATATGAACTCAGTTCGCCGATTCCATTTTCAGTGCTGCTAACCATTATGCCACTCCACACCTCTTCTGCAAAATATCAGTATTGATTATTTTCCATTGAATCAAAGGTGCCAGCTCTTCTGAGAAGAGCCAATTTGACAAAAATATTACTCATCCTAAAAAGTAAAACTTGCCTGATGCCTCCCATCCCTCTCCCAAGCCAAACAATGATATTAAAAGGATTACTGGAGAATTTGAGTAACTTTTGCTTTTCTTCTTAGCTGAACTGGGAGAAACTAGAAAGCACTCAGAAAGCGCATATGTCTGCCAATGCTATACACTAACTATAAACTGAATGAAGATAAGATATTAAAGAACAGGGGTGAGAAGGCAATTCTCACTATGTACAAATATTGAGTTACTTCCTTTGAAATTGAAATTTAGTTAACTGTTCTTTTTTTAATTCTTTTTCATGCAGAATAATAAATATCTCTCAATCGAAAACAAATTCATGGATTGCCCCCCCCCCTCCAATTTGATCACTTCTCCCATAGCCCATTGCCCACCCTTCTACAAAATTTCATTCAAATTCAGTGAGAACTTTTGGAGATATTGTGTGGACAGACAGATGGAAATGGGTGAATACATATACCTCTCCAACTTCATTGACAGATGTAAATAAAAAAAAAAATTTTTTTTTATCATTGTAGCAACTTCAACAACAAGAATGCCGACACCTGTACAGCCGCACAGAAGGTCAACTACAAGAGAATAAGCCAAAGAACAGATACAAGAATATATTACCTTGTAAGTAAATAACTTTGTTTCTCTCTTTCATATTTGGGATGATGAATTGTATGTACAACTTTTGGTCTGATATCATCACCGTTGAAGCTTTTTTTGTCTCATTTACTGTGATTTCGATCTTTGCTGAAGGCTCTATAAATGTGATTTTCTGCCAGCAATAAAACAATTTTTCTTTTATCAAAATAAATGCATTCTATTTTCCATCATAGAATCCACTTGAACTAAAAATAACCTCTCCAGGTTTTCTGGATGTTTTTGTCATGGCTTATTTGGGAAAATGACTAAACATAAATATTTTAATTCCAGTTGACCACACTCGGTTGGTGCTACAAGATGGTGATGAAAACGAACCTGGGTGTGATTACATCAATGCAAACCTTATCACAGTAAGTATTACATCTTTGTACAAGTGTCACCTTTGACTCAGTTATTTTTTCTCTTTCTAACCAAAGATTTTTTTACTTTATAGAATTATAAAATTTCATTAAAAATAATCTAAAATGATGGAGATTCAGATTTTAAAAAATTTCTTTTTTAATTACTGTATATTTCTGCTGATAAGGCGACCTTCCGATAATATAAGATCCCAATTTCAGTCTGAATTTCATGGTTTTAGCTCAGTTTAGTCACTGTTTTTGTATTTGATCTATAGGACAACCCCACTTTTTGGGGAGTTTTTTGGGGGATGCTTCAAGTGTTGTCTTATCTGTGGAAATATACAGTATTTTTCCTTTGTTTGAATTAAGAAAACTTCTAGAACTGGTTGAAATTTGATTGAGAGGTAAACTATCTTCAATTATTTTCAAATCTCTTTTATTTCTTCTTTCACATTTTGGCCATTCCATATTCTGCAAAGCCTTAAGTTGTATTATTACTGTGTGTGTGTGTGTGTGTGTGTGTGTGAGTGAGAAAGAGAAAAGAAAATCCACTGAAAAGGGAGCAAAAACTGATTATTAGGCATTATTAGACACTAGTATGTCAATTCATTTAATGTTAAACCTCTGTCAAAATTCTGCTCTTATAGTCAGATATGGTGAGTAAAACATTGTTTGAATTGCTTTTTACAGGTAAACATCTTTTAGTAGTTCACAACTTAACAATTGCTGGACTAGTTACATTTTTATCTTGTATGTGAGTGTATATAAACTGAGGTGCCAAAAACAAAAATTACAGACAGCTACCTAATAACATGTACTCTTGAGTACTGAATATTTGTATAACAAAGTAAATTATATTGTTACTGTTTTGATTAAAATCATTTTGTGTAAAGAAAAAAAATAGCTTGAAAAGAATTCTGCTGACGAAACGCGTGTAGAATAGTGTTATTTTTAAAACATGGCTGAAAAGTGTATATTTGGTGGTCCATATGACAAATAATCTATGGAGGAAAAACATGCTCTTACTCTGAATGTAAGCAGTTGCAAAAAGGTGTATAATACTGAAGTGGAAACAATGAAAGGTAAATATCACTGGGACGCTAAGAGAAAACTTCACGTAAAGGACACTTCCACAACAAATTTTTATTTGAATCTAACTCCTGCCTCCTGATGATAGCCAAAAAATGAAGAATACCACAAAGCTTGCAAAACGTTGCTCTGATAAATTAGGGGATGGATTGAGGTAGGAATTAAGGAACCCCTGAAAGAAATGAATGCTGTGTCAGGAAGTATGGTTTCACTCACTGGTATCAAGGAAGATGAGGACGTTAGTAAAGATGCATGATTCCTTGACGACCTCAACCAGGTTTTTAATGATTATGAAACATCAGTTCAGTTCACTCCATTTCAGAACCAAATCAAGACAGCATTTAGAAATGTTAGGTGCAGTTTTAAGAAGCTATTCTGAACAAATAGCAGTACTTAAATAAATAAAAATGTGTACACATTTAATGCCCCCCAATGTCCTCCCTACACCTGAATAAAGGCAGCTACACGATGTGGCATGGCATCTACAAGGTGCTGGAGTTGTTGCCTGGGTGTATTCATCCAGGCATGTTCCAGGGCTGTACATAACTGAGTTGGGGTTTAAATTTGACGAGCATGGGGGCCAATGTAGTCCCTGGAACCAATTTTGTGTCAACTGCGCACAATAGGGATTTGCATTATCTTGCTGGAATAAACCATCACCACCTGGAAACATAGCGAGCATAAAGAGGTGCAACAAGATCTGTGTATGTCACACCTGTCAAGACAAGTTTCACTAGTGGTCCTTATGGACTCCACCGCTTGGTGTCTGTTTATAAAGAATAAAAGGAACAACAGAAGGAATTGGTAATCCTTTTTGCTACTATTGTTTTAGTCTTCGAGGAATCAAGTGGTATTGAGAGATATTATGTACCCCGGCTGGTTTTCCGGCTGGTAAAACGCTACAAGTGGTAAGATGCTCCCTATAATATAGCGAGGTATTTTTCAGAAAATACTTGGGGATTAAATAGTTTACTTCACTACCAAGTCCAAGTTGCCAACTTTACAGTTTCTTTTTTCTTTCTGTCACGGCTAATTATCGAATAATTTTCTGGAAAAAAGTGCATCTTACCAGCTGTGAAATACAGTAATTGAAATTATGACTGATAACTTTATGATTTGTGGCTGTACAAAACTCGTGCAGTTGATGATGGATCAACCTTTTTACATTGTTTAATTGTAATTATTTATTTAATATAAAATGAATTATATAACCACAAGTTATTTGATTTTTAAAAAAACAAACAGATGACAGATGAAGAAGGTGTAGAGCCAAAGAAGAAATACATTGCAACGCAGGGACCTTTGCCTACGACAGTGGCTGATATGTGGCGTATGGTATGGCAAGAAAACTCTCGAGTTATTGTCATGACAACAAAAGAGGTTGAACGAGGAAAGGTAATCAAGTTTGATAAGGGAAAGGATTTATTTATTTAAAAAAAATGTATTTTCTATTTACAGGTATACTTTGATTAGTGCGGTTAGTTTGTTCCAAAATTTCCCCCAAAATTGCACTGCTCAAGGTCTTATTATAATTTAATGTGTTTTTTTACTGCTTATACTTAGTTTTCCAGCAATACATCAAAACCGCACTATTCAAGGTATTCCTGTATTCATTTTCTATTTTTTTTATTTACTTATTTATTTATAATATTTTTATTTATTCATATATAGTTTTAATTTATAACGGGATCTTACCTTTTTTTTTCTCCATTTCATAATACTGTTATGAAAAGTTTGGAATGTTCTTGATTTTCTTCAATAAAATTTTTTCATTGGATGGATATCAAAATTTGTGATTTTGGGGGGAAAAAAATTTGAATCTAATTTAAAAGGAAATAACTACTAATAAAAGTTACCTCCCTTGCAGCTTTAGCTAAAAAAAAAAATTCTATTCTATTCACAAAAGAGTTCTATTATTTTTTAAAAATTCTATTCTCAGAACAGTTCCACTGTCATTTAGGAGCAGTATCAAGTGGTTCATGAATTTATTTAAATTTTTTTATTTTTAAGTAATTTAATTTAATTTATTTTTCAGCAAAAGTCCATGCGTTACTGGCCAAAAGAACATGAAACGAAAGAGCTGCAGGTACCTGGAGGAAAATTGTTTGTGAAAACAATCCGAGAAACATCACATGCAGAATTTGTTGTCAGGGAATTTGAAGTAACCAGAAAAACAAATGGAAAGGTTATAAATGTTTTGTTTTCATTATATCTGCTGTTTTCCTTGTTGCCTATGTTATATCGTCATATTCCTGTTTGACCAATTGTTTATATATGGGCGTCCTCATTGTTCTCTGGTCAAAGTAACAAAGAACTTCTGGTTACTTGAACTGTAATTCCAGTTCACTGCTACACTCACAAATGACGTGTCTTCACTGTCACTCATGTTCACCACGACTTCAACCTCTGCTTCCAGAATGAGGCTCTCTCACAATGCAATTTTGCACAAATCAAAACTTAAAGCTCAAAACGAAACTTGACACTCCGCCAAATAAGTTTTTCTGATTTACATTACTCCCCACTAAATAAACTTTACATTATAAACTTAACATGCAAAATATAATGTTTTTGGTAGATGCATTGACAAAGGAGATTCCGGGTTATATCGGATGATGGCTTAGTGGTGGTTAAGGATAACAACGGCCCAAAAACAAATAGATTACAAAAACAGATTATTAGAGCACAAGTTTGGGATTCAACGTAGACATTACATCTAATAAAAATAGTAAATTTCTTGGATCTGACATTTAACCTTGATGATAATACATACAAACCTTTCTTAAAAGCAAACCAGACTCCAGAATACATCAACACAAAAAGGGTAATCTATTAAACAAAATAGAAATAACAATATGGTCAAACTAATTAATACACACAACAAAAAAACTTAAACGAGAATACCAATAGTACACAACAACCAATAATAACATGTAATTGCAAAAAGCCAGCTGTTGGACAACCAATGCTTAACTAAAAATATAATATATAAAGCAACAATATCTACAATAGAAAAACCAAACCCTATCAGATATTATATCGGAGCTTCAAAGAGCAGATGGAAAGATAGATATACTAATCATAAAATGAATTTCTCGCAAATCAAATATAAACAAAGCACTGCATTGTCCAAATACTTTTGGGAATTAAAAGAAAATTGTCTGAGTCCTGAAATTAAATGGTCAATATTAGCCCATACCCGTCCACCAAACAACTTGAACGGAAAATGCTGGATATGTCTGGAGAAGTTTTGGATTTTAGAAATAGAGGCAACTTACTCAGCAACTTAATCAGATAAATGAAATTTTATCATAATGTCACCATTAAGAGAGCCTTAAACTAAAATTAATAAACTAACTCATAGGGAAAGAAAGCATATCTACACCAAAAATAATTAAATAAGAATAAATCTAAAATCATAGCTAAAAGTTGACATTTTATTATTTAGGTATAATATAGTCCATGAGTACACCTACCAATATTCCTTTTGTAAGAATAATGAACAAAGGTTTTTGATAAATTATCACCTGATAGGTAATCCATAAATCTACAAACAATTTTCACAGGATAAAAACACTGTAAAATCTAGTAGACAGAAACTGGAAATTTTTTTATAAAAAATATATATAACGGTGAATATGATTTATATTTTAGAAATAGAAGCAATTGAAATTAGTAAATTAACTCATGGAAAAAAAATCATATCTACACCTAAAATAAATAAAAAATAAATAAATATGAATAAGTCCATAATCACAGATAAAAGTTGACTGTTTATTATTATTTAAGCACAATATAGTCCATGTGTACATTTGCTAATATTATTTGTGTAGGAATAATGAAGTAAAGTTTTTGATAAACTATCACCCCGATCGGTAGATCATAAATCTACAAACAAGTTTTACAAGATAAAAACATTTCTAAAACTAGTAGACAGTAACTCGTAAATTTAAAAAAATATATAATGGTGAATAGGATTCGAATTAAATACAGATAAAGGGAGATTATCTTGATTAGATACTAAAAATAGAACTCAACGGAAAAACTTTCTTTTGTCTCTTTGTTTTGGACATGACCATGAGTAATAATGTTTTTCTTGGAATTTGAATCTCGTCTGCAAGAGATCTTTTTTTGCATAATCTCATTTGGAGATGCCGTTTTGAAATCATTTCTGGGCCCCAGTTTGAAGAATGCATTGAAGTGTAACTGGTCATCTTGACATTTTTTCCTATATATATATAGAGAGAGAGAGATTCTTTTGGTTCAGTTTCCTTATCTTTTTTGTTTTGTTTTTTCTTTTTATCGTAATGTATTTGCTGCTCTAATTTCTTAGCCTTCCTCCGGTGTCTTAAGTAAAAGCTTCAGGGAATTTTGAACAGAATTCTTTATTTGATCCACTCAGTTTCATTGTTCTCATTTGTCTCCCTATTGCGTTTGGTTGTAAATAATAATAAAGAGTTCTATTCAAAATTCCTGGAAGGTCGCTGGAGGATACAGTGGCTGAAATATTATGGTAAAGACAAAAATGTTGAGGACACTGGTCTGAATATCTCAGGGTTGCCATACAGTCTGAGATGAAGCTCGGATTATCTCCCCCTCCTCCCAAATCTGGCAACCCTGCACTGGTCTGAAGAGATCAATATATAATAGTAAGAACATCTTACTTAAAAAATTCAAACAAAAATTGTTAAATTGTGTTAGTCAGTTTATTTAAAATATTCGATATTTTCTTTTTGTGTGTTAGTCAGTTTATTTAAAATATTCGATATTTTCTTTTTGTGTGTTAGACAGAGGGTCCGAGAAGAATATACCAATACCATTTTATGATTTGGCCTGACTATGGTGTCCCCTCAGACCATGGTACTGTTTTAAATTTCCTCCAGATTGTTAATGAACAACAAGAATCAATCCCTGATGCAGGACCATTTATTGTACATTGCAGGCAAGTGCTTTTACTTAAAGGTTGTTTTTTTTTCTTCTCTCAGTGACCAGAGACTTTCTGGGGGAAAGTGATTTTAAAAAAATTTTTTATTTTTTATTTAAAAGACAAAGTCAGTTTCTGCACATTTTATGTTTGAAAAAAGCTTTTTGTTTCTATCTTGTTATTATTCATGGAGATTCAGATATTTTCATTAGTTGTTGATGTGCAGATAGTAAATCTGAAAATAAAATGTGTACTTCATTAATTGAGGAGGGATTATAACTGACATTTATCTGCTGCTTTTGAAGGACGAGCAAAAATGATGCAGGATGAGAAAAAGGTTTGCTTAACCTGTTCACTGCCATGGACAAGATAACTCATCTTAGCAAGTTGTTAGTCAAGTGCCATGGACAAGATAACTTGTCTTAAGATAGTGTTTTTTTTTTTGTTTTTTTCTGTACATACATTTATGTATATATTACATTTATTAGATATTCTGTTGTATATATTAGTTGATTTGTATGAAAATAAAACAGTTTTAAACATGCAATGAAGACTTTATATTTTCATCATTTTTTAACAATAAAAACCAGCACAGGATTTACAATGTTAAAAAATATACTTGGCAGCTAACAGGTTAAAGTGAACTTTTCTTATCTGTCTCTCAGGTCTCCAGGTAGATGTGAACTCTTTTGGGACGACCTATGTGGTTATTGTTGATATATAGACAAAACATAACATTGAAATTGAATTCAAAAGGATAAGAGTAGTCAATAATAAAATATAAGTTAAGATTGGCTTTGCAATTCTGTTTATTTTCTGTTTTTATGTAAAATAAAAATAATAAATTTAAGTCTGGACAGCATTCTTTTAATTCATCACTTGTTTCATTTTAATAAAAAAAAATACAGCATTTATTTATTACAATATAGTTATCGTTATTTCTTGTGATTAAAAAGTAAGATATTTCCTCTAAAGCTGAACCTGTAAATTTTCAATTCTGAATTTAAATCTGAAAATAAAATTAATTCACTAGAACTTATTTCAATGTGTTTCAGTGTGTATATATTTGTACATAGACTACACATTTTTATGCACTTCATATTGTCATTTGCTAAATTTTATACAGCCAATTCTTTTTACTCAATCTTGTGTAAACCTTCCATTGTGAGATATTTTTTTATTACTTTTATCGGGTGATTGAAATAAATTTAATTTATCTTTTAACTCTTAATTTCATGAACTGCTTGATACTGCTCCTAATTGACAGTGGAACTGTTCTGTGACAAAATTTTTAAAAAATTATTATGACTGATAGTATAAAAGATGGATTAAATAAGTTATCCAATATTACAATTTTTATTTTTCATTTGGGGAAAGCTTTGTTTCCCCACTACAAGTTTCCATTAAAAGTATAAACAGTTTTTATAGTTTTACTTACAGTAAACAAAAAATATCTTTGGTAATCCTAGGTTTTACAGATGTAAAATAACGTCATTCAAATCGCGCTAAATATTGTACCATTGTTCAAATTAATATTCTGATAAAGAACAAATTAATGGCTTTTAATTTCATTATTGCATTAATATCTGATGGATACATTGTACAGTTATACTTTTTCAAGACTTTGTATTCTGTGTTTAACTACCATATTTTACATTCACATAACCAAGGATTACTACATCTTTTTTTCTCCTTTTCTAGCGCTGGCATTGGAAGAACAGGCACTTTTATTGTGATAGACATGATTATTGATAAAATCAAAAGACATGGTAAGATATTTTTCCATTTAAATGTAATTTCTATTCTTCATTTGCATAATATGTTCATTTTTAATGACATCTTTCTACAATTACATTTAAAGACAGATGAGTGCATTGTATAATAAATAGATCAATAATGTGAACAGGGTTGCCAGATTTGGCCAGAAGGGGAGATAATCCAAGATTTATCTCGGAGACTTACCCAACACAAGCATTGGAATAGTCAAATTTGGAAATCTAGCGACGCTATTCCATTGCCTGTGTAGGGTAAGTCTCTGAGATAAAACTTGGATTATCTGGCCAAATCTGTCAATCCTGACGTGAAAGCATTAAGTTCTTGTTATTCTGGAAATTTACTGGTCATAATTATTGTTTTGTATATTGCTGTCCTTCAGGTTTAGACTGTGAGATAGACATTCAAAAAACAATCCAAATGGTGCGTTCCCAGCGTTCAGGTCTCGTACAAACAGAAGCCCAGTACAAGTTTGTGTATTTAGCAGTTCAACAGTACATTGACACAATCCAACGGTTACAAGCAGAACAGGCAGGTTTTTTGTTTTGTTTTGTTTTGTTTTAAATACATTTTTCTTTCTTTCTTAAATGTTTGCAATAAAGATTTGTTTTAGAAAATCATCAATAATCTTTGAAGATGATGAAATCCATTATTTGGGTAAAAGTAATGAAAGCTTTTGCAATTAGACCATTTAAATTACTGCTGCAGACAAAAAGCAAGTTGGTAGTAGTAGCTACTACTAACTTGCTTTTTGTCTTCTGTTCCCTGAAAAGAATGACATGTACTGTATTCACTTGAGTACAATGCGATCTTGAATCAGTTATGTTTTTTACACTCGAGTATAATGCTACCCCCCAATTTTGACCATGATTTTTTAATATTAAATTTCTCTCATTATACACGAGTAAATATGGTATCTTACACCTTCCAAATATTAGAGGAGGATCATTTTTTGTCATGTAGCCTTTTTGAAAATTTCTTCTATATTACTCTCATCCTCATTGTTGTAGTAGTCTACAACAACTATTACTCTCTTCATATTATTGGGGTGCCTGCCATAGAGCTGTTGAGTTTGATCATAACTAGATGCCTCACTATGTGGCCTTGTGCCAGACTAAGCCAAGCTTAGTAAATATCTATTCTTTGTGTAATTATTGTTGTGATTAATTAGATTTCAATTAAAATTGTAATTTTAGATGAGCCAAGTTGATGGCCGAGAATATACGAACATTCGATATGCTGGCACCACTGATCTCCAAAGAGCCATGTCCAAGACCAATGTGAACAGTCCGCTGGTTGCCCCTGTCCAACCAACTCTTCCTCCACAGCTGAGAAAATCCTCTCAACCACCGCCTCGGCCAGTCAAATTCAGAGAAGTACCATTGTGAGTGTTAATCTCTTATTTCTTATTAAAGATGACTATCTAATAAGAAAAAAATTGAATTTGAAATATTTTCTTTTAAAAAAAAAATGCCCAAAATAGAAAGTATTTATTCAAATTTCTTTCAACTTTACCCATTTACATTGAGAAAGGCACCATCTTGAAGCTAACTTTCAACTCTATGGTCTATGAATGAATTTTATAAATATTTGAAAAATAAGAATCTTTATTTTCATTTACCAGGTCAGTGGTACTCAAACTGTGTGCCGTGGTACAATAGTGTGCCACAACTATCTCCCAAGTGTACCGCATAAATTTTCCCAAATATGCAAACATGTATTTTGAGCTTTGAACATGTCCAATAGGGTTATTATGTCTGTCCAGCATATGCCACAGAGCTGCCAATCTAGTGGTTTTACTACTATATTATGTGAGATCTCAATCTTACTAGAAACAGATGTTATGAGTACATCTATCAGTATGCTGATATAAACATTTCATTCATTGACTACAGAAATGTTTCCATCTAATTCATTTCATTTTTACAGTGCATCAACTTACAGCACAGTCCTTCATTATTACTTATTTCCAAAGGAGTGTAATATATATATATATATTATATAAAGTTCCATATCTTAATTATGGCCTAATATATACTAATGTATATTCATATTTTAATGGAGTAAAGAGTTGCTGTGCTGTGTAAGTCAAATGTATTTCTTAGTGTGCCATCATACAATAAAATTTGAGAACCACTGACCTATGTACATATGTTAATTCCCACAAATTCTAGGTAAATCGACTAGCTTTTCTGATACAATCTGACCACATGAATAAATTCTGTGGAAGATCAGTAACCCAAAATAATTTCTTGGTCAATTTCTAAATGCAACAAAATATGTAATTGCAGTTATGTAAAACTGATTTCACATGCTCATTTGATACAATGAGTTGATTTTGTTGCCTGTGGTCTAGAGAATAATTTATAAACACCAAATCTAATAAATCCATTTAACAATTTATGTGCTTTAAATAAATGTGATTTTGTTTTTTTAAAAAGAAGTTTTGTTAATATTAGATTAGCAGATGTATGTAATGACTACTCTAAACATCATTGGTTTTTCCAAAGTTACTGTACACGGTAGACTAGAAGACAAATGGTTTACAAGGGTATTTGGAGGACTACTGTTCACTGCAACCAACCAGGGGCATACCTAACGGGGAGTGCAGGCCTCTAATTTGCTGACAAAGTGGGCGTACAGGCTGAATAAGGGAAGAAATCAGTGTTGCCAAGTATGCTTTGTTAATTATAGCTAAAACTGTCTTTAAAAAATGGCTAAAATGGTTAAATTTTATATATTTTAGATGTTATATATATAACTCATTTAAAGCATATTTATCAAATAGAATAACTATATACTAAGATTCAAGAACAAATAACTGATAAAAATTAAACATTTATTTTTATTAAACTATTTTTATCTGCTAAATTGGAAAGAATCAGCCAGATCTAACCAAAAAATGGCTAATTTGGTAAACCTGGAAGAAATTTGTGGGCAGACAGAGCATTGGGAGGTTTGTTAAATAAGAAGAAAGTCCTCGCCACATTTATCTAATTTTGTTTGTTTATGGTTTACGCGTTTGCTACATTTATTGGACTTTGTTCAGTAAATCTGAAGTCAGTTTGGATGGATCCACCTGTTAAAGTCCAAATTCATTATATTGAGGTTTGTTAGAGCAAAGATTTACTATATTTTAAAATGTACTGCTGATCGAGAAAGAGAAAATTATTTAAAATCAAGAAAATTAAATTGAATTATATGAATAAAATCATTGTTTTTAAAAAGTAAATACATATTATAATTATACACTGATTTCTATCAGGACTTCATCGTGATATAATGGTTAGCAAGCCGATTACTCACAACCAATTACTACTGCAGTGGGGTTGGTTTTGTCACTGAATGCTCCACGCTTGTGACCTTGTGCAAAAACTAAGCTAAGCTTGGGTGCCTGTCCATGGAGCAGTGGCTGCTAAGCTAGTTTTGTAGATCAATACTACTGTAGTGAGTTCAATCCTCACTAATAGTCCCATGATTGTGGCCTTGTGCAAAACTAAGCTATGCTTAGTAACTACTATATGGGCATCTACCATAGTGTGATGATTAAATATCTCGTCTTGCAGACCAATTGGCTACTGTTGTGATTGAACATCCTCATCGGTAACCTACTATTGTGGCTTGAAAACAAAAAAAGTAAAAGAAACAACTGTATATCAAATTTTGCTCTGGTGAGGAGGCAACCAAATACCCTTGATGGGTGTGTCAAACTAAGCTGCCTTTGTAAATATTATACCTATACAGGTATCCCCCGTTATAATGCAGGTGTTGTGGTCCAAGAAAGCCAACCGCTTTATAACCGAGCCATGATAACCAGGGTTGCCGATCTAGCTATTTTGGATATTTTTGGGTCCACCATCCACCCATGTTATATCGCAAACTGCATTATAACAGGGGAGGCCTGTGCTAACTTCAATAAAAGTTTTTTGGGTCTTTATTTTTTCTCTCTCTCTCTCTC
>VCCN01001152.1:243364-256508 GCA_006491835.1 Architeuthis dux
TAGGGGGGGGGGGATGTTCTTATATGCCATCAAAAATGCTAATCAATTTCTAAGTACACTTTAAAACTTCATTTTGAATTTATCCTCAAATTGTATTTTCTACAGGTGTACCTTGATTAGTGTGGTTAATTTGTTCCAAAATTTTCTGTATTCTTCAAAAGCGCACTGCTCAAGGTTTTATTATAATTAAATGTGTTTTTGTTTCCAGCTTATACTTAGTTACAATTATTTGTACATCAATACCTTAATTTTACTACATCAAAACCTGCACTAATCAAGGTATTCCTGCATTGTAGATGTAAGACAGATTCTTCATTAAGATATATTTGCCTAGTACATTCAGTTTCATTATTTGTGATTTGTAGATTTGTTATAGACTTTCTCTTCTCAGTTTGGGCCTTCCTTGGAATAAACCAAGCGTAGCAACAAAATCTATCAAATGTCTTAAAACTCTAAATATGCTTCTGTCAAAATATGGCGTAAGAAAATTGAGCTCAAGTTGGACAAAAGAAGTTTGAATGATTTCAGTTAGTCTACTTTCAAATTTTTATTAATTTTGTCTTCAGAATGAAATAAGGATATTTATTTTGTTTAAAACTTGCAGAGAAGGTCAACATGCAGTTGTGATTTTATTGACATTTTTGTCTCAAAAGAGGGGTGTGTGTGTGGAGGTAGGGATAAAGCTTAATGCAATTTAAATAAAGAAAAAAAAACATATCAAAGAAAATTTCATAAAATATGTGTAAGTTTCTTCTTAGCCAGTTTTTTCTTTCTTCTCCCATCAAGTGAAAAGCGATTTACTGCTACTGTCTCTTTTTTAAAAATAATTATTTGACACCCATGGCTATTCAAAATTTGAATAATTGCAGGAAGACACATTTTTTATGTGATTATTTAAATGCCATTTTATAACAGTATAAAACAATATAATACCAAGTTGAATGGGATGCAGTTCACTCCCACTTACTGGATTGGATACAATTGCATTATTTATAGGTATGAACAAAATTTTCAGCAGGAAAATCGACACCTGATAAAAAAAAAAAAAGCATCTTTGTGTCATTATTAAGAAAAAGGATTGGAGAAAAATCTGATATAAACTTTCTGTAAGTAGATACTCCAATAAGTTTTAACAGAAAGATCTTGTACATCTGGTGCCAGTTTCCCCTTATAGGTCTTGTTATTCAGAACATTTGATACCTCATTTGCCTCTCTACTCTATTGTAAGTAAACTATAGAAATGAAGATTTTTCAGAAAATTAACAGCGTGAAAAGTTGTTTATCTGGAAACAAAAAAATTGTGTAACATTTTGCATTAGAAAATTTTCTAAAATCTTTTTACAGATACCTAAATTTTAACAATCTTTCAAAATTAAACAAATTATTCAATTTTAATAAAATCTTTGGTACTTATTTATTGAAGGACGGATTTTTTTAAAGAATTTTCCATTTCAAATTTTGGAGAAGAAAAAAATTTTCTCATGTGCATTTTACTTTGATGATTTATTTTACTTATAGATTTGGGCTTTCATTGATTTTTTTTTTGTTTTTACACATTTTACAGATATATCCCTTGAGAAATTAATTCTGTTTAACATTTTTTTTTTTAAAAAGTACCAGAACAGCCAAACGGAAATCATACTTTGGGATTTAAAAAAACTGGAGAATTAAGTAAAATATTTTTCTTCTCAGCAACTTTTAGTTTTATTTGATTAATTATAAATTAGTCTTTCAATCTGAGAAAAGAAAAATTTTTTAACTCTATATTTTTAAAAAGATTTTATCGATTATTTCGGTTAATTTGGTATTTTTGAAATGCATATTTTTTATTCTTTCTATGCTACAACTGAAATTTATTTTAAAATGATATAATGATAATGATTAATCAAAATAGTGATATGATGAAAAAAATATATACCGGTTGTATTTTTCTTTCATTTCTTTTTTTTTTCCTTCATTTTTTAATGGTAGATTTTTGCATTGGTATCAGTTATTCCAGAGTTCCATGTCTAAGTTTGAAAGCAATAATTTTTTCTCTTTTTTTTGTGGTGATTATCAATAAAAAAATTATTTTTACATATACCAATCTTATGTAGGGTAAATTCAAGAAAAAAGGGAAGCAAGTTGGGAAAATAACAGATGGCTTAATTATTTCCCTTAAATAAAATATTGCTCAGTGTTGTTTAAATTGTTTATTTATGGTCAGCCATCCGTCTAAACAGGGTGTATCTGTCAATACCAATTACGCTTGTCCGTCATCACTCCACTATAGAAACATCATATAACTTTGAACAGTGCTGATAGATAAAGTGTAAAAATGTATTTTTCATTGTATCTTTGGTAAAAAGTATGAAATCTTTTGCGCAGTTTAATGATGAAACTAACTATTTTTCATCAAATCATCTTTATCTAACAATTAGTTTATTTTTGGTAAATTTTCAACTATGTAGTTTGAATTCTTAAAAAAATAGCTGTCATCAAATATGGCATAATAATTGACTTATTGCCAATTTAAGTAAATATAGATTTGGACTGTTATAAAATCAATGTTATAATTAATGAAAATTTTTTTTCTTTTTAGCAAAAACAAGGAAAAACTCAAACAATTTAAAAAATGTTATTTATGTTATGTGTCAATTTTCCTGTCAAATTTTTGTGCATACCTAATTATTCACACGTGTTTATATACATGGAGAAAGTGGGTAGAAACAAATCTAGTGTTACATCCAGGCAAATTATATTAAATTGAATTTTTTCTTAGTTTTAAATCAATTTAATTTAATCAAATATTACATATTTATACGGTTTTATTGTGAATATATTGTCGGTAATATATTCTCTTTAATAATCAGAATGACTGTTACACCCCTTTAAATAAAGGTAAGTAAATTATTTATTTTCTGTTGTTTAAAAAGAAAAAAACGGAAAATTGAGAAATAATGTTCTAAGCCAAAATTTCGAGAATGATCGTTAAAAAAAAAACACTAAAAAATCCGTTTTATTTCTTAGTCTTTATTATAGATAAAAAAAATGCTCAATAGCGCTGTAACAATGTTAGTGTTTTGATTAAATTTATTTTCTATTTAAAAAGAAATCCGTACAAAGAATCTATTAAGACTATTTTTATTGTTTCAATTACGTTCTATGATTAACAATAACACGTGACACCTGTTAAATAATCCGTAACTAGCATGTGCAACAAGTGTTGCACCAAACGTGAATCTTCTGGTTGAATCAAATTTTGGGTCCCAGAAAACGTTATTGTGCCAATTAGTTGTGCTTAAAAATGATGAAGGGTAATGATTTAAAATTTGAAGAAAACCAGATCATAATTAAATCAATTTGAGTTAAATTAGTTGCAATGGTTGTCACTTTGTTTTCGATGCAGCTCCCTTCAATTCGTTTTGCCAGATAAAAAGTCTAAACACATTTCAAGACTATAGAGAGTTAACATCTTCAAATAAAAATACCTGAATATTAAGAATGTAGTACATTGAGAGAATTTTAATTTTGAGTTTTAAACAAACCTGACAACAATTATCTCTGAAGGGAAAAGAAAATAGAATTTTAACAACGGTATTCACAGAGCATTAAAAAGCAAAACATTCCATTGCCTGTGGTAAATGAAGGCAGCAAAAAAAATCCTTTAACAGAATTTTTTGCTAAATGTTTCTTAATATTTTGATTTAGAGAAAAGGCTTTTGGCAAGAATCCAAAAATACCTCTTTTCCCTTTAGGTTATATACAATAAAATATCATGAGTGAAAGGTACTTATGTGTAGACAAATGGCTGTTATACAAAATAAAAAGAAAACAGTCAAACCCAATTACACTGGCACATTTTCTTCTTTTTCTTTTTTTAAAAGATTTTTTAAATTTCTTGTGTAAATTATCAGTTGTGCTGAGTTTTGGTAAATGTTAAAACTTCAAAAATAGTTTACAACTAATGTTATGAATTTAAACAGCTGGAATATTTGCTATCAATCTTTATAAGATTATTTTTGTGTTACAAGTTCAGTATGAATTCTTTGGAAAAAAAGAGGCAAATAATCTTATGAGATGAGAAATCTTACTTCTCAGCCCATGATATTCTGAGAAGAGTCAATCAGGTAGCAGAGATGATTTCAGGTGATTTGTAGAATATAAAAAGTTATTGGTTATTATTATGACTACTTTTTACCTTCATCTTAATTTTTTAGTTGCTTTTTATCGCAACTAAAAATTAAGATGAAAGTAAAAAGTAGACATAAAAATTAATGATTTATAATACTTGATCTAATAAAAAATATAAGTTATTGGTCATTTGACTCAAATTTTTCTATGCCAATAAAAAAAGTAGGATATATATTTTGGAAAATGTTCCTAACTGATATCAATGATTATTTCATTATCCTTATTTCATTACATGTTATTGAAAGAGTTCTAACTAGTCACCCACTCTTACAACTAATAAAATATGGACATGTGAAATAACTTATATAATGTGCGTGTGTCAGCTTCCAAAAAAGAGCTTACCATGCTAACTTTATAAAAGTATTATAGACTTACTTGGGTTTGTTTCTAACATTAAACATAAACCATGTTTGTTCTTTAAAATTGTATAAATGAGTCATAAAACATAAGTGTTGTATATTATTGTATATTATGCTAGTATAAATATGCTACAGAGTAACAAACTGAAACCATTAAGGGTTTTACTGCTTTTTGTTTGCTTTAAAAAAAAGAAGAGTTTTTGGTTGCTACAGAGAATGTAATCCTCTGAGAGACATTTCTTAAAAGTATCATGTACACTAGAATTAAGTGCCAAATGAATCTATACTTAAAAGAATCTTCCCGTGTGAAACGATTTTAAGGAAGTTCATGTTAATAAATTCAATGATTTTCTTTCAAAGTGTCATTAAAAAAAATAAAAACTGTTGTTGGCCTTTTAATAAATGATCTTATTGCAGTATAAATGAATTGAACAAGCCTGAAAGTCAGACCATAGATGTGCTAGTTCTTTTCTTGTGTGAAGATCTAGTAAGAGCAGTGTTGCCAACTTTATTTTCAAGTTTACATCTAAAATTGAATCAAAAAACCATCTTGAAACATCTAGATTCTCCAGATATGTAATATATTTCCTAGATTTTAGATATATATTATTAATAAATTAAATGTGACTTTAATCTTCAACATTTACTTTTATTAAAATAATACTTAATTTATCAAAACTATTATTTTATTAAAAATGATCTAAACAGCAATTTCTTACACAATGAAAAACATCTAAATTGGCAACACTAAGCAAGGGATGTAACTAACATTTTGGTATGTGAGTCACTGACTGCAATCGATGCTAGCACATCTAATTTAAAAAATACATTTACTCTTTATCAACTGTAAACAACTCAACAAGAATTGTAATGAATCCATAGTAATGCTGATATGGCTGATATCTGCTTCTGTTCCTTTGTTAACCATGATATTTAATGTAGATTAGTCTTTCATCCATCAACTGCTAATTAAGTTTCAATTGGAGCTGCTGGACCATGAATAGATAGGTTTCATTTTGCACTAACAACCAAGCATAAGTAAACCTGATCTCGCTGTTGCACAAGGTGAGAAGAATAAATATTTGTGAATGGTGCAGTGAGGAAAGCAAGTGCTGGTTCAGGACCTTTTTTTTTTTTCTTTCACAAAACCCTCTTCTTCCTTTTCCGTTTCTGTTTAAGGAAGGACACAGGCAGATGAAGAAAACAAGGAGGAATATAAAAAAACTAGAAAGTTATCTCCCTTATGAACTTTCTTAGTTGGTCATTTGTCAGCCATCATTGACCGAGTCCAACTTCTCCTGACTTCCACCTTCAACATCATCCTGGAAGAGAAAAAGGGAGGAGAATGAAGGGGAAAATGGATTGTTCCAGTCAATCTATTTAAAATAATTACTGTTGAAACCTTAGTTTTTGTGTGATGTACAGTTCTGTATAAATAAAATAAAAATGTAGTTGAAATTTCCAGTAGTCCTGAATACAAGAATGTAGCATTGATTTAGAATTACAATGTTCGTGTTTCTATTACAGAAGTAGCAAGGCAAATTTGCTTCCTGTGTCGCACAACATATGAGACAATGATTTTGTCTCAATTTCTTGAATGATCCATGGGGACACAATCATTGTTTATAGAAACAAAAGAAAAGAAAACACTATCAGAACAACTATTAGATGAAGGAATAAAGAAACTATGGCATGGAGAAATTCAGATTAGAAAGGATGCAGGTATATGACGAGATTTTAACCATGCCTGTTTGTCAAATTGGTAAGATATTGCCGATGTCAGACAGGCTCACAAGTATATGGGATGCAAGTTCAAATCTCATTGGTGGCTACTTCCTTATTTCTGATCTGTGCTGCTTATTCAACAGTCAGAGAATGTTTTTAAAAAATAACTCGAGCATTGCAATAAAAAGCAAAAATAATAAAATGAAAGATAAACTAGTCAAAAATGATTAATGCACTTTCAGCATTCACTCTGTATATTGCACATTGAAAAATCAAGAAAAAAGCGTGGTCAGGAATTAATGCAAAGATTACTGACAGAACAAAGATGTTATATAATTTTTCTTTTTTTTTTCCTATTTTTTATTTATTTTGAAAGTCTGGAAGTTGTAAGGTTAAAATTTGCGGGTTCACCTGTGTTGATGTAAAACCCTATATTGGGTCGGTGAAATCAAAGAGATTCACAATTTCAGAGGTTTTTGACTTCTTCTTTACAATACTTTCATGTGAGACCTTTTTTAGATAGAAAGAGGAGGAGAACACATTGAAAAAAACTCACAAGGAACAGAACATATATTCAACAATACAAATATTTAATAATAATAATAAGAGATAGAAGCAATGGAATATCAAAGAAGCATTTAAAGAACAAGATAAGAATTAAACAGGTCGCACAAATATTAACTCCAGTGCAAATTCACTTATGAATCAAACATGATAAAATACATATCACTTAGAAAGGAAGATACTGAGATTATCTAAATACATATTCATTTACATATAATCCACAGTGTAATCAAATGAATGCTTTCTGGTTTACCAAAGAAAAAAAGGGTAATAAAAGTGAATAGTATATGCAATCAAAAATATTACAAAATCTAGAATGAATGTTCTAGAAGCAAATGTAATATGTCTAACGTCAATCAATTTGATATTAAAAGTTATGTAGTCCAATAGAAAAGTGTTCATAGAATAAATTGTCAGGTGGATGTAATTGTAAGCAAATTGGGATGCAAGATATTTTGTCAATGACAGATAAAGATCTATGTTTCGTTATTGTTTTAATTCAGTGTGTAAGATAATTACATGGGCTTAATGTTTAATTTGGCAGAATAACATCTTTACATTTATTCTTTGACTATAAATTTCTGTTCATAAAGCTGTTGTATCTCTTTTTGAAAGTTTGTGACTATGTTCTCCTCCTCCTAAACAGTGTATTTCAATCAGATATAATGAGTTCTATTTATGATGTAATTATATTGCAGAACCCTTTACTTCATTGATAAATCATTTTCCCAAAACAGAAAATTTGGGGTTTGGAAGTTATGTAGATTATATGGAGGGAACTTTTATTTTCACTTTTAGAGTTCAAAATCAAGGGGGGAAACGAGTGAGTTGGCTCTAAAGAGGATGATCGATTTACAATGTACGTATAATGTAAAACTAAACCCTTACTTTGTGTATTCCTTTGTGACACCTGATTTACAATGTAAATATCGGCTAAAATAGACCCTTTGTGTCTGCCTACACAAATATGGCCGCCTATTTCAGCAGTATGTTTACGTAGTAACCCCAATCCCGCTACTTTAGAGCCAAGCAAACATGCCTTCCTATTTTAGCACTAGGTGAAGATTCGGGGGTTGAGTTCGCAAGTCATTTTGTGTGCTTTCAATCCATAAGATGTTCATTTACTGTGGAAATTTGTCAATTTTGAGAAATCTTAACCCCTCTTTAAAACATTTTAATAATAGTGACAGTAAAAGCTGCGTGGGTTTGCCTGGGAGTGTGTGTGGACAGATGCACGCACACAGCTTTTAGTGTCACCATTATTAATCTTAACCATAAATGTGGCAGGCTAGATGATAATTATGAATGATTTGAGCCATGCATACAACTTTCAGAACCAAACTAATTGACACAATCAAATTTATTCATATATCCATTATTACTCATTTAGCATATGACATTACACAATGGTTATGTTTATAAAGTTGATTCATGCTCTATTTGTATTCTGAGGTATCAAAAGATCTCATTGTTATCAGAAACTATTTTTTTAAATTAGGGCTCATCTCCAATATTAATTACAGAAAATAAAAGCAGATAATTATACAATATAGGTATTGCTAATACAGAGGAAGCTGTTTATTATAATAAGGATTAATGTTATCAAACGGTTATTGTTATCAAAATCAGTTGACCCCAAACACTTTATTTAAAATGAATTAAAAATTATATTAAAATAACATAACAATGAATTTATAACAATGAATGTAAATTGTTCCAATTTTTATATCCTTTGCTTAATGTTATCAGCCGGTTATTGTTATGTAAAAGACCCTTGTCCCAAAGTGATCATAATAAGCGGCTTTCTCCTTATTACAATACAGGAAGGAGTATTTGACCTCAGATTTGAAAATAAATATTTTCCTTCTCCTAAGTGAGTTAATAGTTATGATCCTTGGAATACAATCTCGGTTACCAGTCAGATTTTTATACAAGTGGGCAAAACCAGAACATTAAGCGTCTCTTACCTTCATAATTGCTTCTGTATCAGCCAAAGCCTGTTTGGCCAAATAGCGTTCTCTTTTGATCTTTAATTCCAGGCTTTCAGGAATGTCAGGGACAGCAAAATCAATCAACTGACTTATACTGAATACGATGTGCTGCAAAAAATGATAAATAGTACAGAGGCTTACATTTTGAAACTGATAATGAAAAATAATTTTTTTTTTTTTTCTCTCCGTTATTATCATTGCAAGAATTGTTTGGACTATTGTCTTCCTCAGGTGTACAATCCATATGGAAAGGGACAAGTTTTGTTTGTTTTTGGATGGGATTGCAATCCCATCTATCACCAAGTAACCAAGCAAGATCCTAGGCAAGGTCTTTGACTGTAGCCCAGTAGTTCTCAATGTGGATGCTAGCATCCCCCCTTGGGGGCATTTGTTTGAGGTGAATAAGGGGGCATTTGAGCTTCCATAAATATCTATGATTCTGGTTTACATTCTGATGGCAGTTGTTTAGTAGTATCAGCTGACAAACGAGAAGAAATTAGCATTAGGCAGTTATTAAAGGCTTACTTTGCCAACCATTTCTTTCTATACAAGTAACTGGCAAGTTGCGAACTATTGTGCTAAATACCCTTTAGTGTTACTGTTATTCTATGGATAAAGGGAAATAACCATTTAAAATTATCTCCTATGCTGTTGTTTTCAAACTAGTGTACCATAACAGAAATAAAACATGCTCATGCACTGTTATTGTTAGGACTACCATGTGCATTTATTAAAAAGTGAAAACTTCTCTTTGTGTGTGTGTGTGCGTATTATACAGTGTTTTACTTCCAGATATGGATAAGTACTTGAAAAAGTTTGCTACTGAAGAGGCTGACAGCAGCCTTGACTCCTGCAAAAAACGTCTGACAGTATAATGTTGACTACTTGCAAAAAGTTTCATTCCTCTACCAACAAATCAGCAAAGGCCACTGTGTCTCATTTGCGAAGAAGTATTTTCCAATGAGGCTATGAAACCATTGAGACTTCAAGCTCATCTTCATAAGAAACCTTCAGGTAAAGCTAGTAGTAACATTGCAATATTTTGCAAACTGAAGGAAACCTTCGAAAAGTGCACTACTCATGCATTTTTACTCTTCACAAAGAAAAACACTGATTCTGAAGTTGATGTTGTGGTCTCAATGCTTCTTACAATATTTCCAGAATAATTGCAAAATGCAGAAATCTCATACATTCACTGAAATGTTAGTTTTGCCATGTCTATCTGAAGTTATGACTACTGTTCTCAAGATGAATGCAGTTGTCCCTCTCAGTAACAGCACCATAGCATGTATTGATGAAATGGGAAATGACATCGAAAGTCAGTTGTGTATAGAGTTGTGCAAAAATGAATTTGGAATACAACTGGATGACTCAACTGTATGATACAACGAGGTATTATTAATGGCTTATGTATGATTTATCAAAGAGGGGAAAGCACATGAAGAAAGGTTTTGTAGATCAGTGAGGACCAACAGAGTACATTAGAGTTGTTATAATTTGTGCACTAGCAAATCATCAGGTTTCATAAACATCTTCAAACTGGTGATAATTTTATCTTAGAAACTAAAAGGTAATGGTTTCTCATACATATGCAAAGCTAAAGATTAAAACTCACCTCAAAGATAATGACAAATGCAAGTCTGATGACTAAGAGCTGCCAGTAGAATTTAGTATAATGCCCCTCATGATCCCGGAATGCCAAATATCTACAGTAAAACAGTAAATATCATCAACAGACTGGACAGAAATACCGAACTCAGTTAACAGACTGGAAGAGCAAAACATTATAAACAAAATATGGATTCCTTGTTATCTAATCACAGCAAGCAGAAAAATATACAAAAAATTCTAATGCAAACAAATTCTGATCTTTGAAATGACATTGCCATAGAAACTTTTGTTAAAAACACATTACCTGCATTGTTCAGAGAGTGTCCCAGGTGGTGCATAAGCCAAGGTAAAATTTGTGTATCCTTTCAGGTCCCAATTGTACATGTACTTGTACAGCATTTGAGGAATGAAATCTGAGGTAAAGGCAATCAAAAATGCCTGAAAAAAAAAAGAAGTCCCAATTGTATATATACAGTAAACCCTCGCTATAACAAACTAATTGGGGGAAGGAGATGGTCATTAAAGCCAAAGGTTTGTTACCCCTGATGGTTGCCCCATGTTTGGTAAATAAGAAGTAAGTTCGGTAGTTCACCAGATTTTAACGAACATCATTTGGTAAATCCAAAGGCAGTTCAGTTCTCCTTCGTTCTATTTTTTCGACCTTGCCATACATTGTTCAGTAAAGATTTAAAAAGTGTGGAGCTTCTCATCTTCAACAAGCTGCTTCAGTTTATCTGTGAATGGATTCACAGCTTCAGCATCAGCATTTAGCATCTCTCCGGTTATGGCTTTGTTGACAATGTCATGTTGCCTCCTAAAACGCCACATCACCAATCACTGCACCTCATAGCCTAAATAGCTCGCTGTTGCTTGTACCACTGAAAGACTGCTTCATCCAGGCCTTCGAAGGGTAGATTCCTCGAAGTAAATAATTCTGTGCACCTAGGTCCAAACTAGTTTCTTTACACTCTCCCTGATCTTGTCCTTCACCTTCAGTAATAACTTCCAGCTTCGTCTTCACAGACAATATATTACTCTTGTGCCTCCCTGAAGGAGTAGACATAGGTGTACTGCTTTTAGAAGCCATGGCAGAAATGCACGCAAAAAAAGTATAAATAAGAAGAAAGTTGGTTATGGTCCACGTGTCAGCTGCATTTATCAAACTTTGTTCGGTAAATCCGGAATCAGCTCGGATGGATCCACAAGTTTGTTAAAGCTGAAATTCGTTATATCGAGTTTTTTATAGCTAGGGTTTACTGTACTTGTACAGAATTTGAGGGAAAGGCAATCAAAAATGCCTAAATAGAAAAAAAACTCAAAAAGCATCAAACTAAGTATTGCTGACAAAGAAAATTTAAGAGGCAACAGTTGAACAGTTTTCTTGGTATCAATTTGTTCAAAGAAAAAAAAAATTAATTTTGACTAGTTTATGTTTCATCTCATTGTTACTTTT
Source organism: Architeuthis dux (assembly GCA_006491835.1). NCBI lineage: Eukaryota > Metazoa > Mollusca > Cephalopoda > Oegopsida > Architeuthidae > Architeuthis > Architeuthis dux. The sequence goes on from VCCN01001152.1 coordinate 255,241, forward strand.
TTTCACAACACTCAAGGATATTGGATGCAAGTTCAAATCTCATTGGAGGCTACTTCTTTATTTTTGATCCATTCTGCTTATTTACCGGTCACAGTGTAACAGATACATATCACACAATTGTGAACTAAAATAAGATTATCTCCAGGCATTAAGTAAAAACATAAACACACACATTTGGTTTGAACATCCAGGTTCAGAATTTCCTGAACCTATTTATCTGCACACAGGATAACTAACCTCACACTACATGAAAATATCCACTTGAATTGTAACTCGATGGACATTGCAGATTAAATATCTGAAAAAAAAAAAGGTGACAGGAACTGTGATGTCCTGCCAGGCTGCGCAAGGAAGCAAATACCTCGAGTTACCTCCCTTGCCACAACTCATAAGACGGAAGTGAGTTCACGGTCATGCGCCGGGCAAACGAGGGTAAAATAAAGAGAATCGCACAAAGTGGAGGGACAGACAGTCTGCTCTCTGACGGTGATCAGTAAACACCACATTAGTCTTTTTCCTTTGTTCCTTTGCTTCATCTTTCCCTTTCAGTGAGATTCTCACGAGCTGGGAGATACTACATTTTGGCGACGAAGGACGAGATCCGTCTCTAAAAACACAAAGGAATAACCACCTCAACACACGATGGCTAATTTCCTGCCTCCGTTTCCACCATTTCAGATACACAACGGAGAAAGCACAACCGGCGTCAGATGGCGAAAATGGCTCGAAAAGTTTGAGAATCTGCTGTGCGCCATGGACGTCGAAAATGAAAAAAGAAAACGGGCCATGTTTCTCCACTATGCCGGCTACAAAATTGTTGAGATTGTCGATAGCCTCACAGATGAAGACAAAGGATTCAGAACAACACATGTGGTGGATGGGGTATAAACACCAGCGGACTACGAAAAACTGAAACGTTCGCTGACGGCATATTTTACCCCTCGAAAAAACTCATGCTTTGAGATCTTCAAATTTAGACAAGCGATCCAGACAGCTTCGGAAGACCTAAATGGGTATCACACACAACTCTGGAATTTGGCCGCCACGTGCGATTTCCAACATGTAGAACGGGAAATCCTGGCGCAAATTCTTCCACGCGGGTCAGACGCAGAGCCCTGAGGGACGACTCCACTCTGAAGCAAGTACTCGACGAAGCTAGGGCTACCGAACTTGCAAACGCACGTGCGATAGAGATACAAGCTGCACATGCATTATCTAGCTGATTTGGACTAAATCACAATCGGAGTGGATACAGACGTAGCGGCGCA
>VCCN01001152.1:264834-275571 GCA_006491835.1 Architeuthis dux
TAACTAAGTATTAAGTTGATGCAAAATAGTTCAGCATTTGTTTGGAACAAATCTATCATTATTTCCCTCCTAGCTCCCATGATCATTTGCTGTGGTGCAGCAAATCACCAGTTGACTTCCAAGCCCCGAAAAAGATGTTTTCTCTTACAAAATGCAAAAGTTGACACTGGGAACTTTTGCATCAACCTGGTCAGTAAAAATAAGTGTTGGTTAGACTAAACATATTTGACAGCTGATAAAACACACCTTTTCCCAAAAGATGTATCCAAATATTAAATTGCACCTAATGCACTGATAGGGGGGGGGGTGGAGAGGGGTAGTCTAAAAATACCCTAGTAATGCAGGGATGCATTATAGGCCAGTTAATACAATCATTTATAAATATCCATCATATCGTGGAAGGTAATTGAGAGAATCTTCAAGCTTCGAAAGAAGCTATGCAGAGTAAAGTGTTCAAGGGTGAATGCATCTAATCTTACATGTAATAACTATATTCTGTCTGTCAGTAATGCTTGCATTAATCCTGATGACTGATAATCCCTTTTTTCATGATTTTCAATGCACAACATACAAACTGAGAGCCAAAACTTGGTTAAAAATTGCAAAATCCAATGGTTAGTTAAATCATCAATCTTTACCCCAATTTCCACCAGAAGTTTTTAGTTTGTTCGTTAACAAAATGACTAATACTAAATGGATGAGTGGTGGAGTAGGGGTAAAGTCAGTGAGCAGCATTAACAAAACGTTGAAAACTTGCCTACATATACTGGGTTCAAATGCAGCTAATGCTAAAATGCAACTGTGATTATTGCATCATTCTACTCCCACCATCCCCAGAATTTGTGTCACTATATATATATATATATGTAACCATTAGAGTTAATGAAAAGATTTCATATTTATTTAATCTTAACTGTAATATTGTGGATTACATAAGCAGCTAGTTTTATCATATTTAACAAATAGACCAACTATTTCAATGAAGTTTATAGACTATTCTTATCTTTATTACCCCTGACAATGAAATTGAGTCACAAAGTCTGAAACAAAAGTGACATAAATATTTGTTTAAATGACAAAAGTCAAAATCACTTACGGAACTACAACTTCTTGAACATTGTTAATAATTTGTTTTCCAATCATGATGACAGCAAGTTGTTGAGCAAGTTCCATCAGACATCCTCCGTTACCACACTAAAATATGCAATGTAAAAGTCAGATGAGATGTTAAAGATAAAAAAAAGGAAACAAGTGTTGAAACCATGTATACAACAGCCCTTTTTTTTAAAGAGAGAACCAGATGTTGTCATTTCAGAGTCCAAAATCATACTGAGATAAAAAAAAAAACCATCTAATTTGTTACAATTCAAGTCAATTCCAACACCAAATGGCTAAATCGCCATATACATTCACAACATTACAACTCCAACACCTAAACACATTTTTAAACCAATTACAAGTCATAAAACAAAGAAAAAGGATTAGGCTCTGGTGAGCCGATTTTAGGGTTCATCAAGCTATAAAAACTAAAATAAACTTGACAGCCAAGGTCAGTCAGCAGCAAAAACTATGACAGACTGTCCAAGACTTGACTAACAAAAAATTTTGGCTGGAAACTTTGCGTCTCTTTTTCTCTCTTCAAAAATCTATTTTCAACTTAAAAGTCTTTGACAAAAAACAACACTGCTCATATTCCAGTACAAAAACCAAATAAGACTTTTGTATAATTTCTTCAAAGAGAACTTTTCTGTAAGCCTCTTGACTTCACAGATATTTTGCATATGAACTTTTTATGAACTTTTCATCGTTCACAAAGTTATTTCAATCTGAAGAACATTTCAATTGACTCACATTAATTTCTTTTATAAGACGAAATTCAAACAGTAAAAACATATTTGTCACCAAAAAATTGTATGAGCTCTTTCCATTGCTATCAAAAAAATACTGTCGCAAATATTTGTGTACTTCATATATAGAGTTTTCTCACACCAATAAAACTTATTAATTTGCTTTTAACATGTTCTTCAGTTTTGTTACTCCTTTCCTCTTTTGGTGTTTCATCGCTTACAACGTGTGTAAAGAAGGCTGGGAGTCAATTGAACTAAAGTATAGTATCTTACAGCAATAAGATTTAACAAGGTCTGAAAATGTAGTGGATATTTAAGCTCGAGAATGAATATTATACAAAAACTATGGTGGACCCTTTATAGAATTAACCTTCAAAATTGAGAAAGAGTAGACAAACTCACAACTTTAATGATTGGAGTGGAGATGGGAGAAAAAGTGAGGGTTGGAAGTAAATCTTATCTTTGAGAGGGTTGATTCTGTATTTTTTCTGATTTTTCTGAGCTAAATTGGAAAGAAAATCAGCCAGATCTAGCCAAAAAATGGCTAATTTGGGAACACTGCTTATTTTTTATCGCCTTAAACCATCACCTGTCCACTCCCATATCATAGTACAACTTAGGTTACCACCCATGGAGTATCAATGCGACTTTTCTTTGACAAAATATTTTCATGTTTTATTGTTTATAACAATGTTGGGGACAGAATCTCACCTCTTCATTCCTTAGTCCAAAGAATGTTTGATAATTTCCTGGATAGCCAATAAACCTGCAAACAAGGAACATCAATGAAGAGTCTAACTGATAAAAAGAAATGATATCAAAGAAGAAGTAAAAAAAAGAAAAATTGAGGGAAAATCAAAATTATTTTCTCTTTTGTTGGTAGCTTTAATCTTCCTCTGTCTCATAAACTGTCTTATTAATGCATAATATAAAATATATCCTCTGAAAACATTGCTGAAAGGGTTTCATCAATTGAGACACTTTTAATCATTTACTTAGAATCATTGAGAGACAGGCTTCATGATAAGAACAATAGACTAATGATGATGAGGATGATGATGATGCCATTGTTCCATCTCCAAAGCTGAGAGAATGAGCCAAGTAAAAGGCAGTGATGACATTTACTTGCCTCATTCTCTCAGCTTTGGAGATGGAACAATGGCATCATCATCATCATCATCATTATTAGTCTAGGTATATGGTATTGTCTCCATTAGTAGACAAGTAAGACTGGTAAGTCTTCAGAAGCAAAGAAATCTTGGATTTCAAAAACAGATATCTTCAATCTTTTATAACACCACTTTAGAATTATGCTTGAACATTTACCAACAAATTAATAACATCAGTATTTGGACTATTATTAGTTAAAAAGAGTAGTTAAGTTTGATGTCACAAATGACTCAAAATTTATCTAATGGAAATGAGATGTAAGATCAAAGCCAATTTGAATAAATAATGAATTATATAAATATTTTGGTTAAGATTCATTTTTTTGAACTTCACAGAGAGGCATTTTTTCTTTCAATTTTAGGTGCTTTCAATCCATTAGACTCTAGAACCTTCCGGAAATTTGTTAGTTAAAAAAGAATATATATTTTTAAAGGTTTTACGTAACTATAATGGCTGTATAATATAAGTGGGGACTTACTTTCGCCATTTTTTCTGAGGAACGGCTTACATGAATTATCTTCTCTTCTTCCGGTTACTTTCTTTGATACCATCAACCCAACCCCAACATTATCCCTAACTCTAAAAAATTTGAAATTATTAAAATTATTAAAAGAATTAAAATTCTAGAATTTTAAAATTTTTATTTTTGCACCATTTTTCAAACCAATGGGGAGATAATTCATAACCGGAAAAAGGAGCGTCTAATGGATTAAAAGCACCTAAAATTGAGTTTTAAAACATTTTCTTCCAAGAGAACTGCATAGTTCAAAAACGAATCTTAACCAATATTTTTTATATGGTATTAAATATTTTAATGAGGACAGAGAACAGAATGTTTATGCAAACTGCTCCAATGGTTGCATACCAACCTGCCTTTGAAGAAAGCAATGTAGAAAATGGATGAATAAAAGTTGACAAACTGGAAGAGGAACACCTTAAAAATGAGCTGATCTTCAAATTCTGTTTGAGTCCGATGCATTTCTTGAAAAAGAAGTTAAAATGAACAAATGAATCAGTTGATTTTAGAAAAACAAATAAAACAATGATTTATAACTTGACATAAATGCGATATCGATGATAAAATTTATAAGCATAAAATGTCATTTTTTCAAAAAATGTAACATATAGACTATTTTTAGACTTTTATTGTAGATAAGTTGCTTTGTTTCTTTTGATCCAAAGATTTTAAAGTATCAGTTTTTTGTATATGTTTGTATTTTCAAAATTAAAATTGAAAAAAAACAAAAAACTTTGTATTAACCTCAATCTTTTAACACTTTTTGTATCAGTTTTTAATAAAGTATATATTATAAATAACCAGTTTTAGATTTTTACTAAACATAAAAAATCTTTTAGTTGACTACTAGTGCAAATGAAGAAGTATTTGATCCCTCAACTGATAGATATAAAGTTTGTAAGCTTAAAAGTATTGCAATCAAATTTTTTACATTTTTTATCCCAAGATAAAGAAACATTTACAAGACTTTAAAGGAACAATTACTGCTTATTTCAGTGTATAATGTGACTGAGTGTATAAGATGGTCCCCAGAATTGCCATTTAAAATATAGATTTTGAGCTATACTCACTGTATAAGACTACCCCACGTCTGTCACTTATACCCAAATAGTTCTTTACCAACCATCCCACTGACCAGTGGAGTGATGCTGTTGAATATAACATTTTGGTTATTTGAAATTTTCGCAAATTCATTTCAAATACTAGCAAAATACCATAATATGCATCAATCATGCCCAGCTAGTGTAGTGTAAACACTAGCGATGTCACTTGCAAATGGCAACTGGTGTATACTATTAGCTTCATTTGCTGTGCTGTTATTTTAGAGTATATTAGACAGGTTTATGATACATTTTTATTATTTTAATATAACCATAATATTAATATTAATCCAGCTTCTCAAACATACTTGTAAGTTTCAGTAGAAAATACTGAGTATGTGAATGTTTTACACTGTTCTCTATTGCCATTGGTGACACTCTAAACCACATAATGCTAAGATGTAGATTTTATACTTGGTAAATAAGATGACCTTGGTTTTGAGATGATTTTTTAAAGGTTCAAATTCTGGAATATGGAAAAACCTTTATGATATGGTAAATAGGGCCTTTTAACTCATTACATAACTAAATATCAAACTCTTCTTAGTGTGTTTATGAAAAAAATCATAATATTCTGAATGTGACAACTCACCCCACTGAGTCAGTTTGAGGGCTAACTTTTCATAGACTTTGCCAAGAGCCATGATAAACATCAGGTTGACCATTGCTGCTGAAATGCTAGCAATCAAAGATGCGTTTGACCTCAGCCTTTTGTTTTGGAACAATGGGATGCTCACTAATGCCCGGTATATGATGACAGCCATGATGAAGATGAGAACAAGGCAAATCTGAAAAGTGAAGAGAAACAGGCTCAGGAGTTAAGGCTTAGAATTAGTCAAGCTAAAACAATCCTTTGAACACTTATTATTTCATTTAAGGCAGAGTCAGAACAAGGCATAAATAGCAATCAAAATAGTCAATTTCAAACTTTCTGGTTTCAAAGTACAAACGAAAAAAACTCAATATTATTGTTTTCATTGGCCAATCAGAAGTACAAATATCCTGAGAATACAGGAAAGCCTGGTACCGCCTGCAATATACGTTCAAGGTAAAGAGTGAGTGTGGCAGGGGGAATGCGTGTAACAGTCTGGCACATTTTCTTACTAACGTTTAGTAGAAAACTGAGATGCCAATTTTTATATCTATAACTGAAATAATTTTACATTTCATCTTCATGGTGGCAAAAACTTTAATTTTAAAAATTTCTGGTGAATTAAACACATAAGAAAATAAAAACTTTATTTTGCTGTCAAGAAACATGTACATGAACTTCAGTTATGTAAACAGTAACCAAGTCAGTCCACCCTCATAACTCAGCCAGAGCTTGCATCAATAATCTGCAGAGTCAGAACACCAGCACATTTTAAGTTTTTGCTGGAAGAAACATCTGTTAAACTATTATTTCTCATGTACTTTTCATGAAAGTCTTACAACTTACTAAACCTTGATTTCCCTGACGCTCTGATGACAACCCATTGTTGTGACCAGAGATTTTGACCAGCCCACAAGCACATTTTAGGATTCTACACTTACTATTATGTTTTAAAGATTCTTTGTGTCTTTTTTATAGATTCAAAAGATGCCTTGATTGAAATAAATTGTGACTTAATTGAGTTCTTTGATTACTAATATATTTTCTTTTCAACAAATGATTTTCTAGCATGCGTTATTCATTGATTTGAGTCAAAATATAGCTAGATATATTTATATTGATGAATCCCATACTTTGAGCTTTTTATGGTATTTATCTGGTCCACTATCCACTCATTAATGAGCGATCCCACCCTCAGAGGCAAAAAGGTTGCCAACCTCTGGTATAGATCATATTACTAGTGCTAAGTCATCTACTTAGTATAGTTCATATTACTTGTACTAAGTTATCTACTTGAACAGCAGTGTTGGTTGTTGACCGTCTCAACTTTAAGTCACACTTGATTTTTACTCCCATTCTAATCATCATCAGCCTTTAAAGCCCATTGTTAGACATAAGCTTCTCCAAGGTCTGTTGTTGTAAGTATAAAAAATGGGGAGTGATAGGTGGTCTATCACTCCCCATTTTTTATACTTACAACAACAGACCTTGGAGAAGCTTATGTCTAACAATGGGCTTTAAAGGCTGGTTCATCACTTTCAAAATTTACAAATTCCTCTTTGCCAAAATATTCACTGTCATAGCAGCCAAGAAGCCTAAAAATAAACGTGCTTATCTAGAACTGACAATTTGTTTGATTAGATAAAGTATTCAGAATCTCTTTTCTGGTCACTTATTGTGTTATCACCGAGGTGCATTTATTCATAGTTTTTACAATGTTGATCAGCTTGGATAAGGTAAGGGGAGTTACTGGACCTCAATGTACATACAAAATAGCAGTGGTGTTCCTTGATATGAATTGCTGTTATCTAGGATTGGCCAGTTGTAACATACTGCACTAGTTGTGCATATGTAAACAGAATATGCAAGTTGCAAAGAAATGACAAAAGAAGAATGACAAAATCTCTTGCTTTGATGAAAGTCATTGTTCTTTATTTCTCTCTCTTTATGTGGCGAGGTCTCAGACAGCCTGCCTGTCTGCCCCTGACTGACTCTTTTGTTTCTAGCTGGCCCTATTTATAGCAGTCTTTTTTCCCTCTACCCCCCTGTCACACTGTTCCCTTAGTCTTTCACTGTCTCTCTGGTCATAATTAGTTTCTGTCTTTCTCCTTCAGTCTTTGCATTCAATTTTAATTAATTCCATCTGTTTATCCATCCCTTCTTTTCTGTCTATTACTCCCTCTTTATCTATTTTCCTTCTTTCTTTTCTTTCCCAAACTGTCTTTATCTAGGGATGCCACAGGGGGTCAACTACAAAAGCCACTATCGGGTGTTTAATGTTTGGAACACATGCAACTCACCTTGGTTACTTGACCTCTGACATATCATTTTCTGGCTGTTTATTTTTTGGGGTTCTCTTAGCATGTGAAAAATGCTACACACACACATGCACATTTACATACATGTAAACATATACGCATGCACACATTCTTATGAAAATCTCTTTGTGGTTTTTATTTTTTTAATTTAATTAAAGAATTTTCTAATTTTGCAGCCTCCTCCAAATAACTGTTGGCTGGACCATGGATTCAAGTTCCATTGCAAACTACCTTATTACTGTGTGTTTGTCAATATTCTGTTTACCTACATAGAAATAATCAAGTGTAAGCAAAAATGATTTTATCTCCTCAATTTACTGTGAACCGATTTTAACTATTTCAGACTCTCCTCTTAATATTCTGATTTAGTCATCTCAAGCACAAATTGATCAACTGCCCAAAATATTTTTAAAGTACAATCTTATTTTAAAAAATTCTATCTGAAGGCTGGCATTTACTGCACCTGTACTGTGTCAATATCAGAACTCAACACAAAATTACATTCATAAAATTACTTTATCCATAAAAATCTGAAATGTTTTTTTTTCTTCACTTACCATTATTATAATAATAGCCATGCCTGACAGAATCCTAGGTAGCCGTTTCCTCGGGGGAAAATGGGGTTCCATGACACCAGTTATTGGATTCTTCTCCATCAATGGGGCTTTTGCTGCATATTCAGGCCTGGGACGCTCCTGAATAAAAAAACAAATATATATATCTAATACTATAAAGACGATGAATGTTTCTTTTTTCTTTCTAACTTTATGTTTTATAGACTCCCTAACGACTTCACCATACGGGTTGCAAATTTGTGTACAAGGGTGACTTGACCCCAGGATGAACATAGGATATGTGGACCTGACCTCTAAAGGTCAATTTAGGGTCAAAATTACTAAGACAAATGAAAGGGAGACAATTTATAAGATTATTTATGTTTGTGTGTACACACACATGCACAAATATATAGAAAACTACCTACCTACCTATCTGTATATATGTCTATCTATCTATGTATGTCTCTGTGTGTGTATCTTTTCAAACCTATCTATCTGTATATCTATCTATCTAGATACCATTCATATGCGTTTACATGCAAATTTATCAATATTTTTCTGAAAATGTATATGTAGTGTAGTATGGGATTTATATCTAAATCTATTTCAATCAAATAAGAACAAAAGGTTTAAATTTGTTCTTACAATAAAAGATTTTCTTCAAAATAGAATTATTTACACGGGAACCATGAATATTTTTTTCTTTCTTTTAAGAAAGATATTTTTTCTTTGAAGAAAAGATTTTCTTAATGATTAAATGAATATATTACAATATAAATCTTCTTATTTTTCTTTCTTCTTTTTCTTCAAGATAAAAGAGAATTTCTTCCTTTCTTTCCTATCGACCCCCCCCCCACCTTAACACCAAAAACTGTGAGTATTTGTGTGTGTATGTTCAAATCTATCTATCTATCTAAATTTATTAATAACAGATTCTTTAAGAAAATATTTACATGGGAAGCATAACTATTTCCTTCCTTTCTTTTAAGAAAAGATTTTCTTTATAATTAAATGAATATAGCATTTTCTTTCCTTCTTTAAATAACAAAATTATAATTAAAGAAATCCAATTTACTAACTGTTCCTATTTCTAATATTTTTGGTATCTTTTAATATATATACATTTTTTCTTTAAAAAACAATTTATGCATATGATGTTCCATAGGAAATATTGCCAATGGTTTAAATAGCTTTTGTGTCCAGTGAAAGATCTGTTTGGTAACAAATATTTTCTGGAACTGATGAAGGAAAGGAAGCCTTCGAATTTATACAGTGATTCCTTCATTTTTTTACATTATTGGCGGGCAAAAAGTGCGCCTATTTTTTGAAAACAAAGCCCGAAAACACCCCTGAAAAACTCGGGGAAGGACCCACAATTGACCGTGGGCCAGTTAAAAAAATAAGCTGCAAATCAATCAATCAACAATACGAAAGCCAACAAATTCATTTACAGTAAACAATAACTATTAATCCTAACACAAACGATTCATAAAACATAATTAGTTCTGATAATTTTCTTTCTTTTTTTCACACAAAACATAGTTTTAATTTAGTAAAAGTTTAATTTAAACAAAACAAGGATGACACAATAAAGATTTGGTAATCCTAGATAAGCGGCTTAAATTAGGTTCCTATGTATACCTCAATTAGAGTAGCATAAATTATTTTGACCATGAAAAACTGTATATTTGAACATTTCAACACAAATACATTATAACTTTTAAATAGATTTTTGTTCTAGTATTCAATTGTTTTAGAATTGCTTAATTTAAGAAGTTTTAGGGAATTAAAGTAGCTAAATTAAGTAAGCTTTAGACTATCTGAACAAAATATTGTGGGAGGATGAAAGTTTACGATTGAAGTAATAATATTATTTCTGTATGTATATTTCAAAATAAAAAATAAATAAAAATTTATATGGGAAATAAAAGGTTGGTTAATCTATTAATTTCAAAATCAAACTAAACAAAAAGTAAATAAATAAAACTGTTTGGTATTAAGATATATAAAAAATAATTTATGCTGTTCAAACAGAAATTGCGAATTTATGCCACTAATCAATTACTAAACATTTAATTTAATTTAATCAAAACAAGAAGGAAATGTAGAATTCAGACCCCTTTAACTACATAATCAGAATATTGTAAAGAAATAATATCACAAAATTAAAAAATCTGTGATCAAAACAATTATGTAATTAAATAAATCATCAGTCCCTTTTTCTTCACAAATGAGTCGGGTTAAAAACTATTGAAAAGTGATGATGTATTTGTGTTGAAATGTTCAAATATACAGTTTTTCATGGTCGTAAATAATTTATGCTGCTATAATATAGAAGGATTAGTATACATAGGAACCTAATTTACACTAGAGCAAGCTCAACATTCAAGAACAAAACAAAATCCCATTAGTCCTGAAAAGAAAGGTCTATAACCAATGTGTCCTCCCGATAGGCACCTATGGAGTTGAAACTTGCAACCTAACCAAAAGATTGGCTTTCAAGCTAAGAACTATGCAACGTTCACAAGAAAGGATCATGCTTTGTGTCACATGGGGGGATCACAAGACTGCACAGTATATTGGATAAAAAACAAGAGTCAGAGATATAGAATCCATAAGAAAACTCAAATGGCAAT
>VCCN01001152.1:277559-291319 GCA_006491835.1 Architeuthis dux
ATCCCTGAGATTGCAGGGGCCATTATGGATTCTGAGCAGAAAGGGAAAAAATAAATTAACTTACTAGTTTGGCAACTGCATATAGCGATGTGAGGTCAGTTTTTTAATCTGTTTCAGATTTTAGAAGGATAGAAACAAAAAACATTTTCAAGAAATTTAGCATTCAGAACCACAAAACGTGACTAAATACATGCCTTGTTATATTGATTGCAAAAAATGTGGTTCTTCTTGCATAATGTTCTGGTTTTAACTTTCAAATCCAAGTGATTAGAAGTAAAATGGCTGTTTGTTCAAATCCACTATCTTATTTTGTGAAAGACTTGCCTGCTTGTGCATTGCTGTACAGTATGCAAGCTAAAGGACCTAATTTTAAGCCAAAAGTAATATTCAGAGGTACTTTCATTATAGAGCCACAACTATTCAGAATTTTCTAATTGTGCTATATGAGGTGAAATTAAGATTGTGTTAGAATTATTTCTTGTCCAACTGCAATCACTGTGCTTGCTCTTTTTAGAGATCTAAGGTTATCTTTCTCAATTATATGTGTGGGGCACAGTGAATCGGGGCACAGTGGATTATTTCTGGGACTGAGCCACTTCAATTCTTTTAATTAAAATTGATCCTGTCAATTCATTTCATGTAGTTTATAAGGAAACTAAGATTTTATTTTTATTTTTATTTTCTTAAATTGCTTTTGAGTTAAATCTTTCCTTTAGTGTGCCTAACTTTTGCCAATGAATGACTGAGAGATGTTTTTATGGTCACTTTTTGTAACATAATCAACAATTCAACAATACTTTAATAAAATGTACAGTTTGTTTCACTCTGGGACTTGTTTGAATCATTCAATCTTAAGTTGATTCACTGTTTGAGGGAGGAGTAGTGTGTGATTCGCTGTGTACTAGGGCTGGGGCACATTGGATCAGAAATAATAAAAAAACAAATGCCTGCCAGCTGCTAACTTAGAGAGATATTACTTTCTTATCTTCATAAAAGCTTTTTCACAGCCAACGGATTTGATCTTTCTTTTCTTTTACCCAAATATGTATATTAATAAAATTTGCTTTCTGATCCACTGTGCCCCGGTTTCCCCTATCTATTTATATAACTGACACAGCTCAACCAAATTTAGTATGCATACATAGTGGACCTAGGGGAAGAACTTGGACTAATTGTTTTTCAAAAGAAATTCTTTAGGGTTTTTTTAGGGAGTTCTGTTTACAATGTAACTATAATGCAAAACTGAACCTTTACTTTTCATTCATTGGCACAGCTTTGGCATAGCTCAACCAAATGGTATGCATACTTAGTGGACCTAGGGGAACTTGAACTATATGTTTTTTCTAAAAAAATTGTATTGTATTAGCAATATTATATAAAACAACTGGCTCTGTTTGTCACTGTGTCCCTCCTTAAAGGCAGCTCAACCAAATTTAGCACAAATTTGGCATGCATACTCAATGGACCTAGGGGAATGTTTTAAAGCAAAAGTTTTTTTCAAGGGTTCTATTTACAATATAACTATAATGCTAAACTGAACCCTTAGTTTCTCTTCAATATACATTGTACATATACTGTACATACTAGCTGGAAACTGCGGGATAGTATAGATATATATACAATGGGGGAAAGAAGTATTTGGACACTTGCAAACTATTTATTAAATATACTTCCGATGCTTTCAATTAGTATTTACTGATGAAACCATATATCATCTTTATTTGATAAGGATTGAAAACTGTCAATATAAAAGGTTATAATAAAACTGTTGGATATTTAGGCAGCCGTGGGCGGGGGTCACAGATTTGACCCTCACAGATGTTGAAAGTTATAAACAGGATATCGACGAAAACCCAAGGTGTCCAGGCCCGGAAACAGACACACCAGGTGTTCAAAAGTCATAACCAGGATATGGCTAAACCCTGACTGCAGATGGTTGGCTGGAAAATCAGTGTGGGTGTTTGAACCCGATAAAAGAGACACAGAGGCCCTCGGAAAAGCAGAGAGACAGACCGACCAGGCCTGGGAAGACACAAGACCAGTTTCCCTGTTGGGAACAGTCTGTCAGCTCTCATTATCTCTCTCCCATTCTTCATTCTCCGCCACGGCACAATGTATTTGTTGCAAATAATAATATATCATCATATTTTTATAAACCAAGTTTCGAGTCTTCCTTTTTCTCAAAGTTGGATATACAATAAAACTAAAATGGGAAAACTCCAATCAGGAGAATCTTACAGGATTTACTCAAATTATCTTCTTCCTTTATGCACACAAATGTTTAAATTATTTATGTTCACATCCAGTGCTGGATTAAGACTTTCAGGGCTGCAGCCTCATTAAGTGAAATATTATTTCCTTTGGGAATTCTGAATCAAATTATAAGTACTCTAAATTATATATTTAAAAAAGGGTTCAGTTAATTTGTGATGTCATACAGACTTTATAATATGAATAAGGGTTTTATTAGTTGGAACACCACAAACTGGATTTATTTGTGTTTAATGATAACTAATGTGATTGGAGAGAGGAGTTTCTCCAAGAAATGTACACAGATCAACAATAGCACAAGCACAATTCACACTTGCTCTCATGGCAATTGAAAATGATGTCCTCAAGAACTTACAATTTACTGATATTTGGGAGAAATTTGCTTCCAAGCAATTACACAAAACAAATGTTTGAATTGTAATTGTTGTTAGCATTGTAAAAATATATAATTTCTTTTAAAAACATTTTTTTTTTTACTTTTGAAATATTACTGGGAGCCTCACAGTATCTGTCGCCCATGGTTCTACAAAATCTCAATCCAGCACTGTTCACATCAAATCCAAATAAGATTTGTGGCTGAAAAAATTCAGACACAGATCTTCATAGGTAGGCACTCACCCCAGAAGGACACAAAGATAGCATAGAGCACTGTTCCAGGATGGTCGAAGAGGTAAGCTGTTTTGACGTACATACACACATCAGAGAGGTACCAGTACTGACAACCAATGTTTTCATTACACAATGGACACATTTTAAACTCTTTTTCACTTGAGCAAACCTCATTGCTGACAAAAAGAAAAAAAAGTTTTAGATAAGATAATATGGTAAATAGGCGTAAAGCCTATTTACCATATTATCTTATCTAAAACTAGAGATGAGAAACACTTGGTAGAAAAAAGAAATTTACTCTTGAAGTACCGTCTATAACATAGGCAACCTTTTTCAAGCAGTGAGCCGCATGAGATATGGTGGGCTGCACTACTAAAAAAATTCAAGCAATTTTTCGTTGAAGGTACCTCAGCCATTTTCTCTACAGAAGAACATATGCGTAAGCATCTGCCTTAGAAATGGGGAAAAGTTGATTTTTTTTCTTTGGAGAAAAGATTTTTACTATAATTAAAAAATTGAAGTCTTGGTATAATATTATCACTGATGACAGTGTGATTAACACACGCTGCTGCCGTGATACATTATGGAATAATTAAAAGAAAAATCAGTGTATTAAATATGAATATTTGTATGATCTGTGTATTGAAGAAAAAATTGAATATTTTCATAATCCTTGTGTCAGAATTTTACTAAAACTGTTTTTTTTACATCACAGGTGCAAATTTAACAATCTGACCATTAAATAATTTCATTTGTCACCTGTAAATTGAAAGGTAACGTTAATATAAAGATATACATAAAAGTAGTGAAATTTGTTTCTAATTTATTCATTTGACTATACAAATATATTTCTTCTCCAGAGAAAAAAAATTATTATGAACGTTTCCCGTTTCTAAAGCAAAAAATGCTTACACATATGATCTTGAAGATTGCCAATGGTTTAAAATGCTGAAAACGTTAGCTTCAACGAAAGGTTACAAAATTCAAGAAACACTGTACTTAATCATTGTTATGCATGTGGTTTAGTTGAACTGTTTTAAGGTATGGTACTGAGGGAAAAAATGGTAATCTGGTTAAAGGGAAGCAACTCCAAAAAAAGAAATTGAAAAACAAATTAATGTGACCTGACAAGTTGGATGGAGCATAACGACCGAAATGCTGTGAAAAAAAAATGAACAACATAGATGAGGAAAATAGTCTGACTAAACCACATACAATACTTAAAACACTGCCTAACAAAATACAGACAAGAAACATTGTATTTATTATTCATTTGTTATTGACTTAAATAGAAATAATTTACTTGGCATTGTTGTACTTTTTTACAAGTTTTCCAATATTTACAATGTGGTAACTTGTAAATTGTCTTCTAGATAAATATCTGTCAATCTTGACCTAATTTTCGACTTTATTATTTTCATTCTAGGAAAAAGTTGTTCGCATTTATACGTACTACTAAACATGGTGGCATATCTTTTAGCGAAGCACACTATTTTGGGATAGTTTTCTTCAGGAAGAGTTCCATAAAACTGTAATAAACATTCATCTTTAAATTTTTGCTGAAGAAACTCATCATTTGCAGTTCCTTTCCCTTTTTCAACATCGGCATTAAATGGATTTCCAAAAAGGTTCAAATCAGCTTCTCTACTTTGAAGTCCTTAAATCTGGTGTTCAGTTCTTTTTTCAACTCATTTAACTCCACAGGAAAACCATTGTATTGAGACTCCCTGCGATTGGCTAGTGTGTGGAAATGGAAAGCGTCACCAGTCCTGAGTTGATTCTCCCAAATTTGAAGTTTTGTTTCAAAGGCTTTGACATGAGAATACATCTCATTAACCAACTGATTTTGTTTTTGCAATTTTAAATTGAGATCATTTAAATGGGTAGTGATATCTATGAGAAATGTAAGGTCACAAATCCAGTTATCATCCTTCAGCTCGGGGACAAATTTACCCTTCATTTCTAAGAAGGTGCATACCTCTTCTCTGAGGCTATAAAACCGTTGAAGCATCTTCCTTTTACTTAGCCAGTGAACTGCACGGTAGTAAACCAGATCGCCATATTTCGATTCAAGTTTTTCTAAGAACTCTTTAAACTGGCAATGGTTAAGTGCTTGGGATTTTATAAAATTTATGGTGGAAAATGCATAACATTTTCAAATTTTACAGAACTTGCACATAACTGCAATGAATCGTTGGAAAGTCACTTTTTGCTAAATTCAAAGAAGTTAATTCGTCTTTTAATTTGGATAGAAAGCCTATCTTAGGTCCAACCTTTGCTTCTGCAACAGACGAGCCTTTCAAATGGGAGATTCAACTTCGTTGTTGCTTTCTTCATTTCTTTATAAATGTTATATCCTGTAATGGTGTCTTTCATTGTCTGAACAGTAAGTAATTCTTCAGTGATATTAAATGATTTATCAATACCACGTATGAAAATTGCCAGTTGAGCCGAATCGGATATATCTGTGCTTTTGTTGATAGCCAGTGAAAAAGAATCAAATTCTCTTATTTTTTTCTGACAGTGTACCCTCGATATCTGCTGCAATTTCTTCACCCCATCTTGTAATTGTCCTGCAAGACAAGCTAATCTTGTCAAACATATTTAACTTTTCCGGGCATAAAAGTTCAGCCACTGCCAAAAGACATTCTTTTACAAATTCACTGTTTGAATGTTTAGCAACTTTTCGCTGACAACATAGCTTGCATGTATAATTTCTTCAAGTTCTATCTGCCTTTTAGAAAAGAGTGTATTTAGGCTACTGATCTGTTTCTTGAGGGCTTCAATTTTTTGCTTTCTAATATCTCCTTTAAATTTATCTTACCCTGAATGTTTTGAAGTGTAATGCAGCGTAACATCAAATTCTTTAAAAGCGGAGATGGATTCATAACATATTAAACACTTGGTCTGTTTTTTACTATGACAAAGAAGTAATCATTTGTCCACTTCTCCTGGAATTTTCTCATTTCTTCAGAAATCTTCCTTTTTTGGATGAAGCCAAGAGCTGTGTTATAAAAAATTAAAATTAAAAAAAAATACTTATTATTGATTTAATATTCAAGTTCTGTTTCCACTGCTTATAATGACTTGTTGCAATAATTCAGCAACTGTAACTACACGTGTGTATCGCATAGCGTAGCTTTGCACACTTACACTTTGAAAGTAAAGTTTTGTCAATCCTGCCTGACAACGCTACGCGATACACACGTGTAGTTACAGTTGCTGAATTATCACAAGTCTTTTAAGTGGTGGAAACAGAAAATGGACATTAAAATCAATAATTTTCATTTGTTGATGTAGTGTCCTGAGTGGAGATGCCAATTTAAGGCTCTTGAATGTTTGGATGGTTGCAGATTGCTTCTGAGGCACGTTGAAAATTACACGGATGATTGACGATGGCGAATATTTTTTTCTTTATCTGACTGGTGTACCCACAACACAACAGGCATTAATAAGTAAGGGAGATTAGTCGGGCATTTAATAGTTATTCCCCTTTGACACCAGCTTCCCCAAACCTCTTTGAGTGAGAGAGAGAGTGTGAATGAACAAGTGAGAACAAAATAAAACAAAATTTTAATAAACATTATTTTCCTCATGAAATTAGGCGTGCCATTCAGAAAGCCAAATGGTCCTCATGTGACCCACTGGCCGCAGTTTGCCAATGACTGGTCTATAATAATGAGAAGAGTCAATATCATTCTAAGAGTTGTTCAGACTACTGACAACAATATTTCATCCAATCCATTCTATAGCCTTCTCCAGGTGTACAATCTGTAAGGAAAGAAAAGGATCTCTTTTCTTCAGAAAATGGTGGCAAACAGAAAAGAAATGGTGGCTAATATAACAACTGGCTCAGCTCATTCCCATCAGCCTGTGTAATACAGGTGATTCCATTTTTATACAGGGAGATGCTCACAAATTCTCTTTCTGCTGAGCAAAGAAATCTAAACCATTTCTTTTCTATTTTGTCACCTACTTCCGTGGAAAGAAACCCCTCCCTTCTGAATTGTACACAAGCAGGCTGTAGAATGGATCTGCTGAAACATTGTGCTAACAACAAAAGCAACACAAAGAATTTGAAGAACTCATGGAATTTACTCTTAAATTTACATTTACTGATCATGTATGTTTTGTTTTTTGTTTATTCCTGTAGACATCTTATAGAGCATAGGGCTACAACCAATCTGTTACAGCTTCAGTAGCAAGTAGGTTTTATGGGATGGAGTTGTTAGCCCCATGCCCAACCATCCTTCTTTACCTGGGTTTGTCAAGCTGTAGGTTTTTCTGTGAAAGTTATCTTCTCTTAGATGGATTAGCTTACATGGCTAAATAGTTATTTACATTGGGGAAGGGGGGAAGTTTTATGCCTTTCCGAAGGGCTTTAGTGCAAAGTGAACATAAACAGCAATTCCATTTTCTGTGCTGGTAAATGTTATGTCACTCTGCACATTCACTGAAAATTAAACTTCTAAAAACCTGCTTTTTTTTCTGCAGAAAATCGACACCTGATGAAAAAAAAAAACTATATATAATATATTTTGTTTGAAGAAACGACCGAGAACCTAAAAGTAAACAAAAATGACTTTGTACCATGACAATATTCTACTTAACAATGAAAGTTTGTTTTCTGTTTCTCTTGACTGAAATTTGGGCTTTTTTCTTTCTAGCAAAGCCAAGAAAAAACTCAAGAACTAATTTTTTTCAAGTTTAATTACATTTTTAACATAGGGTGTTGATGTCTGCTGGATTATTTCTCTGATCAGTCACAAAAATTCATTTTATAATATAATATGTTTTTTATCCTGTTCTTGCAATGTTGTTATTTAAGATGTAAAATAAATATTATCTTTTTTTTCATTTTTTAAAAATGGTAAAAAAAAACAAATTCAACGAAAAGACTAAAAGTGTGGTTCACCAAACAGGTTGTCTTTGAATCATCTGCAGGACAAAACTGCTGTCAGCTGATTGTGTGTTGGCGACGTGTCGTTCACCAAAAACTCTGGACACAGTATAATACAAATTGTATTATAAGTCATTCATTCATAAGAATTGTATTATAAGAATTGTATTCTTTTGCTGAAAGCAGTTGGCTCTGGCATCTGCTTACTGGGGAGTGTCAAGGACCTGAGCCTCGATGTACTCAGGGCAGCCATACTGTTGTGGCAGACCTCAACAGCTGGCTAAAGCATCTGCTTTGGGGAAGGAAACTCCAACAGAAAAAACTATGACCTCAAGACCTTGCTCCCATCATCCCACCTCGTTGGGCCATGGCATGCAAACCCTTGGTTTAAACTGTGGGGTTTGTCATGCGCACACCGTACCTCACCAAAAACTTCAGAGGGATATTGCATGTACAGGCCCCACAGGCATACTGCAGACATTAATACTGCTGACGAAAGTAACTGTAAAAACCGAAATACTTGTAAACTACAAAACAGGTGCCTAAAGTCCAACTTAGTATATATCCCAGAAATCTCAACAACTGAAAACCCTGAACAAATTAAATATTATATTGCAAAAACTAAATTTAAACTCAAACTGGCTAACCACACCTTACCATTTTCATACAAAAGGTACAAAAATCACACATCCTTATTCAAACACTACTGGAGTCTCAAGGAAAAACACAAAACCCCCATAATCATAACCCTCATATGAATCTAGGACAAATCAGCTGTGGTCAAGTTGGCCTGGACAGTTCGGCCAATATTTCAAACCCGGACATTTTGGACACGTTTTGTTTTTAAAGGTGAAAATGACAGGATTTAAAACGAAATATAATCAAAATATATAAATCTAATGCAATTTACAATAATAATAAGTTAATTTATGTTTGTTGTTTAGTGTTTTATATATCTTTTTTCAACTTTGTAT
The DNA here is from genome assembly GCA_006491835.1 of Architeuthis dux. NCBI lineage: Eukaryota > Metazoa > Mollusca > Cephalopoda > Oegopsida > Architeuthidae > Architeuthis > Architeuthis dux. The sequence goes on from VCCN01001152.1 coordinate 286,314, forward strand.
AGCTAGTTTTTGTTTATTTTCTCGAGTAATGTTATCTAATTTTTTTTTATTTAATTAAAATGTTTTCCATTTTCAGAAAAAAAAATATGGATGCACAAAATAGATAAGAGTCGATTGTAAAATAAATTTGGTGCAGCATGAAAGTTTTCACAGCGGAGAAATTAAATTGCTGCAAAGTGATGAACATTTATCCACAGAAAATGGTGTTAAAACAGCTTTATACTAATATTTAAGCTTTATTTATTACCTAACATGCTTAGCAGTGGAGTGTCTTTGTTAAGTGGTAGTGGTAGTTTCGTTTCTGCCCAGTTATGTGCATGTATGTTCTGGGGTGTATGTTTGTGTGTGTGTGTGTGTGTGTTCTGGGGAATGTTCACTGCTAATCCCCTTTCCAGCCCCACACAGCAACATCCCAAACACCCACACAAGACAAATTGGCACACAAACACCAGAAAATTCTACCTTGCTGATAAAAAAAACAAACCTACCTCAGAAATCGAACACAAACCCTTGGATGAAGTAGGACTCACCGTTTTCTCTCCAGACACCTTGGAAAAAGCCTAAATTTCTCAATCGAAACATGTTAGGTAATAAATAATTTTTGCCAATTATTTCTGAGTCTCCACATTGTCTTTTCCTATATATATATATATAATTGTATATATGGTATTTGAAAATAAGATTTTGGTTTTTTGCTGATTACAAAGTGAGTTTTATTTTATTGAACAATTCAAATTAACTGAAATGATAATTAAGATAAAATAATTAAGATGATAGAGAGTCTCTACTTACGCTACTGTGTCGCTATTTATGGAAATAATTCCAAATAAGAAGACGAGCACCCCGACAATAGCAGCTGGGAGTAGCCAAGCTGTGTAAAATCCTGAAAAGGAAAAAAAAAAGAAATCAAAAACATATATATTACAACTTAAAAATAAATTTTTTTTCTAAGTGGATTTAAGAATTTCTTGTTTCTTCATTTTTAAGAATTAATTTTATTCTCAAATCTATCAAGGTATACAGAAATTTAAAGTTAAAAGAAAACCTGATTTTTTTTCTACTAAAAGGAAAAAGAAAAAAAACAAACTGAGAAAGCATTTTCTCATTAAAAAACTATTTTCACACCAATTTGCAGTTCTTTTTATTTTTTTCAGAACCAAACCAAGTTTTTTTTAATGCTTGCTTCCCTTTCCCATGCATCAAGTGAATGTTTGTTAAAATTTCTTTTTAAATAATAGATACAGAATTTTTATTCCAAGAGTTGTTCACACTATTGAACTCATTCTTTGTGTTGCTTTTGTTGCTTTTGTTGTTACTATGACATTTTGGCTGATTGATTTTACAGCCTTCTTCCATAAGGAAAAAGAGGCTTGGGGGTCTCTTTTCCACAGAAAATGGTAGCAAGTATATTGACCAGCTCAGCTCATTCCCAGCAACGCAAGCCACACAGGCAATTCTATAGAACGGATCAGCCGAAAAACAAAATTGAGTTAATAAGAAAAGCAACATAAAAAATGGATTCATTCATTCAAACAACTCTAGGAATGATAATGACTCTTCTCAATATTATGTAAGGTATGGAATTCAATTAATTTTAAAAAGTTCTCATCTTTGTTTTTATCTTTTCACAATGTTTATTCTCCAGACATTTTCAGGTGAGATTTCTATGTGTAAGCTTTGCTTTTACATCTATACAGAAAAAATAACCCTGTTTCTGGAATGAACTTATAGGTGGCAGACAGGAAGCAACAAAAAAAAAGAAGAACCTGGAATCAAATCCTTGAAAACTCTTGTAGTGTCACCTTGTGTCAGGGTGTTAATATTAATTTTTTCCACTGAGGTTTTTTTTTACACAAAATAAATAAATATCTACTTTTAATTTAATCAAAATTTAACTTAATTTAATCAAAATATCCAAGCTTTATTAAATCAATAAAGCTTTTTTGAAGATTACAATAGCTTTCAATTGTTTGTGTTTGTACTTCAGTATTTCTGTCAACAAAACAAATTCATTACTTTTACTTTTCAGTTTTCAAATAATTTTCAAAATTTCACGCTCACACCTGCAAACACTCAATGTTAAAAATGAAACAATGGTGTGATCTAAAAATTTGTGCCCCTGACCAAATCAATTTTGAGGTCTGGATTATTCATTTAATACCATTGTTCTTTATAAAATAGTTTTCCTACTTCATGTATGGATTTTGCCTTCATTATATTATGAATTTAGAAATTGATTAGGTAAATCAATTCCTGCCAGATACTTGTCCAGATGCTAGATCCTTGTCCAGATTCCAAACTTCAAAGATTAGAGAAACAGCCAAACAAAAGTAAATTCAAAACTAATGAATGCCATACCTAGCCAGGAAAAATAGATGGCTGTTTTTTCACCAAAATATTCTCTTATATGGTCCAGGGGTTGATACTTGTACCAACAACCCCATCGAGCCCAGTAGTTATAAAGGATTTGCCGAGGATTAAGTCGTACATTTGATGGGGGATCTTTTAATTTACCCAGACCCTGAAAAAAACAAATAATATACATATATGAGAGAGAGAGATTTTACTTTGACAAACAGGATCACAAAATCATGACAAAAGCAAATGATCAGACTTGGTATTGTAGTAATTTGATTCGGGTCTTATAACTGGCTTACAGCAAGTTACGTTTGGTCACAGATGTATTGAGGGTTATCATTTGTCAAGCTATACAAAGGCGGAAGCATTTCTCATTTTGACGGGATTACATTAAATAAAAACTTAATCTCTTCAATATGAATTGAATTCCCTGGCCAATAGTCTAAACTTTAGACTCTAAGCATTATTAACCAAAGATATAACTAACAAAACAAAGTTACTAATGTTTTGGTCATTTTTGGTCAAAGACAGATATATATATTCACCCCAAAACAATGCCACTGTTATTCCTGAAATAATATCATTTATAAATTGTCATTATTTATATCTTTAAATTGAATTATAGACACTTCCCTGGTCACAACTATGGGAAGAAACTGTAGGTCATTTCAAATATGTTCCTTCAAATAGTGGAACACATTCAAACAATTGTTTTTTGATCCTCTGAATTTTGCAGAAACATGTTTTATTTTCAAATCTTTTGTTAACATTCGCTAGCATGAACTCCAAGACAAACCATCCCCCTAAGATACATCATCAATGATCTGATAAAAATCATCATTTCTTGTGTGGCAAACCTTTTAAAGATTTTTGTCCTTTCACTCGCTAGCATGAACTCCAAGACAAACCATCCCCCTAAGATACATCAGTAACAGTCTGATAAAAAATCAGCATTGCTTGTGTGGCAAACTCTTTCAAGATTTTTGTCCTTTCGTCTTGTTGAAGGTCAGCCAGATCATGGTTGGTCTTCAAGTGACATTTCAACACATTTGAAATGCGAATATCACTCGTACACTTGTGTTTTATCTAAAGTTTCTTCCTTAAAAGATTCTTGATAGCATTACAGCAGTTGCTGCTGCGGTTTTCTTCAAAAGAAAACAAAACTTCACCCACTCTCACCAAATGTGCTTGCAAAATCCAGAATCATGACACCTAGCAGTGCAATATGCAACCACATCTAGTTCGTTCACCACATTTGAATTCTGTTTCTTTTTTGGTACAACTTTTTATATGACTAAAATGAATCGGTATATATAAAATTGTAGAGTCATCCAAATGCAGAATACTGAATGAATTCTTCTGCCTGTGTCCCTAATTGTTGCTGACATATATATTGACTGCTCTCCACAAAAAAATCCGGAAGTTTTTTAAAATTTAAGTACAATGCATCAATTAATAAGAAAATGTCTGGCTCCTTTGTTATATTAATAATAATTATTTTAATGCTATTTAATAGTGAAAAATATTCTATGTTTAGGGTTTATAACAAAGTGTTTAGAAAATGAGAAAATGTGTTGCAACTTTACCAATTCAATCAAGTGATACTCAACAAAAATGAACAATTACATTTTTACTGACACAGTGTGACATTTTTGTTTTTTAACAAGGAGCCCTTCATAATTTGAGATCTAATAAAAATAAAAATAAGTAGCATTCCAAGGGAAATTATGAATCACTGCCACTGAATGAATAAGTTACTTCTCTTGCCTTTTGTTGGGCTGTGATAAAAAAAAAGATCCGAATTTTCAAAATACAAGCAGGCAAAAACTAATCACCAATTTAGCACAAACTTACATTGCATATTGACGCCATCTAAAAACCTATTTAGGGGGGAATTTTCAACAAAAAACCCAATACATTGCAGGGATACCGACGTTGCCAGTGCCAATATGGTTTAAGGTTGGAATAAGTCTAGATTGCGTTATAAAGATAGAGACGGAAAGAAAGTTATTGCATAAAATCCATAATACCCTAGGTACCTCTAGAATTTAGTAAGTCTTGATCGAAAAAAAAAAAATTTTTCAGGTGATAATTTAGTGTGGGTATGTGTTGGTGTGGTGGCTTATTTTAACTAACCAAATGCAATGCAGGCCTCCCCCATTATAATGTGTGAATTGGGGTTGCAAAAAACAAACATCACAAACAAACAATACTAAAAGTTGCCATGACCAATGTATATATTTAGGAGCTAAATCTACCTACTGTGGAGCTAAATATAGGTAATCTTTAGCTATATCTAGATATTGTTGAGCTAGTAAAATATTTTTGGCTTCACAATCAACCCGCGTTTTAACAGAAACTATTATGGTATAACGCAATGTGATATAATGTAGGAGGCCTGTATTAAACTGGGCTGTTACCTCCCATCCATCTTAGGGAAGTAAATCCTCGAAGTATACAGTTAGTTCCCTGAAATGTTAATAAAAAAAGCTATGACTTAATACTGTATTGTTTTAGAAGTTGAAAAATGTGTTATATCATTGACCGAGGGTTGTAACTAAACTTTAATTACAGCCCTCAGTCGATAAAGACATGAAAATTCGCTCTCTCTGATTTTCCTTTTGAAAACAACCTAATAAGTTGAAACA
>VCCN01001152.1:313829-325715 GCA_006491835.1 Architeuthis dux
AACAGAATTTCCCTTTGAAGCCGTAAGCCCGATATTTCAGGCTAAGCGCTATTTTACTACACTGTAAGCCCATTTGAGGACAGAGATGACATAACTCCGGCCCCACCCCCACAAAGAAATATATTTAACTTATACTAACCAACTGTAAAAATGAAATGATTAGACAAAAACATTTCAGTAGTCAACGAACAAAACTTTAAAAAAATTAATCTTTCCCCCCTTTCTCCACAGGCTGTTCAGATACAGCGTAGCTCAAAGCACAGCAGCCTTATGTGTTTAAAGGATTAAGCACAGCAGCCTTATGTGTTTAAAGGGTTAAGCACAGCAGCCTTATGTGTTTAAAGGATTAAGTCATTGATGTAAATGTTTTGTTTTTAAATACGGAAATTTGCTATACCTTTGTAATATATTGTAGTTATTTTGGTGGTATTACTTTATAAAAAAAACAAACATAAAAGAATGCCTTTGTTTATGTGTTCAAAACTCACTTAGTTTTATATGATAAATGATGTTCGCTGTCTTTCATCTCTCACCCATCCTTGAATATCCACCCCGCAGTTATCGTGGCTCATTTATAACACGGTTTGTTTTCTTGGAACCCAACAGCTGCGTTATAATGGAGGACGCCTGTATTATGGTTGATTGCCTCTGACTGCGTTCATGCAAAACCTGGGGGCTTATTGCATTTAATTCTAGTGGTTTCTTTATTAATAAGATCATACTTTAAGGTACAAGGGTATTTGTATGGAATTCATTCTGAGAATTTTGTTTAATATCAAATATGAATTATTTAGAAACCAAGGAAAGAGAAGAACTGAATAAGAACAATTTGCCATTAAGTATCTGGATGAGAGCATGAATTATATATTCAAGCCTTATAATTCAGTATGAATTCAAATCACATTAGAATGGATTCTCTTTTTTTTTATTATGATGGCTAAGAAAATGTTCCATATAAATAAATTGTGTAAATTAACTAGAATTACTAATATTGTAAATTAGTAATATTTCCAAATAGTATTTTAAAGTTTTACCAAAATTAGATGTAATGTGATGGATGTGATATTTTGAGATGTAAGCAGATTTTGAAATGGTTTGGATTTGCACAGTAGATACAAGTTAGCCCCTTAAAAAAACAACTCATCTCTCTTTATCTGTAGGATAATTACATGTTTATATACATAAAATATTTAAAACAGAGTTTTGATAATTTGGTCAAAGTGGTTACTTTCTATTTGTCTTTAATGTATGAACATCTGCAATATGGCAGAAATGGAAAATTACCAAATTTGCCTGGGTTCAAAATATAATTATCTCAACAGATGCTCTGATCAATTATTGATTCATCATAAATATAAAGATACTGTCAAAGATGTTTGGCAGTATCCATAGACCTTCGCTGTGGAGAGTGCTATTCTCATATGGCATCCCTGAAACTGTAATCAAAGCAATAGAAAACATCTATAGCAATTCTTATTGTTGCATATGCGCAGAGGATGGCTACAGCGACTGGTGTCAGGTTCTAATTGGCATTTGCCAAGACTATATTCTGTTTCCAATCCTGTTCACTGTCGCTATTGACTGGGTTCTTGAAAAAGCAACAGGAAATCGTGGCATCAATTGGCATGAAGGGGAAAGATTTTGACTTTGCAGTTAACGGCAGCATTATCAGATAATAGCCAGAGTCTTCAAAAGCTTCTCGACACCATTGGACAAGTTGTCATTGAGACATTGGACAGTCATCACCATTTAATCTGCCCTCGTGGGGAGACAAATAAACTAAACAAAACTATTAGATGGTGCTGGAGAATCAGGATTAGCAATCAGCAGCAAGAAGACTAAGTACATAGTCTTCTATGTACATGCTGTCCAGCAACCACCAACCTCCAATGATGTTCTTATAGGTAAAAACAAAATAGAAATCTTTGATTACTTTGTCTACTTGGGAAGCTCAATTAACAACCAAAGTGATATGGAATAAAATATAAACTGTAGAATCAGCAAAGCCTTCACAAGGCTAACCAAAATCTGGAAAAGCAAGAAGTTCTTCCTGAAAACCAAGATCCGGTTTTACAATTCCAACATCCTCTCCACCTTGCTCTATGGCAGCAAAACATGGCCCCTGAAATCCATCCAGGAAAAGAAACTGGATGTGTTTGACATGAAATGCTTAAAGAAAATACTGGGTGTCAGTTGGAACAACCTTTGTAAGCAACAATGAAGTTAGGAAGCAAGCCGATCTATGCCCCATTTTGAATGAAATCTGTGAATGGCAGATGAAATGGCTTGAAAGTACTGTGGTGGATTCATAATGGAAAACGGAAGCGAGGCCGGCTGAAAAAGAACTGGAAACAAACCCTCTGAGAAGACCTTCGACAGATGAACAAGAGCAGAAGTGACGTCAAGTTGCTGACTGCTAACCGATCAAAGTGAAGAGTGTCAACTATCTCAAGTGTCAGACAATGCAGAAGTATTAAATGATTCATAAATATAAACAGATGGTGATTTTGCTAACAAAAGATTAATACCGATCAGATATATAAGTATTCTTGTCACCACTTGCATTTAATACTGACACAGGTAACATTATATTTAATTTTTTCAAATCAGCTTTTAACATGAAAACTTACCTGTTTTTCTAATCCCATCCTTGAACAAGTAATCTGTCGCAAAATCTTTACTGCCATGGTGAAAGCTTGGAACATCAGATTCACATTCCTAGAAATTAAGAAAAAGAGAAACCTACTTGAAACAATGAAATGGTCTAAAGTGATGACAAATCTTAAATGAAAATCTTAGCTTTTGTCAGGTTGTAACATACACAAAGCAGTGGACTGTTTTAAGATATCATTATTTCATATTTCCAAATATAAGATAAACAGATCTGGTTAGTCACTCAATAGAAACTGTCACGTGACCAACTTCTTTTGCCAGCATGCCGTGTTGGGAGTGATCAATTAAAAATTGGATAAAGTTACTTGTTGGGTGGTAATTACTAAAAACATCTGAATTTTCAAAAAACAAGCATGAATGCTGCCGGACACACAAATTTAGCATAAACTTACATTGCAAAACCCTATTTAGGGGAGAATTTTACAAATAACAAAAAAAGTCTTTTTCCTAGACATAATAAGGAGTAAATGTTCAAATTTTCAGCCCTCTAGTTCCATTGGTACGGCCTGTAGTGTGATACATAGATAGCCAGCCAGCTATCCAAACTGACTTAAAAACTGAAGAAACCTATGTTGACAGTTTTGATTGACGGTTTCTAATTTTCAAGATGATAATTTGATTAAAACTATTGGATTGATTAATGAAGAGAAAAAGTTGTGAGAGTTTGAAAATGTGAGAGTGTTATTTCATAAAATTGTGCACACTATTAGGATTTTGTCATTCTTTTTCCTCTCTGAATCTCTGAAAAAAGATTTTTTTGGCTCTGAAGAGTAAATGTTTTTTCTTTCCAGGAAATTTTTTTATCAGATACTTCTTTATTCCAATCAAATGCATTCACACATTGAGATATTCTAACTAGTAAATTATGGTTTAGTCTAGGGTCAAACTTCTAGGTCACACACTAAAAAGTAAAATAGAATTGAAGTTAGTTTTTTTTTCAGCACAGAAACTAAAAATTGATTAGTGTTGGTAGGAAGAAGATAACATTGCCTCTTACACAAATTGGTTGCTTTTGCCTGAAGGTCTTCTTTCCCAATTTTTGTTTGCGCTCTTGTTTCTTCATAATGCACTCAGCAGTAAGAGGAATGCAACTTTGACCTGTAAAGCGTAAAGCAATGTTCAGCAGTGAGTGCAAGTGCGAGCAGAAGCTCATTGAGCCAAGGTTAAGCGGTAAGCGCAAAATGACATTCAGTGGCAAAAGGAAGGGTGCAAAATAACGTCATGCCTTCAACGTAAACGAGGAGGATTTAGCAGTTTTAAGTGTCTGTGAACATTTGGCTTATACAGGTATTCCCCCACTTTTCGAAAGTTCGCTTTACCCCACTTTTTAGCTTTTACGAAAAAAGTCGAAAAGCAAAAATAACGCTCAGCATTTGTTTTGCACCGAGCCATTATAGAGGCAGCATGTACCCTCTTCCTCTCTCTCCAACACCCCAGTCTCCTGTATCTCCCACTACCCCAACCCCTGATGACTCACCCTAACATAGCATCATCGCCATTTTTTAGGTCTGGGAATGCTCAAAAATGTTTCCCATATGAATTAATGGTAATTGCTTCTTTGCTTTATGCCGTTTTGGCTTATGAAATGTTTTCTACTTTCAGATAGTGGGGGAAACCTGTACCTTAAGTAAATGTTCAATACAATCCACATTAGGATTTAAAGATTAATTTTGCTATGCATAAATGGAAAGAAAGGTTTTGCACTGAATGTGGCTGCTGTCTATAAACCAGTATGATATTGAATTTTATACATGCGATCAATTACAATTACATCACCAAGAACATTTTCAACTCTTAAATTCATAAGCTGCTTGATATCGCTCATTAATTGCCAGCGGAGCTCTTCGGAGGAGGAAACAAATTTTGTCAAATATATTATGTCAGATAGAATAAAAAATAAACTAAAAAATTCACCCAAAACTGAAAGGGAGATAACTTTGATTAGTAGTTATTCCCCTTGATATTAATTTTTTTTAATGAATTTAAGAGTTAAATAGCAATCCATGAACTATTCGAACCTCATCCTCATCCTTGTTGTTTCTATCACAGTGTTTCAGTCGATGCATTCACTAGCCATCTTCAGGTGTTGTAGCATCTGGTAATCTTTAAATCTCATCCAAGTTTTCATTTTCTTTTTCCTCTCTTTTTTATCAAAATTTTGCCATCACCACAGTTAGGATAGTTTTGCCATAAATTGTCCTCATTGAGGTGACATCAAAAGTTTGATAAAAATGAGAGGGACTATTATCAGATGCAACAGACACCAGAAGAAGGTTGGAAAATGCATCAATTGAAATCTATTTGATAATTATCTGATTTCTGTATGTTTGTTTGCTTGTATGTTTGTTTTCATAATGCAACAAAAATGGCACATTGTAGCAAAGTTTTTGTTGGTGCAATACAGTTAAAATGCTCTAACTTGGAGAATAAAGCAATATTCAGCAACTTGTGTGGGGGTCTGTGTTCATGCTCATGTTGATTATCTATATCATAATGATCTGATTTCTGAAGGGAGAGAACTCCAGGTATATCAAAAGCTAATTATAGAGTAGTTTCCCTTATTTATTTATTTATTTGCAAATACTGTATATTTTGGCGACCTTCAGATAGGATGAGACCCCATTGAATTTCATGGTTTTAACTCACTGTTAAGTCACTGTTTTTGTATCTGTGCTTTTGGATGCTTTAAGTGTCGTCTTATCGGGTGAAAGATACAGTAATTAAATTCTATAAATAGCCAGTGACTCAACATTGAGCTGAAGGTGGCCTTTAAGTGAGTATGTTAAAAACAACTGCAATGAGGATTCTAGTCTGAATAATTCATGGAATAATAACAATTCTTCATCTTAGAGTTTTAGACAACAAATATGCACAGAAGAAAATGTATAAGGGAATATAAAAAGCAATGTGCAATGGAATAAGCTGATAAGATAGAAAATTGAAATGTGAAAATGAGGCTAAGAGTAGCAATACAGTAAAATGTGATGAACATTTCTATGATTTTAGAAATATTAACAGACATGCCACAAACTGAACAACCAAAATTACTGATGCATCATTGTGGGTACCCCCAATGACTTAGTGGGTTTAAGGAATTGACAGTAGACATGAATGCTTAAAGTGTAAGAATTTTTTGTCTTGGCTTCTCACACTAATATTCAGATGGGTGACTCAACCACAACATTAATACAGGCATACCTTGATTAGTGCGGTTAATTTGTTTCCGTACTGTTCAAAACTGCACCGTTCAAGATCTTATAATTTAATGTGTTTCTTTTTTTCAACTTATACTTAGTTACATTAATTTGTACAGCAATACCTTAACCATACTACACGAAAACCCGCACTAATCAAGCTATTCCTGTAGTTATCCGAGAGTGTTAGTGAAAAAATAAATTACCCATCAATTGGCCAAGTTCAAAATACAAACAAAAACGTAATCTTGGTTTTGTGGCAATGATTTGCTAAAATTCAAAATTGAATGAAATACCACACTTTACACAGACAATTTATCATTTTCACTTTTTCTCTTCATTAACTTTTTAAAAATTAGGTTTTTCTTCATTTTCTTTTGTGCTAGCAAAATTGTATTTTGCAATTACCAACTGACATATCAGGTGCTACCCACAACTGTGAGGAATGAATGAAAGAAAAAAACTTTACTTATCCTAACACTTAGTTTCCACTGTCTCCTTCAAAGTAATACTTTGGTTAGGGTACTGCTCAGAAAAGGTAGTGGCAAAATTCCCTGGGCTCTTGGCTAGAACCTCATATGCCAGATGCATTTGTTATTTTGTAACTTTACAGAATTGTAGAAAAGATATATTTTTGTTTATTCCTGTAGACCCCTTGTGGAGCATAGGACTGCAACCACTCTGCTGTTTCAGTAGCATGTAGACTTTTATGGGGTGGACATGCCTAACCCTCTTCCTTAACCTGGGTTTGGGACCAACAATGGTGATTGCCAAGTTGTAGGTACTTTTCTGTCAGAGTAACCTTCCCTTAGATGAATTTCCTTACAGGGCTAAAAGGCTCCATTTGCTCTGCTAGTTACCCATAGCTGGGGGGAGGGGGGAGTGTATTCATGCCTTTCCCAAGGCCATTAGTGCAAAGTTAATGTAAACAGCGTTTTCTAATGTTACAATTACATATTTAACTCTTTGGGCACATGACTTTTCCCACCCAGTTTCCCCTGTACCCCCTACCCCTCTTTGTTAGGCCATGGCAAGGTTGCCGGATTAAAACCTGACTGTGAAACCAAACGATACATGAAAAAAGAAAGCCAGAAAAGGCCAAAGATATTTAAATATGGTTCTGATACTTATGTTACAAAGTGTATTGACTTCATGTATTGCCGATTATTGGTGTGTTGCGCAGTGTCATTGGCAGTACGCAACACACAGGGAGGACGGCAGCTAAGGGAAGACAAAGAATAGAAAGAGAAGATAGTGAAAGAGAAAAGAAAAGAATAAGAGATAAAGAGAATGATGGCAGGTAGCAGTAAATTATGGAAGATCAGCAGCCTGTGGCACGACTTTCCATTGAATGACGTTTCATTGAAAATGGAAATGCACACACATGCATGCCACAAACATATATATACACACATACATACATGTGCGTATACGGTATGTATGCATGTGTGTATAGTTTATGTGGCATGTGTGAGTAAGTGTATATATGTGCAATAATGTGTTCAAGTGTGGATGTGAGTGTGTGATATGTGTGTGGGTAGTATGTTTGTATGTGTGTGCGTATGTGACATGTGTTATGTGTGTGTATCTGCATGTGTGTATTGCGTAGATGTGTATGTGTATGTGTATATTTTACATTTTCAATGAAATAGTGTTCAATAAAAAGTTATCGTACCACAGCCAACAGGCTAAAAAATGATCCAGTCTCATCGGTTAAGGCTAACTACATTTATAATCAGAGTTACTTAGTTCATTTTAAAAAATATTACTAAGTTTTGTGGAATCTTTGAAAATTGATACAGGGTCATTTTAATTGTGTCCCTTTTAACAGGATTCTTTTTTTGTTATGGTCATAATCTGTAGCCAACCAGGGCTCAGGTGAGAAAAAGAAACTGCCACATTGATCAACTATGCAACTCTTGCTGGTTGGTGGATCTAGGTTTTCTTACAGACATCACAGAAAAATTAAATTCCTTAAACTTGGAGCTTCAGGGAAAAAGCAAACATATAGCTAGAATGATAGGCTCTATGAATTCATTTAAAGCAAAACATGTTTTATGGATTCCTCACCTGAAGATGAAGTCTTTCACACATTTCCCAAATATGAAGAAAATGATAGGGACAGTGACTTTAACCCAGTCACCATTTGTAATCAACCTTCAATTGCTTCAGGAGCAGTTTGAAAAAGATTTGAATGTTTTATTATTATGGAGCCAATGATCACATTTTTATTAAATCCTTTTACTTGCCACGTAAATATAACAGATATAGCTACAGTCATTGGCGGACTCATTCAAGTAAAAACAGAAGATCTGGAACTAGAGATTTTGCAACAATAGACTGACATTGTGCTAAAATTCTTTGTAAACAGACAAAAACTTTTGGAGTTCATGACAATCGATTTCAACACCCTGTATGACTTTTTATGCAACGCCAACCCCTTCATGTTACTTTTACCATCCTTCTGAGTATTTCTATAAAATTTTATTAAATTCCATTTAGGCATCTTAGAGGAGATATGGAACAAAAAACACCATTTTTGCCTGTGTATGCAAGATTTTGGTCATGTTCTTAATCTTGATTCAAATCAAAGCTCGGAATCAATAAAGATAAAAATAAACACACAGCCAAAATTTAACTGTAGTACTTTATATAAAAGATGAAGATGTGGAGTTGCTATGTGTTTTACAGAGAATTTGAAAACAGGTGCCATCTGTTTGTGACGTTTTTGTGACATCAGCATCAAGTAAGACAGTTTAACATTTAGAAAAAATAGACTGTTTTGGCATCCATCTTGGAAATTAAATAATAAGCTTTTCCATTAGTTGAAATTTGACCAATGAGAAACCCCTAAAGAAAGGGTGAGGGAAGTTTGAAACAAGGTTTGTCCTCTTTTCCTGGCAGCCGTTGAAGCATTCCAGGAGCTGAGCTGATTCTGGTATGGGCCAAACTGAAGTCCCCGGAGGTCGTTTTGTGGAACACGCGGCCCGAATATTTAGTTCCAAAAATAATTTGCTACAAGGAAGACGTGGGAAAGTCTTTTAAGTGGTCATGGAGAGATTTTAGTATCGACATGCACAAAAATGACTTTCCTGTTGCTGTGACCTGCTGAGCTTGATGTGGGGTTTTTCCTTCTGACCCTCTGGGACTCACTTTTGAAGAGACTTTGCTGATTCTGGCTTCAGAACTTTTACTGCTAATGTGTTGGAGCAATTTTGTTACCCGAAAATCAGGCATCTATTGTTTGAAACTTCACCCCAACCGAACTTGCAGAAGTTTGATATGTTAAATGACTACACGTTGCATGAGCGGAAATGTTTATGCAACCTTGCTCCAGATGCTACTACAAACACTTTGAAGTAAGTTGCCCTTTGATTAAATATTTGTGAGCCTGCACATTATATTTTTATTGAAATCAGTGAAGGTTATCTTTGGGAGTTATTTTTCCTAGGTGACCTTTTGTATACATTCTGCTAAGACTTGTTAGCAGTATTCTGTAATGTAGGAGTTAATTTAAAGAATTCTTATAATATTGTGCAGATAAAGTGAGTATGTCAGTATAACATGTTCAATGTTACCTTGGAGAGCACAACATACAACGCAACAAAATAAGGCATAAATTGACTCTAGTTTGTTGCTGTAGCTATTTATATTGTCTTTAATAAAATCATGGAAATGATGCACATGTGTGTCAGAGGCAATATGCAACATAAAACACAATGCACATGTGCATTGTGTGGAAGTGAACGTGTTAAATACATATAGAATAAACTTGGAAAAAAACTAACTGATTAATGAAAAATGAAGCTTATAACTCCCTAAGGACTCCCAAATGGGATCAGATGAACTGCTTGTTGATTAGACAGGAATGTTTTCTCTTATTTGATTATAAAAAATAACTGATAAATTATTATTAATTTTTCAACTAGTATATCTTAATTTCAGTTATTTTCTAACTCTTAAATTCATATAAAAAATGTCAATGTTATTATAAAAGGGAAAACGACTGATTAGAGTTAGCTCCCTTCCACCATGAGGTAAATCTTTTTATTTTTTCTATTCTATTCACAGAAGAGTTCCACTGTCAATTAGGAGCTGTATCAACTGGTTCATGAAATTAAGAGTTAGGAGTTAATAGAATTAAAGAAATAACCGCCTAATCAGGCATTTTGGAAAAATAAAGAATGAAAGCTGTATGGTTAGATTTGAGCTTCTATACTGGGTTGCTTTCATGGCTTAATTGGTAAGGCAGCAGTCACACTAAGACAGACATCCCAAGGAAGAAGGGATGTGAGTTCAAGTCTCACGGAGGTTCATTCTTTATTTCAATTTGTGCTGTCTGCTGACGACCGTAGAATGATGGTCTGAAAAGTTGTGATAAAAAGCAACAGAAATTAAAATGGAAGAAATACTAGTTGAAAAATTTATAATAATAAATTCAAGATAATGACTGATGAAATTAATTTTTTATAAGCTATGATCCCACTTTTGAACAGATTGTATGCCCTAACTAAAGATAATGAATATATGATGAAACTTTTACCAGATATTGATTGATGATTTCAATAGATAAAACTGTGACATTGGCTTTTAACACCACTGAAAAAGTAGTATTGAAACCTACATTAATCTCAATAAGAAACACTCCTTTAAAGAAGTTCAAAAGTTTAAATATCTAGAGGATATGATCATTAATTATAAAAATATAAAATCTGGGAATAATGAAAAATCAAGTGATAAACATACAGCAAGTGATACTAACACAGAAAATCATCAAACATCAAGTAATCATGAAAAGTATCTGACATTTAGAATATCATCAGCTTTCCAGAAATGGAATGAATTAAAACATATCCTGACTGTTCAAAGAATAAAGATGTCAACAAGAGTGAAATTTTTAAATGTATTTGTTCAGTCCTTACTACTATATAGTGTACAAACATGGGATATGAAAAAAACATGAAAAGCTTAAACTAGAGAGCTCCTAAACACAATAAGAAAAGAGTAGAAGTTGCTACCAGGTAACTGGTGAATTAGATTGGTCTTTTAAATATTCAAACGAAGACCTATGAACCATAACAAAAACAATGCCAATATCTGATTTTTGCAAAGTACAATATTTAAAATATATAGCCCAAGGTAGAATGGTAAAGGTAAAGCCTCCCGTCTCTTAAGAGACAACTCCCAATGGAGTATGGAGCCTGGTGATGTAGACTTTGTTTCTGTTGCATGCATCAGCTTAGTGATCCTTGCAAGTTTCAAGTCTGGTCGAGACCAGGACTTTATTCCTACAAGTTTTTATGACCACCACCTTGGCAGGAAGCAAGTCCACTGAAGGGATACCTCCACCCTAATCACACAGCATAGAGTGTACTCAATAGCTGCTGAGTACACAGGAAAATTTGTCCTAATGAAGAGTTTTCGGCACTTTTTGCTCATACCGGGAATCAAACCCAGGACTTTCTGCATGTGAGGCAGACATGCTAACCATTACACCATCCAAGCTTAACAAGATTACCTAATTTTTCCATTCAGAAACAATTACTAATTGCCAATGAAAGAAAAAGAATTCTCTAGAAATTCATGGCTAAAGATTGAAACAATGTTGGGTTTATCTACCCTACAGATACAAAAGAAAATGATAAATAAAAAGGAGTTCATGTTTTTGATATGCCAACGTTATCATCATATGTAAAGACACTCTAAAGGCACAAAGTGTCTAAATGAGGAAACCTGATGATGATGGTGATGATTCACTATAAAGGTTGAATAACCGGTTTGTAGTCATCAATACTTGATTAACAAACAGGCGTCATAGATTATTTTGTCAATATTTCAATGTTTATTCACACTATTCCCACAACATTATCATTCACCAAATTAACAACAACCTTTGTTAGGTAATTGGATATCAATTACTTATATGCATATTTAAAAAATTATCTTCATCCTTGATATCTTAAAGATTTTCCTGATAATTATGTTCAAAGTTTTATATAAGAAACTGGTTAACTGCAGT
>VCCN01001152.1:328333-344957 GCA_006491835.1 Architeuthis dux
TTCCTTATTATCTATTAATGTGTAGTTTTATCTATCCTGTCTTTTATCTTACCTCGTTATGTCATTATTTATTCCCTTCTCAGCTTATCATGGCTCCACCATGTCTATGCCTGGTTTGATCCTCTTATCTTACTACCTTATACTGCCCGTTTAATCTATTTTAGCTTCCTTCCTTCTTCGACTCCCTATTGTTTATTCCTGTATTTTTTTGCAGATCCTCTCTTTCGGTCCTAATTATCTTAATTATTAAATATTTTTTCAATTATCATTTAACATTCACATTTTAGATACTTCGTTGTTGGGTTCTAACTAATCACTATTTTAACAATATAATTTTCAATATTTCGACTCACTAATTTACCCCATTCTTAGTTATTCCATGATTATTATTTCTACTCATCTTCGATATTTCTACTCATCTTAAATATTTTTTCAATTATCATTTAACATTCAGGTTTTGGATACTTCATTGTTGATTTCAACTCATCATTCTTTTAACACCATCATTTTGAATATTTCTACTCCCTAATTTACCTCATTATTAGTTATTTCTTAATTATTATTTCTACTCATCATGGTATTGTCATATACTATTATTATTATTTTTTCACTAAATTTAAAAAAATTTTTTTATTCTTATTCTTGTCTTTCATATTTTAGTTTTATTTATTTTAAGGGTTCCTACTTTGTTGTGATTCCACCTCCTTCTCCTCTTTTTAATTTTAATTTTTAATTTACTTTCCCACATATTTCAGTGAGAACACCTTTTGATGGTGGCACGTCCTAATTTCCGATCTAGAATTAAGGAGTTTACTCTTTTCATTATATGTTATTATTGTTAATTTTTCTTCAGGACACAGATTGCACCTCGAGTTTAAATATTTTTTCAATTATCATTTAACATTTCCATTTTGGATACTTCATTATTTCGTAGTTATTATTTCTACTCGTCTTGGTGTTCTAGTATACTATTATTATTATTTTTCACTAAATTTATTTTTATTTTTTATTCCTATTCTTGTTTGTCATATTTTAATTTTATTTATTTTAAAGATTCCTAAGTTGTAGTAGTTCTGCCTGCTTCTCCTATTTTTAATTATATTTTTTTTATTTTACTTTCCCACATATTTAAGTGAGAACACCTTTTGGTGGCAACACGTGACCGTAATTTCAGATCTATAATGAAGGAGTTTACCCTTTTCATTATATGTTATTATTTTTAGTTTTTCTTCGAGGCACAGATTGCACCTCGAATTTAAGTTATTACATGTTTTTGCTTCTTTGAGAATTTTCCATTTTATTACAGGGTTTTTTCCTGACTCCGTTTATTTCCAATAATATATTGATAACGCTGTATCTGTTTTTCTAGAATTATTTTTAAAAGATGCCCTATGTTGGCTGACCTGGCCTTAAATTCCGGTTTAGTTATTCCCACATATTTTTCTAATGTTGATATTTTTGCTAAATACATTACTTGCTTCGTTAGGCATTTATTATTTAGACGCATTGCTCTGGTTGTTTGCAGTTGCATTTCCTTGTTATGTTACTTCTCTCATTTTCATTCATAATTGTTTCTATTATTCTATTATTATGGTTTGATATAATTTTTCCTAGGTTATCCATACATGTATTTTCTTAGTATAAATTAGGACTTCTAAATTAATGTTGCATCCATTTGAATAATCCAGAGAGTGAAACCAGTTGTACAACTCATTGTGGATCAATAAAAAAAATATCATTTATATTACTGCTCTACCACAGGTATTGAGCATTCTCCAATAAACCACAGTCTACTGAATTATTTTGACACCTATGTGTGGCAATTTGATGTATACGGATTGTATAGAAACATGGTTAGATATTTTTACCAAATGCCTCCAGTATATATGCAGTGCATCACAAAACTTTAGTGAAAATTTTGAATAATTTCATTATTACCAGGAATAAATTCATTACCATTCAATTCCTGCTTTATTTTATTTTCTTTCCCTTCTTTTCCCAAAATATCAACACTTGCTTAAACCCAAGAATAAAAAATCTCCAAAAGAATCTTAGATACTCTATAGACTATATTTTGTTTGTCACTCCAATGTTTCAGACATTTCATTCTCTAGCCTTCTTTCTCAGATAGAATTCTGTCCAATATTGAGTGTAGATACTATAAGCAGCATTGCTCTGTGGAATGTTGTAGATCAGTGGTTCTAAAACTTTTTACTCATGGACCATTTAATGTTTTCAAAAAATATGTGAGTACATCTAAAGAGTTTTTATGTTGATTAGGTGACTATAGTAAAAATAAGGCATTTTTGGTCATCTTTACTCTCTAATCTATTCCTGTTTGTAGTAAACAGTTTTGATTATGAACCTTGAGAACCGCTGTTGTTGACAAACTGCAGTTTTCTGGATTATATATATTTCTTAATTCTAAGTTCTATTGGCTCTTATATGACATTAATTTCTGCACCTGGCTCATTAATGAGAAAAAGAATATTGAATATTAAACTTTGATGTTTCTCTTTCTGTCGTGGCAGGTTGTTGGCATTTGATTACAAAGAAACTGAATTGAATACCGCTTTGTATTCTGCAGTATTGATTAAAGATGGAAGTGTTATTAAGTTAATGTAAAAGTGCAAAACCTTTTTCCAACAATCCTCTAATGATAATAAGCCATGTCTATAAAATTCTTCAAATTTAGTGGTCACAAATTCAATAAAAGCACAAATTATGGCTTCCTTATTATTGATTCTTTTATAACGAATATGAAGTTCAAAATGCTTGAAAAGAAGGAGAAATGTCCCAATTCTCTAAGCTTAGACACTGAGATGTGGAGCCAGGCACTGTCATGGAGCATTTGAATCAGTTCATGTGGAATCAATTTTCCCAATTTTGTAACCTTTCCTATTACCTTGTGATGATGTGATATGATAACTGTTGAAGTCCTAATGTCTCAAGAAATTGCTTGAACCATTATTTGTGAGTCGTTGGCTGCTGCTATTGATAAATTCTTTATCATTAAGAAAAGGTTTGGGCCTCCGCAGAGGTTTATTATTGGTATCCATATTTCCAGACATAAACATATTGAACCAACGCTGAACAGTTCACACTGTAGTTGTGTTCACTCCAAATGCTTTGTTGATGTTATCAGCAGCTTGAGCAGCATTATATCCTAATTTGAAGTCATACTTGAAAATTAGTCTAACTTTTGGGGTAGACACCATTGCTATAAGAGCTAAAAAAAATCTAATAATAAGAAATTGTATCTCTATTTACATTGAATCTGCAAAAATATGCAATTACATTAATAAATCTTTCACTTTTAGCTTAAAGGCTGTCTTTGGCAGCCTTTAATTTTCCTCTCATTTTGGAGACGTTCAGCCCTTTCCTCATCTGTCACTTCTCTCCCTTTTCCTTCTTTCCATTCCCCAATGTCTTTTTGCATCATTCCTTGTTCAGTAATTCCCCCTTTTCTTACCTCGATAAGTCTATAAAAGAAATGACTAAAAATTACAAAAGGAGAAAGTATTGTCTGAATGATTTGGATTAGAAACAAAGTGGTGTAAAAGTTGAAGCAATATTGAAAAATGTTAACACAATGAATAATATACATTTAACTTCATTAAAAAAACTTATTTTATACTTACATTCAAGCTATTAGTTTGTAAACTTTAGAATTTTAGAAGACTTTGTTTTCATCTAAAATGTTTAGCACACGTAGCCATTGAAATTGAAATGTCAAAATGAAAAAGAAAAATTGAAAACAATGAAGTCAATAATTTTGATAGCTATTTTAACCACCTTATTACCAAAATTATTACAATGAAAGAAAAAAAATCAATAAAAACCCATAAAACTATGAATTTACATCAAAGAGAGGGACTGTCCTTAAAAATCAGAATGGAACATTGAAAATCAACGAGCTGAGAATTAGCAAAAATAAAAGACTTTGCTTTAAAATTGGGGAAAAAAATGAATTGTCATTGCAATGCAACATTCACAGACTTTTCCAAAACAATTGCTAAAAACAGAAAAACAACAGAACTCCCGAAGATTTTGGTTCACTTTACTTTGTAGCAAATTGGTACTCGGTCCTTAAGCAAATCAACTACATTTAAAATTTAAAGTTAGCTTTAATTGTACTACTACTAATCTCTAAGCAGCAGGAGTCTATGTTTCTATAACCTAACAAATAATGTGTGCAAGAAATGTTGAAGTGTACGTTTTGGTTACCCTTTCCATATAGCTGCGAGGAACATTCTAGAGCAAGGTGTATAACATTCAAGAATGAACAGGAAAAGGATTTTAAAGACAAAAATTTGGTAAGAAGGATATATATATATACTTAATATGCATCAAAATTATTAACATCAGAAAAAAAGGTTATACATTCTTGGTATTTTCATGGTTTGCATTTTTATGATGAAAAAAATGTTAAATGGTTCATGCTTACAATTTAGAAAAATTGTTTTTGGGAATAAATTGTGGAAATGTTCATGATTGGAGAGGAAAAGAAAAAGAAAGCAAAAAAATAATAATACCTTTATTTTGTAAAAAATATTTCTATATAAAAATATATGAAAAAAAATGATTTTTTACAAAATAAAGGTATCATTATTTCACAGATATCATTATTTTATGCAGCAATTAGCAATCTTTTTTTTCTACTTTCAATGTTGATACGATTTTCTTTTCAACTTTTTGTACCAAACACACAAACATACAAAAATCTGATCATTATTATCACGTTAGCACAAACGCAGACCTCCAAAGTATCATTATAAAGTTGCAAATTGGATTGGAAATTGCTTTATTCTTCAATTTAGGGCATTTTAACAGTGTAGTGCTAACAAAACTCTGGTTACGATGTGCCATTTT
This sequence comes from Architeuthis dux, assembly GCA_006491835.1. NCBI lineage: Eukaryota > Metazoa > Mollusca > Cephalopoda > Oegopsida > Architeuthidae > Architeuthis > Architeuthis dux. Next base: position 333,206 of record VCCN01001152.1, read on the forward strand.
TGCTGTTTTACAGTAACACACATACAGAAATTAGATCATTATAATATAGTTATAAAAGAGAATATAATTCTTCTCCCCATCAAAAGAATTATTGGAACTTTTCACGTCATGACAACACCATTCATGGAACTTTCCTTGTATACATGTTCTTCAAACATTATCAAACTTTCAGACATTAGACCGTTGACATACTAATGTTTATTTTACTAATTTGTTGATACAAAATAAAAAATATATTTCCTATAGATTTAAGAAGGGTCATTAATATTCAAATGGTTCTTCTTGTTGTTTGTGTTGTAAACACAATGTTTCACGATGACACAGAAACACCTGGGCCCTGCATTATATGGGTTACCCCTTTTAAAAACAAAACTTCTGTTTACCCCATCACACTCAGATTTTAAACCTGAAGAAGGCTGAAGAATGGATTGGCCAAAATGTTTTGTTTACAACACAAGCAACAAGAAGGAGTTCAATCGTCCGAAGAACCATTTAAATAAAAAATATATTTTTTATTGTTATATACAATATCAATGAGTCCTTACTTATTCATTTTGTCTTTCTCCACTTTCTTCTGTAAAGATGAGATTCTTAGTCCCTCATTCTACCTTTGAGCTAAATCTTACCCAACATAGCAGTAAAATATACTAAGATAACTATAAGCCCACTAAGATTAAGATTAAAGCATACTACTTTAACAATATGACACAGAGTTGCTCTACCAGAAACATTCAATAATCAGTAAATAAACTGCATGCTGGAAAAATAATATGAAGTGATTCTTATTAATTTTATTATTTTATTAAATTAATTAAGAAATACTAGAATGATTTTTAGCTTGATCAATTTTGGTTTCAGTCAGTAGACAAAGGAGTTTGTTGGGTGTTCTTATTGGTCATTTCTTAAAGATTAAAGTATTTATTTTATTCTGGCAAGAATAAAGATATGTTTTGTATAGTTAATATGAACTAAGGGAGATAAATCAGGTATTCCCAATTAGCTCCCTTAGGAGTCATGTGGGAGAGGGACGAATGACCATGTTGGATAAAAACATGTGTATAATAGCCATTTAGTTGACAATAAAAGAAATAAAACAAAGAGACAAATTCTTTATCGTACAACGCAACATTAATGGTGATGAGGATGAGATTAATTAATTGAAAGGAATTCAGAAACATTCCAATAATAAGTAGAGCAAATTTGAAATCTACATAGAACTTTTCACACTGAAAATTTTGAACAGAGCTATAACTAACCTAAGCAAGATGGAAGTCACTGGAAACAAAGAAAGATATGCACGTACACAAATATCACCACCAACCCCATTGAATCTAGCAGCTATAGACTTGTACACAGAATACTCTATGTGGATGGAGTCATACAATGTTTTTTAAATACCTAGTGGGACAATACATGCTACCAATGATGTAAGAAGAGCCACTTTGTTACACAAAGTATAGGAGCGACTGGGCAACAAATCTTTGCAAACTTACCTGGTGAAAAGAAGTTGTATGCACAAAGTGTAGAAGCACTGAAAGCCTACTTCACACCTAAGAGAAATGTAGTGCTTCCTTTTCTTTGTCTAAATTGATGCCTAAAAGGCATTTAGACAAAGTAAACAAAGAGACAATTGATGCATACGTTAATGCTTCCACAGGATATACAAAGATTTTAATAATTCCAGGCAATTGCAATTCAATGTGCTGATGTATAGGAAGTGACATCTAACTAGCACATTGTGAATCACTTTGTCCAACTAGTGTTGAATTTCATTGTTTCAGTACTAGTTGGCACTCAGTCGATAGACAAGGTTTAATAAGAGACGTGTGAGAAATTGTTACAGAAAGAAGGACTCACACTGAAAAGAACTCTAGCAGTAGCAAGACTTTTTGAAGCTGTACAAGCTGATGTTAAAGCACTGTCAGAAAGCAGTAACTCCAGAGATAGCTGTGTGAACTTCAATAACAGCAAGAGACAAGCCTGTCTGCTGCAGAGTCAAACTCCTCTCCTACTTCTATTCCGACTGAAGATAATTACTGCAACTTTTGTATTGTATATATAATAAATAAAAAATCATAAAAATATATATTTTTTAGTATAAGTATATTTATTTATTAGTATGAAATAAGCCCTTGCGTATTTGTAACATATAAATTTTTGATGTTGAATATGTAAGACTTGTCAGTTTGGCTCAGTCGGTAAAAGAGTTGATATTGATCACTCATTTGTTGGAAGAGGAATTCAACAGAGGAAAAAGGAAGAAAACCTGAAATGAAATGGAGTCACCAATGTTAATGTTGTGTGCCTTAATCTAAAGTTAGTGTTAATATTTGGCTCAATGTTGGAAAGTGGATAATAGTTCAGGAAAATTGATGGCCATTTCTTGCTTTAAGGATTTGAAATTTAATTAATATATTTTTTATCTGTATACTTTTTTATTAGGTCTAGTTTGACCGTTTCTTAATGAGGGATTTCACTCATTGATTCTTGTGTCGAGGCTTAGAATTGCTGTCATTGGCTTTATGTCTGATGGTTTTTATGGACAGTCTTTTACGGCCAGTGTAGGGCTGGCAAAGTTTTTCTCACATCTTCACATCTCTGAGGTTGCTGTCGAAAAGAGAAGATGCTTGTGTTTTGGTGCCCAAATTTTGTCACATGATTACATATATGAATATTCTTATTTTGGAAACTCAATTTGCATATGTGTGTGTCTATTTTTAAATGCTCTCAACAAATGCATCAGCACCAACCGTAGGACAGAAATTAAGACCAATACCCTGTCACATGAACAAAGCTGTTTCTTGAACGTGGATTCTATGTATACCATCTCTTGTTTAAGGTATTGTGGGCTACATATTCTAAAGACTCATAGGTAGAAACCTATGATCATGCCAGATTTTGTTCTAGTGTTGTGGTGTGAGTAGAAATTTATGTGGGCACTTTTGTTGGTGGGTTTGCAGTGTATGCTAAGCTGTAGGCCTGTGGCGGTTCTGTGTATGAGGATATCAAGGAAAGGAAGGGTGTGGTCGGATTCTGATATCTACTGCTAACCCCTTTTCACCTACCACACTGATAAAAAATCTCATCACTCATGGACTTTCTCTAGCCTAACACAGCAGGCACCAAAATCCCCCCACACACAAAAGACAAATAGGTACACCACCGAACACACACACCAAAAGATTCTACCCTGCTGATAAAGCCTGCCAGCTCAAAATTCAAATACAGATCCTCCGATGAAGTAGGACTCACGATTTTCCCCCAGACACTATTGAAAAAGGCTGAATTTCTTAGCTGAAACATGTTAGGTAATAAATAATTTTTGCAAATTATTTCTGAGTCTCCACATTTTCCTATCATATATATATATATATATATATATATATAAATGTATATGTGTGTGCGTTGTCATAGACATTGTTAACTTGTCATAGACATTGAAAAAAATATATATATATTATGGTTTTTTTCTATAGTTTTGAGAAGGATCATAACATTCAAATAGGTGAGATAGAAAAATCTGGAATGGCTGACCATGTCTGAAGGAAGAAAGGCAATCACTTTCTGCTCTGGGAGGAAGTCCAGATTATTGACAGAGATTTGTTGGAAACAAAGAAAAATCAGAGGCAGCACATATCAACATGTCAACTCAATGCATTAGTTAGACAAGTGCGGAGTTCAACCTGATGTGGCTTCCGCTACTCAACAGGGACAAGGTATGGAAGCCCAAACCTGACAAGGCCAGGATAAAGAAACATCCAAATCCTACCTTATAAGCATTGCCTCCTTTGAAGTTAAAAACTTCTGTTTACCCCATCACATTCGAATATTACATCTGAGGAAGGCGAAGAGATGGATCAGCCAAAATATTGTTTTAACAACACAAACAACAACAAGGAGTTCAATCGTCTGAAGAACTGTTTGAATATCATATTTTATTGAAGTGAATGCTTAAGTGAAAAGTAAGAGAAAAGAAATGTTCCATTTGAAGACTAAAAAATGTTATTCTAAACTGTGTTAGAACAGAAGTATCTTTGTTGGATATAAACACATGTATAAGAGCCACACAGTGTATTGATTTATTTAGTTGACAATAAAAGAAATAAAACAAAAAAACAAGTACTTTATTGTACAACGCAACAATACAAGTCTCTACCATTTTAATATATGCATATACATAACCTAATACTAACAAAAGATACACAATTCAGATTATGTAACCTTTGTTATTATTCACATTGAGGATAAAATATCTTGAAATGTACTTGTTGTTTCAATTAAAACACGGATATGCTTATTTATGCTATATTTGTCTTTTATATTAACCAACTAAATGTTTTGCTACAGGAAAACAACAGCGGGAATTTCTGAATGTTTCTCTGCTGAGTCCAATGTTATGAATGTTATGTTATGAAACATTTGAAACTGATGTTAAATCAATCTGCTTACTAACATTATTAGATCATTGAAATTGGTTAAGAAAAAGATAATTATTAAAATGTTCAAGTGTCATTGTGAAATAATTGTATAATTCCATAATCTTACATTTTAAATTAATGACATTTGATGCAGGGGATATTTAACATCTGACATTTTTCTCAAACAATCAAAATCCTTGTTTTCATCCACTGATCCTTGTTTTTATGATAATTTTTGATTTTCAATATTTTCTCCCTGTCCTTCTTTTAATTTTACCCAAAGTTAAAACATTAGATTGTGATAAAATGAAAAATAAAAAATAAAACCGAAGTCAATAAAAGTTCAAAGTCACCACCACAAGCAACAAATGTTTGTCTACAGTTTCAGTTAAATGCAATCCTCCTCTTCCAACCTGAAACTGTCACTAAAATTATCTGCTGCAGGTGAACTAATCATTTACAGAAATCATATATATATATCTATACTAATATTTGAGCAGTTTGTTTGTTTGTTTTTCCGTGCCTCTTCTTCGGTAAAACTACAAAGTCGATTGACATGATATTTGGCATGGAAAATCAATAAATATTGACTTCCCACATAGGCTCACCTTTGAGGTCATTCAAGGTCATCTGAGATCAGTCTCTCTAGACAATCTTTGGTTCTGAAGAACAGAAGAATTTATTTTTTATACCAGATTTTTCATCTTTCATTCTTCTTATGAATGGCACACATTTTTCTTACAATAAAATCATTTCTTAAACAAGTTTTCTTGTTTTTCGTCAGATTTCTGTTTTTTGCCAATAATATACTGATAGCAGCAGTAATACGAACACGCTGTGAGGTTTGGGATTCTCCCCCTCAAGTCTCTAGTCACAGGGACATGGGATCTCCACACCTCTACCTGCATGTTCACGTTTCTATTCTCATTGACAAAAATTCTACGTATTTCAATTCATAGTGAAGCCAATGTTTGGCAAGAGGTAGGCTTAACTACACATGACTGTTCTATTTCTGGTCATTTTCATATATAAACTTGACAGTAATTTTTTATTTAGTTTCTGGAGGGGGGATTCTGTTATTTGTTGTTATTCATTTTTGACTACTATTTTACTTCATCTGATTTTAGGGTTTATTTGCTTGGTCACCACTTCGGTAAGGCCATCATTCTAGGAAAACAGCGCATATTGGAAGTAAGGATTTACGTCTCTGTGTAAATAATAGTTTTTCCATTTGTTGTATTGGATAAGATGATTTAAGATATTTTTTACTGTATTGTCTATTTTGAGGTTACATTTTTTAACAGGCAATGCTGGGTATCTCTGCTAGTATAAAATAAGAGCCATGCCAGTCACACATAGTATCAGTAGCAGCCATCAGTCCATCACCCTTCCTACCCTTTTATTAAACTACTTAACTTTCTTTTCTTCCCTCCTCTTTCCTATCTTATTAAACTAACTTTCTCTTTTCCCCTCTCATTTCCTATTGTATCTGTCACATTTATAGTATTAGTAGCAGCCATCAGCCGAGCCTGTTGCTGTACTCTTATGATAACCGTCAGCAAGGCAACAGGTCATAGATTAGTGTATATAACAATGAAGGCTGCCAAATAGGTTTTCATTTTGACTTAATGAAAAAAAATGCAGTTTTGTTATGCAAAGTCTCTTCTTTTTAGTTAATTGAATGTCATCAATGAGTTTGACACAAATTTGGTAAATAGTGCCAACTTGATGAAATATAGAGGGAGAAAAAAAGAAAAGAGGGGTGAGAGTAAAACTACAAGCCACAAACTGAGGAGTCAGACAGACCCTTAATTGCTTTGTGTGTGTGCATTGGAAATGCTGTGTTTGTTAGGAACAGGCACATGTGTACAGTTGGTATAGGTTTACATTTTTATAACAATATATTGTCATGGCTATCTGTCGAGGTCGAGGATGATGGTTTACGTTACAAAGTCGCATATGTGTGTATTTGTTTAATGTGTACTTGTTGTTACACTCCAAGAAGCACACACTGCCAAATCAACCAACTGATTCCAATGGCAAAGAAACCAAGCAATTCTAGCTGATGGATCTGTTATGTTGACTTTAAAAAGATGCCAGTTCTATTTTTATTACATCCATTAAGAAAAAAAAGTAAAAGCTTTCAGTTGTGGAGTGTGTTAACCAATATTAACAATTATACGATCCAACCAACTATTGTGTATGACTTTAATTCCCTAACTCAGAGGAGATCATACAACCAATGGTGGAATACTACAAGTGCTGCTGAAAACAAGTTTACAAACTCACACAAATATAAGGAACTCTATTATGATGATCGAAAGATGATCATAATCTGTTATGATGATTGAAAGATGATCATAATCTGTTATGATGATTGAAAGATGATCTTTCCATGAAAGATCATCATAACAGAATTTGTTGTATCAATTATTTGTATAAATCAAATCCAGTGATTAGCTCATTCTCCTTATAATAACAAAAATTAACTTGTTTAAAGATGGAACAGAATAAAATAAATGGATTAGAACTCACTGGAGGCCATAATGCATTGGGAAAGAATATCTACTCGTGTTTCTGTGGAGTTTGAGTGGTTTCTTCACATTCCCTTACTTTAAGACTTAATAGTTCACTACTTAAAACCTGTTAATAGTGTAAATAAATGTTTACATCTTATCAATTTCATCTGGGTGTTTATTAAAAAGTGACTGGTAGATATTTTTATCAGCAAAATTGTTATGGGTCATTCCGTGTCAAGTGGACCAATTTTGGTGCCCCACTCAACCATCTCAGATTTTGCTCTAACTTTGCACACAGGTTCTTTTGGGTTTGAAATGAAGTCCTGTAAAATTTTAGCTCAATATTTTTTACTTGTTCAGTCACTATGGACCCAAGAACAAGGACTACTTTGTTCGAAGTGATGACAACCAAATCTTTTTTTCCATTTTCAACTAGCAACCATTCCACAACAGGAACGTCTACTGCACTTCTACTTGTTTTCAGGGTCACCTTTATATGTAGATTTTGAAAATGTTATCAGCCTAGCTCTAGAAAGCATACTTTTTTCAGAAAAAGATGTCAAAGTGGGCTCCAAATTTCATTGGTATTTCCGAGAAGCCATTTTAAAGTAATCATTACTTTGTACCTAGCCAACTTTGTGTGTTCTGTTTGGCAACAAAGTGATGTCAATGCACTACAAAATGTTAAAATCTGGATTTTTCTAGCTTTTTTAGATCCTGAGATATGAGGTTTCAGAAATGGCCCGAATTAGAAAACGACAAAAATGTACCATTTTTAAAGGCAGAATTGTGATTGTGGCTGCACAATCTTCGATCAAAAACCACTGAAAAGAGCAATGTTTAAAAGGTTGGAATTTAGGGGCTAGGCTAGGTATATGTTAAAGTCTCCAAACAACAAGTAAAAATATTGAGCTAAAATTTTACAGGACTTCATTTCAAACCTAAAAGAACCTGTGTGCAAAGTTAGAGCAAAATCTGAGAGTGGACCACTGGTCCACTTGACATGGAATGACACATATGGATGTGAATGAATCCATTGTTATGGACAGAAAACCAAAGAGAATAAAATCACACTTTTCATTATATAGATAGATTGTACTTATTCTAATCAGTTTTCTTCCTAAATATGCATACAGCAATTTTACACCTGCATTTCAAAACAACTGTATCTTTCGGTGGATAAGGTGACCTTCAGATAAGACTGAGACCCCAACATCAGTCTGAATTTCAGGGTTTTAGGTCACTGTTTAGTCACTGTTTTTGTGTCTGGCCTAAAGGAGGATCCACTTTTGGGGATGTTTTTAGATGCTTCAAGCGTCATCTTATACAGTAAGGAAAAAAAAACATTATAACCCTAGTGTGTGTATATGTTACAATAAGATTGTGGAATTAGGGATTTAAATCCTTAGGGATTTTGTGACATCAGTAATTTCATGAATTCCATAGTTTCACAATCATTGTAGTAATGGTAAACAAGCTTGTGATGCTGACATTACTGCTGTAATGAGTTCGATCCTCACTGGGTGCCCAACTAATGTGGCCTTGTCTCAAACTAAGTTGTATATACACTATAAATACTGAAGCAGAATATATTTGATATTTACTAAGTTAAGCATATTTAAAAAGAATTAAGTAGTTTCACAATCTTACTGTATATCTTCTGCATTTAAAACATTCAAATCAAAAAACATTTTTAAAGATACAGAACTCAAAAATCAAGAGGTCTTAGCAATTCTATGCACACTCAAACAAGCATAATGAAAATTAAAAGAGATCTAGAATCAGACCATTGAATTTATTTCATCTTATTATAATTCACCAAAATTCTGTCCGTCTATCCGCCCATATATGACAGCCTACCACAAAAACCACACAACTTAATGCCATGAAATTTTCTGTGTGTACCAATGTGACCCCAGGAGAGGTTTTTTTAGCAAATTAGTTTTTTGAAAAATCAGGGGGAGGGCGATTTACAATGTAAATTCATGCTACAAATGGACACATTTCTTGTGCTCGCTTTTTCAGCTGCCGAGCTGCGTGCTGCTGAAAATAAACAGTGGGAACTTTAGAGAGGAAGGGAGAGTAACAGAGTGAATGAATGTTTGCTGATTGGTGTGGGGACTTTTTATCATTCATAGAGAGGAGAGGAAAGCAAGATGGAAAATCACTGTCACAGTCATCGCCAATCTGGGTGATACCGCCCACTAGTGGACGATTTAAGCTTTTAAGTGGGCGATAGACCTATTACTGGGTTGTAAGATCAGGTATTATGTCTGTCTTACTTCCGCCACACAGACAACACCGGAGGTCAATACGTTTTTGTTATGGCTAACAGTGCATTATTACAAATATTGCCAACCAAAACAGTGGCTTTTATTTTCATTAATATCTTAATGTATAATAAATACATTGTATATTTACTTTTTGGTGCCTTAGTATGAGTTTTTGAAGCATATTACAGTTGCCTAGAAATTAAATGCAAATTTAGACAATTTTAACAAATCTAGTCACCTTTAGCCATTTAAATGGCCATTAAGTGGCTAACTGGCTTTAAAATATTAGTGGGCGGTACAGAAATGTTACCCTCACAAAAGTCGCAAAAGTGGGCACTAGGCATAAAAAGGTTGGCGACCACTAGTCTATCGGCTAGAGGGGCTGAGAGTAAAAGGATCAATGACTTTATTTTAAGTGATGTTTATGTACATTTAAATTTTTTCCAAGAAAAAGTCACAAATATCATTGTTTAAAAACAAATTAAATTAAACACTATCTGATTTCCATCTATCTATCTATTTTATTAATTCTTTTTTTTTCCAGCAATTTTACCTGCCCGTTAGGGTGGTTATTTAATCTAGTCCTTATAATTTTAGCCATTTCTAGACTGTGTAGTAACCTAATTATTATTATAAGTTGATTATAACAATACTCGGTCAAATTATAAAAGCATAATCTTATAACAGACACTATAAAGAGATCTCATTCCAAAGTGTTATTGTTTTATGAAATCAGATCAATACATGGAGGATGTCATATTGTAACAGATGGGTTTATTTGTTTTCGATAAAAGAACATTTTATTCAATGAGTTATTTCAGGCTTTGTGTTCAAAACTTTTATTAGTATTGTGTTGGTTCTATTCTTTTTAGTGATAATTTTATTAACATAATACCACAAAATCCAAAAGAAACAAAACATTATAAATATTCAGAGTCATTGTTTTATTGAAACAATTCTTGTAAATGTGTATCTTACTCATTGATAACGAGAGCTGATTAAATAAATTAAACAATTTTTGGCAATAATGTTTTAAACTTTAGGACATTTAGTTTTTTGTAAATAATATTATTTCTAAATAATATTACAAAAGTGAAAAATAAGAATTATAACATTTATTCACTAAAATATAATTTTTGTAGGCTCACTGGTTTGGTTTGAACAGCAGCCTTTAGCAAAATTTGGTGGGAAATCATCTCTTTTTTGGCTTGGAGAAAGAGAGAGAAATAATAATAGTTGATGTTCCTTGCTATTTATCAATACTTCTACTATTGTCATTGCAGTTCAAATAAAAAGACAGTTTTATTATTTGAAGAAATAAGAAAATATATAATTAATATTAAGCAGTAGCTACTAGTTCTTGCCTAGTAGTCATTTGTAGAAAAAGGAAAGAAATTGCTGATACAAAGTAAAACTCAACCAATTTTAATCAAATTTATGTCAACTTGAAGAGACTTTTATTGTGAGTAATTTTTTTAATTACACCGAATCATGAAAAATTGCTCTGAAAAACGCTAGATACAAATTTATAGCGAATTTTTACTTCAAATTTGATATTACGCTATGCACATCCAAACCACATTGTATGACACCAAACTTTCCATATATTCTTAAACTGACTCTGCAAATGTATTTTTCTCTCTAAAAAACAAGATTTCTCCAATTTGTAAACCTATAACAATGGTTTTAGTGCTGGAAATGAGAAAGATTTCAAAAGTCAGCACATATGATTTATCTGGTAATTATAAAAACATTTATTAATTGGGAACCTATATTTGCTTGGCACCGGTGTGAGCGATTGCTAAACGAGCAGCCTAGATTGTGTAAATAAATAAAGAAATGAGTGCCGATTTACATGAACTAGGCCGATCGTTTCTCAATTGAGAAATATAGCTTCTTTATTTTAAGTGGTGTTTATGTACATTTAAATTTTTTCCAAGAAAAAAGTCACAAATATCACTGTTTAAAAAAAAAATTAAATTAAACACTATCTGATTTCCATCTATCTATCTATTTTATTAATTCTTTTTTTCCAGCAATTTTACCTGCATGTTAGGGTGGTTATTTAATCTAGTCCTTATAATTTTAGCCATTGGCAATGGGTCTTTATAATTATCATATTCTGTCGGATATAAACTTATCCATTCTTTGAATTTCATGATTTATATACAAAAAGATTCACCTCTCCAAAATATGTTTTTGTGGCGCAGTTGATAAGTGTGTTGTTTTGTAATCGAGAGAAGCCACTGCATTAATATATTTTTGTCTATTTTCAGAATATTTTAACTTAAAATAGATGAAAAAATATTAATGGAGTGGCATAACTAACCTTTGTAAAATAAGATTGTTCAATTTTGCCACTGCATGTATTCTTGTTCAGTGTTTTTTAAAAGTTTTTACAATTATTATCACATTGTGCAGGTACGCATTTTCTTACTGGTACATAAAATGAGAGTGAATATTATTTATGTGAATGTGACTTGCTCAATTCATTTTTTTATTTTACTATGTGTGTTTGTGTGCACATATAAATACAAGCATG
>VCCN01001152.1:352135-364817 GCA_006491835.1 Architeuthis dux
GGGCCCCTTAAAATGGTCTCCGGTAATACGATGTGGACTTTTGGTTACGTCCGCCAAACGTGCGAACACAGAGTGCATTTCGTTACAATGCTAAATATCAATTTTCTCAGCCATATAATGTTGGGTTGATATGAAACTTGGTCCAGACCTTCGGTGAACCATCATCAGCTTCCCCTTCCTCCTCCTCCTCCTCCTCCTACTACCACGGATGATGGATGCATTGTTGAACTTATGGTTCTTTATTAATATTGCATTTTCTTGTAATATTGAACCATGATTTTTTTATGATTCTAATCTTTATTATTTATGTACTTGGTATTTAGACTGTAGAAGTTAAATAATCTGAAATAAAAAACCCAAAAATGAAATAGAAACAGTGTAGAAGCAAATTATTAAATTAATCAAAAAGTGTTAAATAAGTGCTTAACAACAATATTAATAAAAATAATAAAAACAAATGAACATAAAATAACTAAATTTGCACTGAACTAAGAGGTATGGTCACAAAATTACACATGTTTTGAGCCAGTAGTTTTTTCTCCACAAAACGGAGAAATATAAAATCTTTTGAAAAAAAAATGTTTTTTTAATTTTTTTTCTCATATTAACTGCAAGTAAATGCAATAACGACCACTCAAAATATAACCAAGGCGGTTGTGAAGATTTTTTGTTTTTGATTTCCTTTTTTTTTAACAAATTTTAATTAATAAAAAAGGGTGCCAAATAGCCTCCATGATGCCAAATAGCCCTGCAGTACAGTAGATAAGATGTAAAGTGTTAAGCATCTAATATTTTATCCATTTATCAAATTTTAAAAAAATTGAAAAAAGAAATGTTGTAAAATTCTTTTAGCAGTTGGATTTTACTTGAAAAATCCCTGAATTATTATAGGAAAAGTTATAATCTGACTTAACATCACAAAGGAATCATAAAACGACAATTGATAAGATATTTTATCTAAGATATGTATAATTAGATATAAGTGACAAAATGAATCGGGAGCAACTTCCATTCATCTATTGGGCAATATGAAAAGCCTTAGTAAGTATCAAGCTCATTATAATTTTTATGTTAAAACCTTTCCCTGGGTCCATTTGGTAGCTCTACATCAAACCTTTTGGCTGTCTATAGAGACAAACAAACTCTTTCCAATTATTATTATTGATATTCAAAAATTACATCAAAAATATTTTTTTAATTTGTAAATCTACTGCTAAGTCTGCAATCCATCTTGGATTTCATCAAATTGAAAAATATTCAATAATTAACAAATTTTTCAAATTCTCTGTAAGAAAAGAAAAGATATAAATAAGAGTTAATAAAATCAAGTGAATAAATCTTAACAATAGGCAAATTTAGGAAATACCTTTCATTAGAAATCAATTTAAGCCACAACATCAACAAAAAGATTTGAAAAATTCTGCTTTAAATATGCCACTGGAAACATTAATTAAAGTGAGCATTTCTTTTTTATTTCTCTGAGTAAAAGAAAGAAAATGGAAGAAAGAAGCACACTATATTTATAGACATTTTAAGAGTTTATACAACTTATACAATCATTTTCCTGTCAAATTATAACCATTCACCAGCATAATATGATTTCATTGATATTTATGTGAACATATGGTTCCTAAATCATAGTAAACTAAATTTGCACCTAACGCCAAATCATAGAAAACCATGATTCTTTTTCAGTCCTTAAGTGTAGAAGAGCATGACAGAGTATCCACTGAAAAACAGAAGAGGACTCTCCTGTGAAGGAAATTAATAAAAAAACTGCAAACTTCATGCAAAACCTTTCAGTTAAAATCTTTTAAGAGAAACACAGGACTATTTTAATAGCGATAAGGAGTTGAAAAGCTACACTTTTAAAAACATCTTTGTCATTATGACTTAATGTCAACTCTATAGCTAAGTCAGATGGTTCAACCAAGGTATCACTATGTAGGCATCACAAAGAGGAAGGGAAGTCACTCAAATATAACAGAACACAGTCACACAATCAGTATTATTAAATATATGTTATTGACAAGTAGGAAACAATAGTCCTTGCTTTCATACACTCAACAGTTTTAAGATTTTGTATATTTTGTTTTTATAAAACCACTGGCAACATATGTCATTACAAGGGCAGCTAACCTCTGTCAACTAACTTCAGAAGCTGTTGAGTTGCACACTGACATTACAACAATAATGTTTACATCTTTTGTATTCCATTAAATAAACTACAAAGACAAATACTATAAATTTGATATAAGAATAGATAGAAACCTGTATAAAATTATAGTAATATAATACGAATTATAAAGTGTTATATGTAAATGAGTTGTAGGAGTGTGCACATGTAAATGAGTAGTGAGGAGTATAAAAAGAGTATCCTCCCTTGATGTGCTCTTCACTATTTACATTCTGATAGTTCACTATTTACATTCTGATAGGTTTCACTATGGTTGTGGCTGGAAGTTTAAATTACTATACATTAGTCTTCTTAAGTGCGAATACCTTTTTATGTAGACTCTGGACGTTACATTACGTTTCTATTCACACTTAAGAATTTGAAATGGAAAGAGTATTAAGGCCCAAAATTCTGGATCTGGACAATAAGATCCCCAGGGCGGTGAAAAGATGGAAGCATTGGTATCTATTATGTCTTTGTTGTTTGTTTGTTATTTTCTGTATTTAGCTGTGTTGGTTAAATGTGTTTCATAAGAACCGTATTTAACTGTGTTTAGAAACGAAGTGGAGAAACAAAGATGCATGTGTTCAGGTCGATAGTGCCGATTATTATGAGTGTAGTGTTCTTAGGGACAGGGAGAAGCAGTTTTTTAAAAATCACTACAATAGCCACTGGTCAAAGAGACTCTTCCCAGCTCCCAGTTGCAGGCCCTCACTTTGGATACCAGAAACGAGGCTCCTTATGGTGCCTGTTGGGTAGCTCCCACTTCGACATTTTTATTCACATTAAGCATACATATATAAACATTACAGTATCGAACCGTTACAAACTTCCTCAAACATGTTGAAGAAAGAGAGGAACACAATATTCTTGTAAACTACATGTCTCCTGATGTCTTATGAACTGAACAGCGACTGTTCAACTTTTGATGAAGCTATAGCTATTCTAAAGAGTGCATTCGTGCACGAAAGAAACAAGCTATGTACCCCAGACACGTTCTGGTATATGAACCTATAGTGCTGGAGGTCAAACTGATTCAAGCCAATCCTGATTATGCATTCATCAGGTTTCTGAATGAGAAAGAAAGCACTGTTTCCTTACATCACCTGGTTCCGGCTGGAGAGGAGATGGTGGAGGTGACTATGCCCAAACCCCAAATTTTGTATGAACTGGAAAAGGTAAAATCAGTAACTGATGGCTCAGAGCTCAGTCTGAAAGAAAATGCTCTAACGAAACCGAAAGATAATTTAGCAAAAGGAATTGAAGCTGTATCTACAAATGACTCCCCAGTCACTTCTGAAATATCTCCCCAGACTGCTCATTAAGCTACTAAAATGGCTTGACCTCTGAAAAAAAAGGAGCCAGCGAAAATGTTATATGTAAATGAGTTGGAGGAGTGTGCACATGTAAATGAGTAGCGAGGAGTATAAAAAGAGTATCTTCCTTCCTTCACTATTTACATTCTGATAGTTTTCACTATGGTTGTGGCTTGAAGTCTAAATTACTATACATTAGTCTTCTTAAGTGTGAATATCTTTTCATGTATGTTAAGACTCTTTATAAGTGATTCATTTGTACATCTTATGGCATTTTCTATGGTTTCAGATTCTACACATTCAGAGATTTCCTATTTTATTATATACAAAATAAGTAAAATTCCATATTTTATACCAATAATATGAAGTTTCCAAAATATCTACTTACCATCATAAGTAAAAGGAAACAAAAGAACTACTATCATCAATTAAAAATGGCTGTGATCATTTTTAACTGAATATTAATATTTTATGCAAAGGAAATGAGTAAGTCATAAATCTACAAGGACTGGTTGATTTCTGTATGAATCACAACTACAATTCAAAACCAAAGTTATGGGGAGAGATAAGAATGTCAGTTCAATATCAGAAGGAAATGCACAATAAAATAATGGAAAGGAAACAAAGGAAAATTATAAATACAGCAAAGATAAATCATGATTTTACTGCCTCTAAAGACATTAATATCAGGCATGTGCCGTGAGTAACTACTCAGGCTAGGCAGTCAGTTGACCGTTATAAAATAAATTTTCAACAAAAGCCTTTACACACATTAAATGTACAATATATTTTAACAAATAAAACCAAAATGTTGCCATAATTGTCATGTAAAATAATTTTCTGTCCGTTGTACGAAACTATGGCTTCAAAGTATTTAATTTAATCTCGTTCTATAGAGAAATTTGGCAGAAAAAAACCCCTGATTCTCTCTCTCCCCCTCTTTCTCTCTCTCACTCTCTTTTTCACTCTCTATCTTTCTCACACTCTCTCTCTTTCTCATTTAATTTAATCTCGTTCTATAGATAATTTGGCAGAAAAAGAACTTTGATTCTCTCTCTCTCTCACTCTCTTTTTCTCATTCTCCTTTTCACTCTCTATCTCTCTCTCACTCTATCTTTAATTTAATTTAATCTCGTTCTATAGAAAAATCGTCTGAAAAAGATCTCTCTGATCCTGCTGATCCAAACAACTCCAAACTTGACACTGCAATGACCAGTGTGCTGACGAACATATCTGGTGAATATCAACTTTGTACAATGGTCAGTTGTCAAGTTATCTCAGTGCATGCATACATACATACACACATACATTCAGAGATTTCTCAAATTATAGTAAGGATGCACTTATACAAACAAGCACATTCAGAAAGCATTAAATGGATAGAGAGTTACTTGACCCGTAACATACCAACAAAGAGCCTGAGTAGGAAGCAGCCAATGTGGGACCAGGGCAAACATAAAACAATATTTGCTGACACCACACAGCAGGACACATTGCTTAGAAAACAAGAAATGAGAAAATAGGAATTGGTAATATTTTTGTTTGCTTCTGTATTCTTGCAGAGGAAGCAGAAGTCGTGATGTTCCTGTGGCAACCTATATGACAGCTTCCACCTCGACTGATAGTGCCATTCATTTATATTGTCATGCAGTCTCACAATTCAATGTTGTTTATTTCCAAGAGAAATAAGTGTGGTAAAAGAGTTTTGTCAGTGGACAGTTTTGTGGAAAGATACTTTTATAACGGCTTTACTGATTGGCTGATTTAACAGGATGGATGTTATATGTGTTTAAATTGGTTAATTGGTTCTGGTAATGCATAAATGGGCCTTGCAGATGGTGTCTAGTCTTTTGGTTGGTGAAGCCTTTAAAAACAAATTCTCATAGTCTAGTTTTCACTAGTTTGATATGATTAAATGAAGATTTTAAATAAGAGTGAATATGAAAAACCTAAGATAACCCCAAATATTAGAAACACGACAGTTATCATTCCAAATTTTGTTCTGACAACTGAACTCCTTTGTGTTCTTGATGTTGTTACCACAATGTTTCAGCTGATCCATTCTTCAGCCTTCATCAAGTGTATAATCCATAAGAAAAGATGAAAAAACTAGCATGGCTGAAATAGACTGATCTAGTTGGTATATTAACCAGTTGTTTTCTGTCAAATAGTTCTTCAGATGATTGAACTCCTTCTTGTTGTTTGTGTTCCATTCTTCGGCCTTCTTCAGGTGTAATATCCAAATGTGATGGGGTAAACAGAAGTTTTTAATTTCAAAGGAGGTAACCCTTATAACGTAGGATTCGGGTGTTTCTTTTTCCTTGTCTTGTCAGGTTTGGGCCTGTTGAGCAGAAGTTGAACTCTGCACTTCTCTGACTCAAAACTATAGAAGATATCAGTTGTTTTCTGTTGCCATTTTCTGAAGAAATAATCTTTTTTCCCTCTTTCCTTGCTGGGCAAAAGTCGAAGAATGGATCGGCTGAAATGTTGTGGTAACAACATCAACAACACAAAGAATTCAATTGTGCAAACAAAACTTTAAATGTTAATGAAGTTATAGATGATATGACAGTTATCAATTTGTATGCATCCACCGGCAGAAAATCCAGTGTTTCCTGTTTTCTGAGAAATTGGACATGGTAAGCAGAAATTAACAGAAACAGAAATTATGAACAAACAGTTAATTAAAAGCAAGCATTTAAAAGCAAATACATTGAAATATCATCATTTTCTGGAAATGAGTTTTGTTACAATGGTTTTTGTAGTCTCAAGACGACTGATTAATGATATGTAGTTGGTGTTTTCCTTCTCAAAAGTATGTTTTATTTAATAAACCACACTTTGTATTTTTCTGAAATTATTCCCTTCAGTGAATTTTTACTAAGGACCCGATCATTATTACCATGGGTGTGCTGCTTTAAACATCATTTTGCCTTTGTGTTCCTTTCTTTCCCGTAAAACCCGCTTTTGGTCACAAGCTGAAGACTTTGATATCCAGCCCAGAGAGATAACTCGACTCTAAAACAAATGCTCGATGAAGTTAGGGCAGTTGACCTTGTGGATGCAAGGGCTATGGTGATGAAAGGGGAATATCAGCAACTCTTCCAGCACTCGCTGCGATACGATGAACACTCACAACCACAGATCTTCCCAGCGCTCCAATTTTTCAGCACCACATGGTAGCAGCACCACATGGTGGAATAGCGAGTCGGCCATTTGCCGTTACTGTGGGGACTCATCAGCTCATCCTTTCTGTCCAGCCAGGGGGAGGGTATGTAGAAGCTGCCACTATATAAACCATTTTGCACGGGTCTGCCAGTCTTCCAGGCCCAGAATCTGCCAAATTTCTTCCAATATTTACTGGCCTGTGAGTGAGAGATCCTCGTCCCCATATCTTTCCAGTGACAAGTTAGTTTTTATGGTCCGAGTTGGTCAAGTCCACAGTTGAAACAAACTCCTGCTGTAATTGCCCATATAAACGCAACTCCACTAACTTTCGTAGTCGATACTGATGCCAGTGTCAGCATACTCACTGAGCAGGACCTTGATGAAATGCTGGACCGGCCCAAGTTACAGAGGCACGCATCTAATATATATGCATATGGGGACTTATCGACATTAAAACCGGATACAAGGGAAACCACATAAATACTGTATTTTGTGGATTCCAATGGACCGAACACTCAAAATCTTTTGAGTGCTGACTCAGCTCAGATGCTGAATATCGTCAAGATCGCTCACCACACACCAGCCCGGAAACAAAGAAAATGGCTAAACTCATTATCCGAGGAAGAGACGCCTCACCGAAATCAGTTAGATGAAACGCAAAGCCCGTCAGACTCTGACACGAAAACAGACACAATATATATATATATACCAGCGGAAAGAGAAATCAAAACAAGAAGAAAGACGCAACACGAAAAGTACACAACAACACCTATTGGAACAACATACACACAAAACAATAACAACACACACGCAAAACAATAACAACACACACGCAAAACAATAACTACACACACGCAAAACAATACACACACGCAAAACAATAACTACACACATGCAAAACAATAACAACACACACGCAAACAATAACTACACACACGCAGAACTGTTGGACCCGGGTGATCACAAAACAAGAAAAAAAATGTTGGACCTGGGTGATCATAAAACAAAACAAAAAATACAAAAAATAAAAGAAAGGGGATAAAGACATGAAAGCAAAATAAACATTCAGAGAACATTCAGCACCAACTTTTAGAAACAAAAACACATTTCTTTTAGAAACAAAAAACACACTTCACACAGGACTTTCAATCACACCAGTACAAGAAAATGGAGCATTTTGCACAAGGGACTTTTTTAAACAAATGAGCACATTAAAATCAGACTTTTGACAAACATGAAAATAAAATAAGCATTCAACATTCAGACAAAGAACCTTCAGGCTCCTACACTACACCAACTTTTCAAACGCACCCATACATGAGAACTAAACACTTTGAACAAGGGACTTTTAAACAGACCATATCATATACTACACACACACATAAAGCAAAACACACAAACATAACCCACAACAAAAGTGAAGGACCTCTTTCTTACTGAGAAGGGGAGAGATGTTATGTCGCACTGATACTAAAGGGAGATAATTACCTAGAATTATTTCCCTTGCCTTTCTCTAGGCCATGACGGACATGAGTTACAGTCATGCGTGCGCAAGTGGAAATAAAGAAGCACACACATGGGGACTAAGGACCCATCATTATTACCACAGGTGTACTGCTGTAAACATCATTTTGTCTTCGTGTTCCTTTCTTTCCTGTAAAACCCGCTTTTGGTAGCAAGCTACAAATAGTAGTCACTCACAAGCTGAGGACTTTACACATTTGAAACTTTTATTTTATCACTCTACAAAAGAGAAAAGTAAACATTCTCCCTCTCTTAATAATAGCCTTTCAAATAAGAACCCTTGAATGCATTGTGTCTTGAAAGAACTTAAAATTTCAATTAGTCCAAATTTTAACCTCTACAAATTCTAGGCAATTGCCTGAACATTTTTACATAACCTAACCAAGCAGTGCTTATCTGGGCAAAAATTGTGTTTGAGGGCTGTAAATATGAAAGACCTTTGTTTCAGTAAAAGTAACCCTCGTAAACACTTCCAAAACTACCCAAAATACCCTAAACTTATAAATTTCACCAGACTTGGATGTATGATTTTTAAAAAAACAAAAATAGTCATCACACTTGATTCAAGTAGAATGTCCAAGTATATAAATAAGCTTGAAACTGAACCTACCATATTCAAATCAATTTGAGGTCAGATAGAGCTAAATGAGCCACCCTTGCCTATTGGGAAAATCAGAGTCAATTCAAATGAAATACTAATAATAATATGAAGGAGAGAAATGAGGAAAGAATTGCACTTTTGCATAATAGCTTTTAGAGTCAAAAGTTGAATAAGGAAAAAAATTAGGGAAAGCTGAAATAAGTTTTATCGTCTACTTAAAATGGTACTTGATAACATACTAATTTTGAATCTCTCTATCACCTCAGATTTGGCCGTCATCTTGGAAAAAACGGTGACCAAAATAATTGCAAATATCTCACTTGGGATTAAATTTAGAGCAAAATGTGTCACATCAAAAATAAACTGTTCCTAATCTGTTTGATCATTTTGGCACTAGAGGTGTGAGAAGGTTTGTATTATTTTTTTTCAAAATGGACAATGTAAATGTACATTTCTTCCAAATATATCATTATGCATGGGTCTGTCCAAAACTGTAATCACTTCTTCCATAGCCTATAGCCCACCCTTCCACAAAATTTCATTGAAATTCATTGAGAACTTTTGGAGATATCCTGTTGACAGGAGCGAATACAGAAATTTATGAAAAAAAACACAACCTTCTTATTAAACTACCTAACTTTCTTTTCTTCCCTCTCCCTTGTTACTTTCTTATTAAACTACCTAATTTTATTTTCTCCCCTCTCCTGTCTTACCCTCATATTAAACTACCTAACTTTCTTTTCTCCCCTCTCACTTCCTACCGTATGTCACACTTATAGTATCAGTAGCAGTTATCAGCCGAGCCTCTTGTACACTTATGATAACCGTCAGCAAAGTGACGGGTCATGGACTAGTAATAATAATAATGAGGCAACCAAACCAGCATCATCCTCAGCCAAAAACCAAGAAGCCATTAGAAATGATTATACACCCATACCCCCACCCCCATTAATCAGATTTCCATCATTATTTAAAGGAAGAAAGGTTCTCCATTTTCATGCAACATAAAGATTCTTCCACCATTTTGAAAACTAAAAACATTTAAATCTTGCCTTCTGTCCTCATCAAAGCCTTTGGAATTATCAATCAAAACTGTTTGTGTTCAGAGTATAACCAATCAGCAGCAACCTAATATCTGTTGTCCTATGTTCAACACGGATATATTGAAGTGATGTCCTTTCTAATCCTGTCTATCAACTCTGTAGCATATCCAGAGTCAATATTTCCAACTTACAGAGATTTGTTCAGATTAATATCCACACTTCTGTTGTTTTTTCATCTTGTTTCAATTATTATTTAATCAAGTTTAATGATTAGACTTACTGATTTGATAATTTATCATTCTTTCTTCACCAATGAAGAGAATGGTGATGTTAGAATTTTAGATAACAATGTCTGCTGCAGTAATAATCTCAGAACATCATCAAACAAAATAATAAAGATTATTGGTCACAATCTATTGTTCTCAGCATACTGTACTGTGAGGCTATTTGGCATCATGGGAGCTATTTGGCATCCTTTTCTATTTACTAAAATTTATTAAAAAATTTTTTAAGGAAATTAAAAACAAAATTTACCCTCTTTACAACCACCTTGGTTATATATTGAGTGGTAGTTATTGCATTTACTTGCAATCACTGTATGAGAAAAAATAAAAAAACAAAAAAAATGTATTTTTCCACGGCTAAGGTCTGTGGAGGAAAAACTAATGGCTCTAAACATTTATAAATTTGATATGTTATGACCATACCTCTTAGGTAATTTTATGTTCACTAGTTTTTATTACTATTAATATTGTTTTTAGGCACTTATTTGACACTTTTTGATTATTTTAATAATTTGCTTCTACACTGTTTCTATTTCATTTTGGGATTTTTTTATTTCAGATTATATAACTGCTAGAGTCTAAATGAATGACTTGGCTCCATGAACGGAGATTGGGATAGAGTTTTCCATGTCTTTTCAGGTCCTAGGTCGGCCTGAACGTTAATAGCCATAAAGTCTGCGCAATGGAGTTTTAAGGTGAAGTGCAACGTGTGAACTCCAGCCTTTAAACCAAGGGTTTGTGTGCTATGGTCCACTGAGATGGCGCGAATAGCAGCAAGACACCAAGGTAAAGATTAGAATCATAAACAATCATGGTTCGACATTACAAGAAAATGCAATATTAATAAACAAGAACCATAAGTTCAATGATGCGTCCACCATCCATTGTAGTAGTAGTAGCAGGAGGAAGAGGAGAAAGATGAGGATGGTTCACCCAAAGGTCTGGACCAAGTTTCATATCAATCCATAATGATACTGCTGGGAAAATTGATATTTAGCATTAGTAGTTGCGGTTTTAGTAGCAGGAGGTGGAGGAGGAGGAGGAGGAGGAGAAGGAAGAGAGGGGAAATAAGAGTGGTTCACCTAAAGGTCTGGACCAAGTTTCATATCAACCCAACATGATATGGCTGAGAAAATTGATATTTAGCATTACTAGTTGTGGTAGTAGTAGCAGGGGGAGGAGGAAGAGGAAAATGAGGATAGTTCACCCAAAGGTCTGGACCAAGTTTCATATCAATCCAACATGATAATAATATTGTTATTTATATATAATGGTATGAACACAAGTACAATTTAATTGGAGTTTTTAGGTAGAGTGCCAAATAACCCAATGGGCAGGGCTATTTGGTACTGGTTTTTGTTAGCCATTTTTTATATGTAAAGCTTCTTCAGATCTTTTTTCATACCACCATTGGAGGGCCTTAGGTAGTGATACAGTTTGATGTATAAATGATAAAACTTCAGTAATAACTTTACCAGTTATTGCAAAAAAACTAAAAAAGAGTGCCAAATAGCCCTGCAGTATGGTAGCAATAATGAGGATGCCATTGGATTAAGTCACTTTCCAATCAAAAACTTCATTCAACTACAGCTTTGTTAATCCCAAACTTTTGCCTCTCTCTCATACTTTCCTAACCTTGCAGGGAGCCATGTTATACACTTTATGAATCTCTGTTTTAGGCTGATACTTATAAACTTGCTCCATTGTTACTGTTTAACTGATCCTCATTTCTGAGTCTAAGACATCAGTGACATTTTTTTCATGGAGGGATTTAGAATTGGATTATAGTTAGGAAGATTTTGCAGTCATCATTATTCTCTCTTATATCCCTCTATATAATTCCAGAGAAAAGACTATAGTCTGATCAAACACTGTTTTATGCAGAGTATAAACACCATCAAATACTGATGCATCCAAGTACACTCTGCAACTTTTCTTTGGCAATTATATTCAACTGTCTTCTTTGCTTCAAAATAAAGCCATGCATTTCCAAAATGTCATTAGACAAATCCCAGCATTAACGTTGCTGTTGTCTTCTGTCAAATGGATGCAATTCAAAGTTAAAAATGCTCTCTGCTCTTCGTTTTTCTGAGTTGATTAACCACTCAAAATGGCTTCCTCAATCCCTGACCTCTTTTTCACTACTTTCTCTCATATTTAATGACAACACTTCAGATAGCAATGTACAGACAAACACAAATGTGACCACTATGAATCAATATACTATCTCTACCTCAGAAAACCTGTTCCATTCCTCAATATAAACAGGAAAATCAATTATTTGTCAAGTCTAGCCAGTGGGATAAATTGTTCAACATTTCTTTACTATTGTCCAGATGCTCAGTATATCAATATATATTAAAAAAAACTTATTTGCATGTCATCACCAATGTCTTACATCTAACAAAATGTACCATGCCATGTGGTTCCTGTAAAACATGAGAAGCAAAGAGAATGTAATTTTAAAAAGTTTTTATACAGAGGTTTCTAGTGATTAATTAAATTATTTAGGAGTTGGTTTAGGGTTATTCATTGATTAGAGCAGGGGTCTCAAACACGCGGCCCGCAGG
>VCCN01001152.1:429728-441130 GCA_006491835.1 Architeuthis dux
CATTAAAATTAATTCTAACAAGCTGATTTTTGCAGAATAGTTTCAATATGACACCAGAAACCCTATCCTGCAAAAATATATCAGGGTGGGTCAATCAATTTTCCAACATCTGAAATATAGAAATAGACCTCAAAACTATATTAGTCATTTGACTATTGATGACAAAATCGTGAATAATGAAATCAAGCGAAATAGAAACTAGCAAAATTGGAGGGCAGACAGTAATTACTTTCAATTTTATTTTTTTATTCGGCTATGTTTGAAAAGGGGAAGGGAAGGGGTTTTAGAATTTGACAATGGCTGTCTTACTAATACACTATTGATGAATTTCTGTGAATATGTGAGGAGAAACCACAGAGAACTTGTTAAAAATTAATTTTATTGTAATATATGTTTGTGCCATTTGTGAGAAGAATGTTTGACAAAAATCCTGGTATAAAAGTTATGTTTCCAACGTCTAGAACTGAAGATTAAATAGAAATGACCTCAGGTGACCTCACATAGCCTATATCACAAGTTGATCATTTGCAAGTCTGCAAGTCACAAGAATATTCCGGTCTACAGTGGTTTACTGAAAACTTTGATTTCACAGGAAAAAGAAGAAAAAAAACAAGAACCTTTTTATGCCTGATGTGCCATTTGGAATAAAGTTTATATTTCACTCTTCTGGATTTTCTGCTCTGGTTATAAAATCTAAACCAGAGCGTCTCATACTTTTTTAATTTTTGAAGAGACATATTTTTCCCAACTCCTCACTCATTGTTATAAATGCAATAGGTACTAAGACTACATATTAGTTTTTAACCATAATCTAACAGTAACTAGACATAGAACCAAATGAAGAGGAGAATATTGTCAAATATAGATTATAAATATGTAGCAATTTAAGTTTTAGTGTTTATTACGAAAAAAGAAATTACTTTTTAAAAATTACTAAAACATAACAAAAACGAAATTTATTTCTAAAAAATTAGTGAATAGCATCCAGCCATTTTACAATAAGCATCAGGAGTACATTTTTGTAGAGATAAAATTTTTAAAAAACCAAAAAAACTTTAGTTACATAATTATTCTTAAAAAAGATTTTCAAATATTTCTGTAACCGTCAATAATCTTTAACTCCCCACCCCCCGGAGGAGTCTTGACCCTTACTTTGAGAAGCCCTGATCTAAACAACACAACCACAAATTGTAATTTATACACCATCTCACATATGGAATTGCATTATTGTACAACAATTATAACTGTACATTGAATTCGGAATAGTGAAAATTACCATGATTTGATCCTTCAAGCAGAAAGATCATTTATTAAACACCAAACAATTTTAAAATGTGATTAAAAGCAGCTTAATAAAGAATTGTAATGCATTCTTTTCTTAAAACAAAGATATGACATTTTATAAATCGGTATTTAAAACAAAAACATTTTTTTTAGATAGTAAAACCAAGCTTACAGATCACCCTTCACCACAACATTTTTCATTCATTAGAACTGATTTAACAAATGCGGTAAACAAACAAAAAAAATACAATTAATCATTTCTTGATTCTTAAGAAAAAAAGAAGAAAAATGGCAATATTTTGTTGGTCTTTAATCTGTTGAAAATTACCTATTCTTTCATATATGCTAATATTATTTGATTAAAATTATTATAATGGACTTCAAAGTAAGCTTATAATTCAAACTGTGGGATGCATCATCCAGGTACTTGATCAAGCATCAGATGAAAGGCAAGTTGGGCAATAGACCAGAGGTTCCAAATCGGGGGAACATTTACTCCCAGGGGTACATTTGCACTACTCAAAGGGTATAGGGGTTTGAGATTATAACCATGGTATACACTGCTATACACCATGGCTTTGTGAATCAACATTTGCAGCGTTGTTGAGAATTAAATCAAATCACAGATCAAATCTCAAAACACCTGATGATCTTCGTAGTGCAGTTGCTAAAGTCCCTTCTTGAACAGGCCTGTAATAGGGCTCCGTAGGAATTTTTGAGTTGACTAATGAAACCAATTGGACATGCTAGAGAGACCTTCAGTGAGTAAAAAATAATTTGGTAGACATTCCAGAGGAGTTGCAAAAAATTTTAGAGCCATTTTTCATAATGGCGGATTTTTACTGTCAGAAAAAAAAAAATTGTATTGGGCATATTGTATATTGTTGAAAAGGAAATTTCATGCTGAGTAAAATTTATATAAGAACCATATGCCTCAGAGAAAGTCATTTTCAGCTATTTACAATCAAACCCGTGTTTTAAAATGAAACAGCTGGACTGATAGCTATCACATAGGGGAAGTAATTATTGATGGATCCACTCCAAAATGTAATCACTTCTTCCATAGTCTACTGCCCACTCTTCCACAAAATGGCACGGAGAACCTTTGGAGCTATTGTGTGGTGCGGACAGTTAGCTAGGACGTAATTGAGCATGGATTCGCACAAATATTTAATCCTTTCTTTCCTAATTTATTGCACACTTTTCCACAAAATTTCATTGGATATATCGTGTGAACAGAGAAGTATTGGAGATATTTTGTGGCTGCCAACAGTTAGCTAGGATGTATAGGAGATAATCGTGTATTGATTTGCTTCAAAATTTCCTGACTCCTTTCGTAGCCTATTGCCCACCTTTCCACAAAATTTCATTGAGAACTTGTGAAGATATTTTGTGGTGTGGACAGATAGCTACAATGTAGAGGCGGTA
Source organism: Architeuthis dux (assembly GCA_006491835.1). Lineage (NCBI taxonomy): Eukaryota > Metazoa > Mollusca > Cephalopoda > Oegopsida > Architeuthidae > Architeuthis > Architeuthis dux. The sequence continues at coordinate 432,441 of VCCN01001152.1, forward strand.
ATTGTGCATGGATGTGCTTCAAAATTTCTTTTTTACATGAAATGTTAGCGATATTATATGGTTTGGACATATAACTACGATGTAGGGGATGTAAATGTGTATGGATCCGCTCCAAAATTTGATCAGTTCTTCCGTAGCCTATTGTCCACCCATCACAGAATTTCATTGAGAACTTTGAGATATCGTACGGACAGACAGAAAACCTTTTGAAAGAACACAATAAAACGCAATAATCTGAAATTTTTATAAAGTCCTGGCTGTTCTTTCGTCTGTCTGTCCACTTGATATCTCCAAAAGTTCCAAATGAAATTATGTGGAAGGATCGGCAATAGGCTACAAAAGAATTCAGGAAATTTTGAGTGGATCCATTCACAATTATCTCCATCTGTCGGCAACCAAAAAATATCTCCAAAAGCACTATTACAGTGCCAGAACTAAAGACTGACATATTCAAAGAATTGTTTACTAAGTATATTACAAAACTGGAAGAGCTACTTAAAGGATATCACCTAAACATTTCACTAATACTTGAATGGAGCTCTTATTAAAATCAATATAATTTATCAATTTTTGATCCTTAAATTTTTAGGAGTACATGGGAACCAGTCAGAATGCCTAAGCGGTACAGAGGAACAAAAAGGTTGGGAACCTCTGCTAGAGACAAACCAATAGATTTGAATTTTTCATCAGGGGTCAGCCTCCAAGTTGAAGTCACAACACTAAACAAATCAAACAGAAAACCAAAGAAACAAAGCGTTAAAATCTTTTTCTTCTATGCATTGATTCAAGTATCAGTCAACTTCCTCTCATAAAATGGATCAGGGTTGCCAGAAGGGAAGATAATCCAAGCTTTGTCTCAGAAACTTACCCAACACAGGCATTGGAATAGCATTAAATTTGGAAATTGATCGTGTCTGGTGGCAGAAGTTCAATACCAGCCTTGAGGCGGGCCCACCTCAAGAGGCTGTTACTGAACCTCTGCCTCCGAGATAAAGCTCGGATTATCTCCCCTTGTGGCCAAACCTGAACACGACACAACATCGGGCAATTGATGTGAAGAGTAAGAAAGACCATTGCCATTTTATATCATTTAATTCAATTATCACATACAACATTAAAGTCTCTTGATGAATACAAGCACACTATGTCAGTTTTATTTACATAAATTAACAATTGCAGGTGAGAGGAAATTAGGAAAAGATATGGAGAGCTCTTCAGCTGGCTTTGGCTTAAAACAAGTCTTTCATAGCCGTACTGAGGAGTCGGCAGTTTTATGGTTAAAATCCGCGATTCTCAAGTAGCATTAACAACAGTTTTAGCTTTGACAAAGGTAACAAAGAGAATGAATATATTAACATGCCATGGTGTATATGAAAATTTATATACAGATAAGTAGATAGACACATGATGGAAATGGGTTTCTGTTTAGAAATAACATTTCAAGCAACTAATTTGAAATAAAAAGGCACTTACAATAATGAATTTTTTTTTATGTATCATAAAATTTAAAAAAAATGTTAAATTTAAAAAAAAAAAAAAAAAAAAAAAAAAAAAAAGGGAGGACTTCATTTACATAGGAGAATTACAGGAACAAAAATAATTGAAAACATTAACTTTTAGGGATCAAATGTAGAATGTGGACCCAAAAATTGATTTAAGCCAACAACGCAAATTTTCAGATTACACTGCAATCAAAATTAATTTAAATTATTCAATCCCTGTAGCCTAGTGGCTTTATTTTTGTCACAATACCCACTCTGTACGCTTATGTCACAATGAAACAAGGTTACATAGAGCACTACATTGGCTAGATCAAAGGCGCCAACATGCAACTGAGGCGACTGACTGGCAGTGTTGCAGAACCAGTAGCACAAAAAAGGATGTCATTTTTCTTCTTTTTAAAAAAAAATTAAACCATATACTTACACTCTCACTATCTTATTCCAACCAAGCTTTTCCACGAATGCCTACTACATCATGCCAATGTGTCCATTTCACAATGGATTATTATAGCATAAATCTTTTATTAGAGTGTAACCTGAAAATTTTGGCTTTTGACTTGCATCAATTTTGGGGCAGGATTCTAAATTTGATCCATTTTTAGAAAAGTCAAGAGAAAGTTGTGCATTTTTTTAGGCAATCTTTGAAAGTTCTTTGCCGAACCAATAAATATTTTTGCTCTTTGTTTATAAATAAAATGTTGGGATGCTCTACCCTCAGCCATCTTCATGAAAGAATTCTAGGACAAAGAAGATTGAACTTTCTGTCTTGTCCAAGTCGGGACTTTCTCTTGAAAAACGTTATTTAGTTTACTCTGTATGTCAAACAATCATGTCTCCAACTTATGAGGTATTAATTATTTAAAAGACTTTTTCCCCTCATCTTCATCTTGAGATAAAGTGTTTAGAGAGAGAGAAAGAGAGAGAGAGAGAGAGAAATCATCCCAATAAACAATTTTGTTGCCTTGTACAGCAGATTAACATTATGCAATTTTGGTTGGATTGCAAATTAGAACAATTTTAACCTAAATTTTAGGTTTGCAGTGATTTTTTAAAATAATATTTAAATTCATTTCTCTGTCTCTGTTTGATATGTTAATTTCAAAATCAACTTAGACCTCCTACGGGACCAAATAAATAAATAAAAGCACAATAAAATTAGGCAGTACAACATTTTTCTCACTAAATATTGACTCACTGTAAGATGCCAAATGTTTCAATTCCTTGAATTTAAAGTTTTATGCCTTTTAACAGTCAATAAAGAAAATCACATATGCAAAGGAAATTGATTCCTGAGCAAGAAACATATTAAGAACAGCAGAAATTTGTGGACATTTTTATTTTGTACCATTTACAAATAATCAAATGCTATTGACACTATGGGATAAGATGTTAGTGAGAAAATTTACACAACCAGCATTTAAAAGTCATCATCCACACCTGCAGCACATATATTCATTATCCCCTAGGCTAACTGCCTAAGTCTGATAAAATATTTTTTAAAAAGCAACAAATTTTAACTTATTAAAATCTTATCTCATGGTTTTTATAATTCATACAAAACAATTTATTTCAAATTTTTTTTTTTTTTTTACACTCATTCCAAAAATTGGATCAAATGTAGAATCTGGACCCAAAATTGATTTGAGTCAAAAGTGCAAATTCTGAGATGACACTGCATATGACGTCATGTGTCACGTCAAGATGTTAACATCAACAGACAGGCTTTTTTTCTCCTTTTTAAAAATTTTCATCGATGTTCAGTGTTTTTACTAAAATATTCAAAATTTTTTCTTTCATGAATTCTCTTATATATGCACCATTTTTAACATTGAGTGTGCGCGGATGCAAGTGTGAAAAATTGGAAATTACTCCCCAGATTGTGAATCATTTGTTTTTGTTTTGTTGACAGAAATACTGAAATATACGCACAAACAATTGAAAGCTATTGGAATCATCAAAAAGGTTTTATTAAATCAATGCTCGCATGTTTTGATTAGATTAAAACTATGTATTTATTTTGTGTGAAAAAAAAGTGTATAAACAATCTATAAATATTAACACCCTGACAACACATGATACTATATACAGTATCATCTGAAAATTTGCATGTTTGACTTGAATCAATTTTGGGGTCCGGATTCTATTTTGGATCCCAAAAATTTGTACATAACGTTCTTCACCGACTTTTTCTGTTCAGATTAAATTTTGTATAATCATTATCTTAAGAGTTTCACCGATATACACACACACACACACACACATTCCTTTGGATGTGTGTCTGACAGATTGACCAATACATCTACATAACATAGTTTTTCCAGAGTGGCTGAGGGGGGTGAGCAGGATTGGAGGTGGGTAATGGGGGTAGCCACTAAAGATGCTTAAACTTTATGTTTGATCCTCTAGGCAAAGAGGTGAGATGAAGAAATTTTTCAATTTGAAAAACATTTTCAAAGATGAACGAATGAAAGAAGGCAGTGGTAATTAATATACAAAAAGAAACATTGCATTATCACTGCTTCTAAATATACAGTGAGAAAATGACGACAAAAAGGAATGAGTTACAAAAATAAAAATAATGCCTATTTAGTCGTCTTATTAGAGTTTTCGTTTCTTTACAGCTGTTTTAGTCCTTAAAACCATACTGTGAGCAGGTTTTCGCAAAATTCTGCTCTGAGTAGTCCGCGTGGTTTCTTTCTCTTCGGGTTCTGTTTTGTGGCGACTGGGGGTCAGCAGATTCACAATTGGACTGTCACTGGTTTCCACCAAATAAACCTTTTTCCTGAAAGAGCATAAAAAAATTGTAAAGTTGAGGCCAACTGTAAAAAATTGGTAAACTTATAAAACTGTAAAAAAGATATTTTTTTAAAAATGAACTGAACATTTTAGAATCTAACATTTTCTGGAAGTTTTTTTGTGTCTTGATAAAAAATATTGCAAGCTAAATTAAAAAAAAAAGTTGCTACACAGTTTTTTAATGAATAACTGTCAAAGCCAAAACAGGAATCCTGATCAGGAATATGTACTTGCAGAAAATCATATATACAATAAGAGCCGTGTCTGTCACACTTATAGTACCAGTAGCAGCCATTAGCCTCTCTCCCTTACAACCCTCTTATTAAACCACCTAAATTTCTTTTCTCCCCTCTCCCTTTCCTATCACAATTATAGTATTGGTAGCAGCCATCAGCAGAGCCTGTTGTTTTTGCACTTATGATAACCGTCAGTGAAGCGATGGGTCATGTGGTGTATCAATACACATACTGGTTATGTAAAAAGTTCAATAATCATAAAGAGACAATACTGGTTGCATCTGTTACTTGGCTTAGCTTTGGACAAACACCCGAAGCAAGCAGAGATCGGAAGAATTATTTGAATTTTTAATACAAATCAATATTATTTGTAGGTGTGGAGATCAGTGCAAGAGCAACAGCCAGCTACAGAATTTGAGATAAAACTTGGAAAATGTGTCTTCACTGAGAAAAGTAATAGATTAAAGGATTAACACATGAAAGCGTGTTTAAATGTGGCTAACTTAGAATACAACAATTGTAATATTATTATTACATACAAGTTTGGATTGTTTACGTTAAACGAAAAGACACACAACACAACGTTAATGGTTACTGTGATCCGCCTTAAAATGCCAACGAGGTAGGTATCCCTCGAGCCAACGAACTGCTGAAGACGTACAAAGTTTTGATGTGTGTCACAAAGTAGTGCACCATTCGTTATTACAAACCATTGTCTGTAACTCGATTTTTAAAAAAAGCTTGTACATTCCTAAATGGATGACTCTAATTTGTCCTGTGTTGCATTTATTGAAGAACTTTCTGTTAATTGCATATTTTGTTTATGCAAAACCTGATGATTAAATTCTTTGTAATAAAGGGTGTGCAGAAATAGTTTCATTTTAACAATTTACAGTGGATGATGTAGTAATCCATTAAATTCATAACAAGATTTCTTTTGGTCAAAGATTTGATTTACTTGTTGAAACTGCTCTCCTAACAAGATAACTATTGCTTCTTGTATGTCTTTTACTCTCCTCTGTTCTGTTCCTGGTAAACTAACATTTCAGTGCAGAACTTGTTTTTCATCTAACAATTCAAGGGAACCCAAACCCTTGTTTCATTTACTGATCCAATCTACTTGTGTTTTGGATCAATGGACCATCCAAAATCTTTGCAGGTCTATTTTTAAAAAAAGATCAAATGTGGGTCTGCTTTACATTGGGATTTCAGTCAGTAGTAATTCAGAGTTTTTTGTCAAGGAGATTGGAACTTTGTTTTTAACGTTTCCCTAGAATGTTTGAAGCAATATCAGGTGCAAGACTGAAGTTTACTGTATATGCTAGTGTATAAGTTGATCCCAAAATAAGGTGTTAATTCAAGGTTAGTCCAATATTTGCTGGATAAGTCAACTCTCTAACATAGTAATCCATAGTTCCCTCAAACCTTGGATCAGTTAAAACAAAAATCCTATGCAAACAGAATAATGATTGTTCTGCTTCTAAAAACTAAAATAGTGACTTTTAATGGAGAAAGTATTTTTACACAACTGCATTTAAAAGGTGAAAATTTTAATCACCTTATTAATCCATATTAATGCTCCCTACCGCAACAAGTAAGAACATTAAAAAATCATTCAAATTTTAAAACAGTGATTATCAAACGGATGGCATTTGGCTCCCAGGGGAGGAATTTCAGTCAGAGGAGTAACATATAATGGAAAATATAAATGGTGAAAAGATTACTAGATGACAATTCAAAAGAGGAATTAAGGAAACTCTGAGAACCACTGTTTTAAAACAAAATAGTACTAGATTTCCCAAACCACTTCCAATTGTTTCAAGTTTAGAGTTAGTAGAAATGAAATCATCAAAAGATCTAAAAAAAAATGTTTTAAAAAAGTTGCTTTTATTTACAGATTTTGAAAAAAGAAACAGACAAACAAGCTGTAGCAAAAGAAGAAAGACATTTATAACAGGTGAGCTGATAGGAAATTGCAATCAGTAATAAATACCTTGTTGACCTTGTTTTTACAGGTTTCACATGAGCCTTCGAGGATGAAGTAGTTGGAGACTCTAAAGGCTTATCCATTGGTATGTCAACAGCCATTTCCTCTTGTTCTTGCTCAATAGATGGCTCCTTCTTTAAGGCTGAGCGCTGCGAGCGAGTTGAAAAGAAAATGATAGAAGAATCTTCCGTTTTCGGATTTTTCTTGGTTGATTCTTTCTTTTGTGTTTTCTTTCGGGTTATAGGTGGAGCGAACACAAATGGTTTCTGTTGATTTGGAGGTGTTTCAGAAACTGAAAGAGAGACACACAACATTGAAAACAGTTACATTGCTATTATTAAAATACTAGTTTATCCATGCTGTCAAAAAATGATGGCAACATTTAAATAATTTTGCAATTGCATTGTTTTAAAAAAATATCAACAACATATGCATTTCCTTGTTCATGTTCAACACCTATATTTTTTTACACAGTTGCAAAAAAATAAGGGAGACTACTTTATAATTAGTATTTAATAGTTATCACCCTTGACAAATGTTACCGACAAAAAAAAGAGATATGTGGCATATTATATAAGTAGATTAAATACTACACAGACAAAAAATCCATTTTATAAAACTTGGTGACCAGTTATTCATAATTAGTAATAAACATTAGAAAAATGTCTATTTGACTTATTTTACAAAAACAAAGTCATAATCAGTTTATAATTTGCTTTCTATTCTGTTTGAAGTGAATATAAGCAATTCAGTGGGAACCAATCAGACAGTGACATTTATATTGTTTTATTTGCAGCAGAGTCAATGGATACTTTTTTAAAAAGCAGATACAATTTCAATGTGTGAAAATTTCACAGCTGATGTTAAAAATGGTGCATAAATAAAAATAAATAAAAATAAATAAGAAAATTCATGAAAGAAAAACAGAACATTTCAGTATTTAAAAAAAGCCAGTGAAGTGACAAAATCAGTTCCATTCAAATGATCTAATAAAGATGGTTAAAAACTATGTTTGTCAAATTTGAAGAGAGCCGAGAAAGTTATTTAGTAGGTAGGTAGAATTAAACCTTTAGTGACAAAAGTAGAATTAAAAATGGTTTTATACTGAACTTGCTTAAACACTGTCTTCAAGCTCAATGTCAAATGATTTCCTTTGTATTGAATTAATTAAATAATAATTTTGTATAACCATGCTATATCAGGGCGGGTCGTTAGAGCCGAAAGTTCATTATACCTGATGGTTGCCCCGTCATTCGGTAAATAAAAGTAAGTTCAGTAGTTCGCTGCATTTAACGAACATCGTTCGGTAAATCCAAAGGCAGTTCAGTTGCCCCTAGTTCTATTTTCAACCTTACCTCTTCACACAAATGACTAATGTGATGTACAGTTCGATAAAATCATATCTTATTTATATATAATAAAGATTTGAATAAGCTCTAAGTCACGTTTCTCTCTGACAAATGCATTTTATCTCCACCCCCACAAAAAAACATTAAACAAAAGGTTTAGATATTTCACTTTAATATAATTTCCAAAGAATTCCATGATTTTTTAAGCTAAGAAATGCATTTTGAAAGTTAGACAAAAAGTAACGTTTACAATTTTAATGTACAGAAGGCTCAAATTCAGCCATCGTTTTTTTGTCTTTTGTTTACATAACTAAAACTAGGCAAGTCAAAATTATTGTATTTTTTTTTTACATTCACTGCATTTATTTTGGTTTTTAGTATTTATACATATAAAAAGGTGAATAAAATAAAAATCCCATTGTATTAATTTTAACAACTATTTACCTTCATGAAGCACATAAAATTACTTATTTGCTATTCAAATATATAAAAGGCCTGTCATTAAAGAATTAACACAAAAAAAATAAGTTAAATCGAATCTTAATTGTTACTTGTTCTAAGTTGTTAAAAATTACTGTCATAACTACAATTTTACGTAAATTTCGTCATCCTTTTCAATTTATCTGCAATAATTTAAACTTGTTAAAAGTTAAAAAATAAAAACGATTGAAAATTAAACTGAAGTGAACGTTCTGTAAAAGTGCCTATATTTTATTTTTCTTATTAACACTAGCTCAAAATATATGGAGCTCACGTTTTACAGCCAGGTATATACGGGTATTTTCAGCTAATATCAAATAAAAACAATTTTATGCATTTA
>VCCN01001152.1:442735-469696 GCA_006491835.1 Architeuthis dux
CACACACACACACACACACACTTTTACAAAATGTTCACTTCAGTTTACTGTTTAATTTTCCAATAACTGGAAGATGTGTGAATGGAGTTGAAAAAATTGTGTCCACTTCTAATTACAAGCATGTTTCTTAATAACTTGTAACTAAAGTATAGAACATAGGCTCACCTTTAAGGTCAATCTCTATTCAATTCTGAACATCTAAAAAAATAATTTTTGTATACCAGAATTTTCGTCTTTCATTATTCTTACAATAAAATCATTTCTTAAACAAGTTTTGGTGTTTTTGGTCGGATTTTGGTTTTTTTGGCAATGACACACTGAAAACTAACAGTCTGAGTCAGTGGAGAGTTTGGGTTTCTCCCACCTCCACTTCTGTTTTATCTATGACAACAACTCTACCTAAATCATAGTGAAGTGAGGCTCTGATGCTCCTCTTTTTTTCATTGACAAAAATTCAATGTTTCATAGTGACGGGAAACTTCCTTCTTACACTTGTTTTCTCATTGACAAAAATTCTATGTATTTCAATTCATATAATAGTGATGGCTATGTTTTGTAGGGAGAGGCTTAAGGACACATGACTGTGCTAATCCAGGTCATTTTTTAATATAAACTTGACAGAATTAACCCCCTCCCCAGATTAGTTTCTGGCCGGGGGGGGGGGGATACGTACTGTTATTCATTTTGGACTACTATTTAACTTCATCTTTGGTTTATTTCTTTGATCACTACTTCAGTAAGGACATCATTCTACGACATTCGGATGGAAGTAAAGATGAAAGATATTTTTCACTGTGTTGTCCATTGTCTATTCCTTCTAGTTTCAATATATGTATTAAACTAAAAATATTGAAATCAACCATTGTGAACTTTCCACCAGCAACATTCAATAGTCTATCATGAAAGTTGACTGTACTCAAAATTATTTAAAATCAAATATATAAGAGCTGTGTCTGTCACACCATCACCTAACTTTTCTCCTCTCTCCTACCGAGTAGAAGCCATCAGCCGAGCTTGTTGTTCTACACTCATGATAAATGTCAATGAAGCAACAGGTCATGGACTAATGATCATAGTATTCCTAATATTTCAATATCTTTAATTAAAAAGTATTTACATCAGAAATATGAATTTTCCTTGATATATTAGCACATGAAATTAATAAATTTAACCTCCTAACAAGATATATAAGATTCAGAATACATTTTTCCAAGTCCCTATTTGGGAAGAAAAAAAAATTAGAAACTGTACACATAGCTCATTTCTAAAACATGATTGCAGTATTTTTTAAGGACACAAGTTTATGAAAACATTAATATTAATTCCAAATGTAATATTCATTAAAATAAATAACCACATACTATCAACATCTGGCTTAATGTGCAAAACAGGTGAATTACTTCCATCTGTAAGAAATTAAAAATGAATGTCACCAATAAATAAATAAATTTTAAAAAATAGGTCAGCAGGTGTGATATAAAATCCAACAAATTCTTTTTATTAAAATACAACTGGACTTTGAAGACTCTTTAAAAAAAAAAAAATTCTATTCCTTCTAAACAATTCTTAGAATTGTGTCATTCCATATCAAGTGGAGCAATTTTGGGAAGGTGTCCCACTCGACCATCTCAGATTTTGCTCTAACTTTGCACACATGTTCATTTGGGTTTGAAATGAAGTCCTGTAAAATTTTAGCTCAATATCTTTACTCGTTCAGTCACTATGGATCCAAGAACAAGGACTGCTTTGTTCGAAGTGACAATGACTAGATCTTTTTTTCCATTTTCAACTAGTAACCATTCCAAACAGGTAGAAGTACTGCACTGAAAATTTGTTCTCGGGGTCAACTGCATATGTTGATCTTGAAAATGTTATCAGAGTTTTTTCAGAAAAGATGTCAAGTTTGGGCTCCAGATTTCATTTTGAGAAGTCATGTTTAAGTAATCGTTACTAATTAAAAGTTTGCGATGTTATTAAATAAGATTTCAATGCTCTACTAGGACTGTTGATGGAAATGGGTTTGGAGAACTAGGTATAAGGTAAGGTTGGAATTTGAGGGCTAGGTATATGTTAAAGTCTCCATTAGTAGACATTGAACATACAAATCACCTGGAATTGAGATGTAGGTATATGCTGTATCCCGCATCCATTTCAACCACTGATTAGAACATGAAAGAATCAAGACACCAACTTGAAAATCTAGCCCCAAGTATTTTAAACATTGCTCTTGGCAGTGGTTCTTGTTAGAAAAGTGTGCAGCTTGTTCCACATGTTGGTTTTTGCCTTTAAAAATGGTGCATTTTTGCCATTTTTTAATTCGGGCCATTTTTTTTACCATATATCTCAGGATCTAGAAAAGCTAGAAAGATCCAGATGGTAACGTTTTGTAGTGCATTGATATCACTTTGTTCCTTACCAGACAGAGCACACAAAGTTGGCTAGGTCCTGAGTAATGATTACTTAAACATGGCTTCTCGGAAATACCAATGTTATCTGGAGCCCACCTTGACATCTTTTTCTGAAAAAACTGCTTTCTAGAGCTAGGCTGATAACATTTTCAAGATCAACATATGAAGTTGACCCTGAGAACAAATTTTCAGTGCAGTAGAAGTCCTGTTGTGGAATGGTTTCTAGTTGAAAATGGAAAAAAGAATCTGGTCGTCATCACTTCGAACAAAGTCCTTGTTCTTGGATCCATAGTGACTGAACAAGTAAAGATTATTGAGCTAAAAATTTCCAGTACTTCATTTCAAACCCAAATGAACCTGTGTGCAAAGTTAGAGCAAAATTTGAGATGGTCAAGTGGGGACCACTGTTCCACTTGACATGGAATGACCCAATTTGAAGGTCTAGATCAGCAGAAAATAGACAAATGGTAGATTTAGCTAAAAATAAACTGAAGTTAGCTTTAAAAAAAGAACTTGTCCTTTTTTAAAAAAAGTTTTCTTTATGTAAATATAAAAAGATTATCTTAACTTCATTTGAGTTTTAAAATATGTAGCCTAAGAAGATGAGAATAACTAGGAAAGCTAGGAAAAATAATTTTATGAATTTACTTCAATTATTTCCTGTGGACATAAAAAAGTGTTTCCAAAAAGTTAAACAAAGAATTCTAAGTTTTTTTTCAACAAAATACTTAAACAAGGTGGCAATTTGGTACATTTACAAAATTAAACAACATTCTTATAGTAGATTTCATATAAGTTTCTCACAAAATTATGTTTTATAGCAAATTTTTCATCATAATCTCTGTAATCAAATATTTATGAGGGTGATAAACTTTTCTGATGAAAACACCCCTGATATTGGTCAAGTACAAGATATGAATTTAAGGAAAGATTCTCAGTATAAGTAAATGAAAACAACCTGCTCCAAGCAGAGAGATAACTGTAGAGATTCAACTCTGACTACTTTCATATTTCACCACAAAAAGCAAGTGAATTACCCTTAATTTTAAATAAAATAACAACTGATTAAGTGGTAACATTAATCAAAAGGATAGAGATGTAATACTTTATTTTTGCTACTTGTTCAATGTTAAGAAAAACTTATATCTGATTAGGATTTAAAATCTTAAATCCTATTGATTATAATCATTGGACAAGGAAGAAATAGTTTTAGGAATTAAAAGAGAATTTATCAATCTTTTAAAAATAAATAAATGAAAAAGTACAATAAAGTTTTAGTTTCATCTTCTCAAAAAGCAATTCTTTCCATAATTCATTTTCTTGGATCTTAATATTAAATTTGTTAGATAAACCCTTTTAAACAACGAAATTGAGTGTATAAACCACTTATAAGTGACTTATTAGTTGACTTATCACCTATATTCCAGTTGTGATTAAAAAGGAAAAGAAATGATTTAAAAATAAAAAGACTACAAAATACCTGATTCCATATTTGTGGTCAACTGACTCTGTGATTTCAAGGCAGTTTTTCGAGTTGTCCTTCGAGTTCTACGCACTTGTGGCTCAGATTCAGGCATTGTCTCTTCCATTTCAACTTTACTTTCAGTTTTGATTTTAATATTTATAAGAAGTGGAGATGAGCTTTTCTCATCAGACACCTTAGCCAATTGCTCTCCACGAGTTGGTGTAGATGCACGCACAGGTAGAACACGAAGTGGTGTGGTTTCACGGGGGGGTGTGGTATCACGAGAGGGGCCAACCTCGCGGGGTGGTGTGGTATCATGAGAGTGGCCAACCTCGCGGGGTGGTGTGGTTCCACGAGAGGGGCCAACCTCGCGGGGTGGTGTGGTTCCACGAGAGGGGCCAACCTCGCGGGGTGGTGTGCTTCGTGTAGGCGTTGTTTCACGGGATGGTGCTTCAGTTTTGAGCCTACTGGATCTTCTAGTGACAGTAACACTTCTGGATGATCTCAATGACCGTGTTTTAATTGAGCTATATTCCTCTTCTTTATCCTCCTCTTCCTTTAACAGCACTTCTTGTTTTGAGATTTCACTTGAAATGACTTCATTTTTAACTGAAACCTTAGCTGTTATGCGGCTCGATGGAACTAACTCAGTCATTGTTTGGTCTTCTTCCTGCCAGGTTTTCTCAGAAAAGTCACTTCTTAGATTAGATGCTTCTTCCAAATCTCTTTTTACAGATTCTAATTTTGATTTTAAAGATTTCTGAGATGATTTTTTGCGTGTAGATCTGCTTTCTGAAGATTTTTTAGTCCCCAGTCGAGATGATCGCGTTGAAAAAGTTTGGGAAACAACCTGAAATATAAAGAAAAGAGAAGTTAAAAAGTCAACTGACAAAAAACAAAGTATTCATTGAATAAGTGCTAGTAGCATGACACAAAATGAAAAGGCCAAGACATAAACGGTGAAATGTTTCAGAAATAAAAACAAATGAGGATACTACTTCTCTCATTGGGCTAGTAATGCCTGGTAAGAAAAGAAATGAACATTTTATTTTAAGCAATCCTTTCAGTAATGAAATGCAAATATTGATTAACTTTGCTATATGGCTAGAATTAAATATTACCTTCTAAGGACTACTACATTTTTATTTCCTGTTATATTAAAATACATGACTGAAAATAAAAATTTTCAATAAAATCTTATAAAGCTTAACAGCAATATATTATTTCAGAAGAAAAATCAGGTGGTTATTAATTAAAATATAAAAACAAAAGGTGGTTTGAACAACTTGAAGATGGCAAACAAGACCATGTGGATCCAATTTTCAGAAAGGCCTAATGAATATTAATGCTCTTGGAAAAGGCATGAATCCACTTCTCCCCCTAGCCAAGGGTAAACAGTAGGGCAGTTGGAGCCTTGTAAAGCAGTCCATCTTGGGTGTCTGGCTGTAAAACTCTCACAAAAGCAAATGTTGCAACTGTACTAAAATAAGTATTTCATTAAGTTCTGTTCTATAACCGCTCTACAATGGAAAATATTAATATTCGATAAAGCTGTTATATTCCTACTTTATTTTACAAAAAGTCAATTGTGCTTACCTTATCACTAGCTGATTCCAAGAAACTGTCAGTGGCAATGTCTACAGGCATTGATATCTGCTCAGAAATTGACTCTGTCATGGCTGGAAGAGGTGCAGGCTGTGAGCGGTTTGCCACCTGAAATAAACACACAGCAGGTTAACTCATGTAACATTCTTTTTATGATGGCATACACAGTTTATCTAGAAAATAAATTGATGGCTGAATAACGATGCTATGCATTTATGTGAATAAAAGATTGAGTTAAAAAAAAAATCACTAGTGGGAATGTTAAGTATTGGATCCAATTAGATACTGTTGATCAGAAGTTAATACAAATTAATCCACTTTTATACAAATTCACATTGTAAAAATTACTAATTTAGTTGTATTGAGAATTGTTACGGATAAGTTTTTTTAGGGTCCAATCAGTCTTGAATGAGAATTTGGTCAAATAATCTCAAAAGCTTACCATTGATTCTGCTTTAACCTTTGACCTCCGTGATCTTCTTGTGAGGATAGGAGAGGAGGAAGATGTGGATAGTGGAGAGGCAGATCGTGATGAGTTTCTTGTAGTGGCACTGTGAGATGGAGATGGGGGAGCTGATAGGTTAGCCGATTCTGGTGAATCATTAATGGTCAATGGCTTGGAAATTGTAATCTCTCCAGCCCTCACTTCAGGGACCTCTTTTATCTCAAGCAATTTTTCTTTTTCTTCATCTTCTTTCATAATTTCTACCTCTTTCTCCACTTCCTCCATTTCTACTTCCTCCACCACTTCTGCTTCTTTCTCTTCCTCCACTTCTTTCTTTTCCTCCATTATTTCTTTCTTTTCCTCCATTATTTCTTCCTCTTCCCCCACCTCCTCCTCTATTTCTTTCTCCACCAGCTCCTTCTCTTCTTCCTCTATCTCATTCTCCTCCACCACCTGTTCTTTATCTTCTTCTTCCTCCTCTATTACTTCAACCACCTGCTGCTCCTCCTCCTCTTTTACTTCAACCACCTGCTCCTCTTCTTCCTCCTCTATTACTTCAACCACCTGCTCCTCTTCTTCTTCCTCCTCTTCTTCTTCCTCCTCCTCTATTACTTCAACCACCTGCTCCTCTTCTTCTTCTTCTTCCTCTATTACTTCAACCACTTGCTGCTCCTCCTCCTCCTCTATTACTTCAACCACTTGCTCCTCCTCCTCCTCCTCCTCTATTACTTCAACCACTTGCTCCTCCTCCTCCTCTATTACTTCAACCACTTGCTCCTCTTCCTCCTCCTCCTCTATTACTTCAACCACTTGCTCCTCTTCCTCCTCCTCCTCCACTTCTACAATGTCCACATCTTTGTTTGTAGCTTCATTGAACTCTTGTGAAATATGTTGGGTAACTGGCAACACTGGTTCATTAATAATCTGGACATCATCTCTTTCACTTTCTATCATTTCAGCAGAAATGATCTCATCTTTATCTTGGGGTACATCCTCTTCCATATATTGTGCATATAACTGCTCACTCTCCATTTCCTGTTCTTCATATATCAGCCTGTCAACATTTTCATTGCTATTATAGTCTTCAACTTGCTGTGACAGCTCTGATTTCTGCAAGGGAAAGCAAGACAAAACTTTAGGGCTTTTTCTTTTTTCAAGAAGTACATTAAGAGTGTTATTTAGAAAAATGTACTCTTTTTCCCAGCTGGTAAGATGCATTTTTGTCCTGAAAATTATTTTTTTTTCATTATTATAATAATAACAATAACAGATCCCAAATGTGATAATTAGCTATGACAGAAAGAAAAATGACACTGTGGAGTTGGCGACTTGGACTTGCTAGTAAGATAAGTTATTTAATCCTCAAATATTTTCAGAAAAATTATAGGGTATCACTTGTAGCGTCTTACCAGCTGGGAAATACAATAATTCAAATTAGACATTTAGTATTTGTTAGCTTATTCTTAATGAATGAAAAATATACATTAACAAATATTTATATTAATACATAGTAATTTTGAGAATACTTACTGGAAGGAACTTTACAAGAGGGATTTTATAGGAATGCTTTGAAAATGTGTTAACTTTTTAAAATGTTTAAAATCTTTGCTTTTAGACATTTTTTAATAAGACATGAAAATCAGGTTGATTGTGGAGAGAGAAAAAAGCTCCATAGAAGCAAGCAATAAAAATAGCACTTTTGTTGGCAATAATCAAAAACCTAAAAGATGCCTTATGTGAGAAAGCAATCTGAATTCATTCCAAAGAAATGTAAATAAATGAAAGATAAATAATTTCTACCAATTACAATTCAAGTTGAAAGGATATAATTTGGATGAATCCAAGTTCATTTGTGTGCTGTAAATTACACAGAAAGTCAATTAGGTTTGCAACTTTCCTGTTTTCAAATTACATCTTACTATTCAAAAAACAACATTTCATATGTAATAAACTAATAAAATGATTCCTATTCTAGTGAAAACTTAAAAAGAAAATTATATAACTAAAACAATTGTTGAAAATTCATGAAACAAAAGATATCATTGACAAGGACATCACTGGTGTTGTTTTTTTTGGTTTTTTTAAGAGTCTCTTAAAATAAAAATTTCTCTTACTCTAAAAATGTATGCTTTATTTGAAGCAGTTTTTTTTAAAGATAACAGTTACAAATTAATGTTTTCATGAACTTTTATGAAAAAGTAAAACTTTTAAAGGAAAAGATAATATTAAAAAACAAACATTTTAAAACAGAAATTCATAAAATATGTGAGCTGAAATGAAATATTTCTGTGTACAAGAGACAAGAATAAAATGAGCAATTGGGTCTAAAAACAACAATAAAAACCTCAATCATTCTCCAATACTCAACTTGTCTTTACATGCTTACCTGTCCAAGAGGTGCCAGTTCAAGAATATCAGCAGACTCAAATGGCTTGAATTCTTCTTCCTCCTCCTCCTCCTCCTCTGTGAGATCAATAGGTTCAGAAGGTGTCAGGTAATCTGGGATGACCACTGTCTGATCTTTACAAACCAACAGCTCAGGTTCTTCTTCAGTCAACATCATAGTGTTCTTCACAATTCCAATATCTTCTTCAGACACACCAGGCTGCTGAAAATGCATTGACCCAACCAGTTCTTGGACTGGAGGATCCACATGGGTCACAGGCAGCATCTCTTCCTCAACTCCTTCCATAGCTTCTTCATCATCCTCTCTGTTTTCATCTGCTTCCGTTTCTATGCTGTTGCTAATCTCATCTGAGATGTCTACAACAAAAATAAAAACAAAGTCAACACCAATACACCAAACAAGAATAACACTCATTGCCTTTTCTTTTTCATTCCTTTTGAACAAATTCCTCTTATGAATATTTTATGCCATAATTTTAGAATTAAAATGCTTGTTCTGTAAACTACCAAGGTTCAATTATTATGGGATATTTCATTGTTATAATTTTAGTACAAGACATTTTAGTGCAGCAAAATTTGATTCAATTCTATGCCAATTAGGTGAAATATATCAGTTACTACTCTCCTATAAGGAAATACAAACAACCTATTCTATCACGGCACTGAAAAACTTCCTCAGAGACGTTAGTTTTCATTCAGCTAACATAACAGTTGTTAGATAAAGCTCAAGGAATTGAAAATTATAGTTCTTTTGAACTTCAGTCATAAGATTATTTGGTTTGATTTCAAGTTTATCATCATCATCAGTCCTTTTCTCACTCCTGAAAGAGGAAGCTTTCCTGCGTCCTATCCCACAGATGTCTGGTGACATTGTGGTTTTGACTAAAGGAAGTGCTGTATTCGCCACGCTTGGGGTTTCTTTCCTTAGACTGGCTGCTCAGAGTGCCCAGCTATTTTACCTATAGCTAGGAGGAGAAGAGATGGATTCATGCCATTAGTGCAAAGTGAATGCAAACAGCCCTGGCTAGAGTTTGAACTTGGCTCACCATCTTACACTGCACACACCTCCACGTTTATGTTGTACCAAAATCTAAATTGCTTTGTCAAGCAATAAAACTAAACATTTTATAGTTCATACAAAGTGAAATAACACAAAAGACAGAATTAAGAGAATGAGTACATCTGTACAATAAATAAAAAACGAAAAAGAAACCTACCCTCCTCTTTGGTATCAGTGACCATATATGGTGTTCTCTCTTCAACATTATTTTCTTTAGTTCCCACAACTACCTCATCCTCTTCTTCCGCATCCATCATCTCTGTATCCATTTCGAAAGAATCATCATTTACAACAGTTTCTGATGCAGAACAGCTTTCTGTTGCAATCAACTCTGACAAACTTTTCCTAAAACAAAAAGGGGAAAAAAAGGACATGATACACATGGGGTTATATTCAAAACTATAATAACCATAATTCATAATAGAGTTCTATACTATGTAGAGTTTAGTATTGATACTAACATTTTACAAAACTAAGTATAGTTACCATACAGATTAGTAAATTGGAAGTGCTAAGAGCTAAGTACTTGGGCAATACTAATATTGCACAAAAGAATTGTATAGGACATTGGATGAGAGAAGTATCAGTCTATTTGACATGTTTACAGAGCTTAACAGATGATTCCTACCAAGTCTCTAGAGGCTTCTACAACTATCACAATCCCTTTGTTGGTTATATATTACAGGGTGTTTGTTTAAAAGGAGAAGGTTTAGACAGATAAATTATATAGTATGTTAATCAAACTGACTTATTTCAGTTTTGATCTTTCATTGAAAAGTTTTAAAGTTGCAAAGTTTCTTTTCTTTCAATAATTAAACTGTTTACGTAACTTGTGATATCACAGGTGGGATTTATTAAATAAGTAGAGTACACAATTGTATCAATATCTAAATTCCCGGTTTCAGTCAGGCTATTCATCTACAAGCTACATATGCAAAACAAATTAAGCTCTAATTAATGAAAAAATTGATACTTCTATAGATTCTACCACACTGCCTGTTTAAGCACCCTGCTGTTCGTCAACAAAGAGTAAATACACTGGAAAAAAGGTAAGATTATAGCATACCTTTCAGATAAGCTGGCTCTGGCTGTCACACTGGGAAATGCATGCGAGCTGCTGGGTGTCGGAGAATCCTGTGGTGAAACTGGGGAAGAATCCAGAGCTGGTTCAGCAAATCGAAGAAGTTTGGTCTTTTTAGCAGATGCACTGAATGGTGTCCCCGTGGAATCATTTAAACTGAGATTCAGTTTAGCTGAACGAAGAGCAGACCGTGGTTGAGGAACATCTGGTAAAAGTAATAGGATGGTTAGAGGAAAGAATAGGAGATAATTGTAAATAGCAACTGAGTAACAAAACCTTTTCAACTTATATAAAATAATCTATAATATTTGAGCCTTCTGTTTGTCCCTGCCTCATTCATGCTAAAACTACAAGGCCTATCGACCTAATATTTGGCATATAGACTAGCAAAAGATCAACGTGTGACATAGGCTATGTGAGATTGACCTCAGAGGTTATTCAAGGTCACCAGAGATTATTTCTATTAAATCTCTGGTTGGAAACAAATAATTTTAAATACCATACTCTAATAACAATGTAGCTATAATTATGAACTTGACCCTTACTTTCCGTTCATAGTACAACCATTCAAAATCATTTTACCAAAACACAAAAATCTATTCGGACGTAATTCGTGACATTTCTTACTAATTAACATTAACTAAATCAAATAATTGCTAATTTTTAATTTATATTAATTACATTATCGAAGAAGTTAATATTTAAGCTACTAGCTACTGAATAAAAACAATTTCTCTGGAAAATAAAATCAGTGACTTCCTTGTCATTAATTTTATTAAATTTTTAAACCTCTCATCCTTAATAATACAAAACTAATAAAATAAAATTAACTTTACCTTTGTCCCGAATGCTGAGGGGTGATGCACCATGCAGGTTTGGTGACTTGTTAGAAATTTGTCGCACCTTCAATATTGACTGGGGAGTTGGGCGTGGACTTGTAACATGAGTCCGAGGTGTGCTTTTCCTGTGTATAATTGGAGTCTGAAGAACGGATAATGCTTCAGCACTCACATATTTTGAAGGCCTACAACATTTTTAAAAAATGCATAAATGTGGGGAAGTTATAAGATGACTTACAAACTTTATAAATAACAATAATTGAAAAAGACTTGCCTTTTATTGTTTGCAACACCATAAGCAAACAAATTTGCGGCCATAGGGGGTGTAGTTGATGGGGATAATCTTAAACCTGGTGCTTTCTGCTCATCAACTAAATTTCTTTCATAGACTACTTTAGATAAATCACTAGAAAATAGAACAAATATCTATTTAGACAAACAAAATTATTTGCAGTTTTAAAAGACAGTACATATATAATTTCAATTTTTTTTCATTCCTTTTGAACAAATTCCTCTTATGAATATTTTATGTCATAATTTTAGAATTAAAATGCTTGTTCTGTTATGATATACTGCCAACACCTGGGCGAAAGTGGAAGTGACCCTGGGGACCCCAAGGAAGATGCATATGCGTGGGTGTCCGAAAACAGGATATTGACTAATGTTGCAGGTGTTTCAGCATGGGCGTTTAAATCTGACATCAGGTGCTGGGGGTCAAAGTAAAACAGGATGTTGACAGAACCCCAGAGGCCGCTGGTGACGAAAACCGGAAATAACACACCGGCATGGGCGTGTTGAAGCCATAAAAGGAACGGACGGTGTGGTCGAAAACAGAGCCGAGCCGAGAAAGCATGAAGTACAGACCGAGTTTTCTCTGTTAGCCCCAGACTGTGTGCCCTGCATCATCTTTTGTTATCTCTCTCAGACTCTGCACATTTCATCAGTGGTGTAATTAATGGAATAAAAATATGATATTTTTATAAACACAGAGTTCCAGTCTTCTTTCTTTCCTGGATGAAATTTCCCCTGCCTATATAACACTGTAAATTACCAAGGTTCAGTTATTATGGGATATTTCATTCTTATAATTTTAATACAAGAAATTTTAGTGCAGCAAAACTTCTGATTCAATAGTGCCAAAATGCTGACATCATGACCCATCTTCTGGCTCCACTCGATGAAATCCTACTAGTAATTTACAATAGGGGTAATTTTGTTGTTTCTTTTTTCATTTTTTTTTGCGGTTATTTCGACTGAAATTTTGCATGTTCTGTAAGTATAGTCATTTTATTGATTTTTTTTCCACACCTGAAGTGCTCTAGCAGCCAAGTATTGAATGCCAATAAACTGTTGACAAACTGTTGAGAAATCGATAAAAATGGCCTAATCTAGTAACCATGTCCAATTTATTGTAATAATCTTTGTTTTGATTAAGAAAAAAGATTGTAGAAAATTTTCAACTGAAAATTATTTGCTAAACAATATGAACTCTGAGGTAAGTCTGGTTTACACTTTTTAAAAAGTGGTCAAAAATGTCAAACGTGAAAAATTCAGCTTTTGTTCTTTTAAGATATTGAAAGCGTACAAAAAATATTAGAAACGGGAACAGATAATAAATAATAATAATAATTTGTTTCTTTTAAGAAAAGATTCATAATTAAATGAATAAATTAGAATGAAACAAATCTTATACCTTTAAAAAAAAATTTATCTCTTATGTTTTGTTCTTATTTGCTTTCAAGGCAACTTTGTTTTTTCAGCATTCTTTTGGCATAGAAATTATTTATATATATTTATTCATATCAATCTGTGTATTAAAAAATAATTTGTTTGAATAAATAAAAGATTTGGAGAATCCGGGTATTATAAAAAAAATTGAAGATTTGAGTGATCTGTGTATTATAAAATTTGAAGAAACCGTGTATTACAACATTTTATTAAAATTAAATAAGTTTATAAAAGAAATTCACACATGCACATTTATTAAATAATTTTATTGGTTACTTTTTCAATTCAAAAGTAACATTAAGGATATAAAAAAGTAAGGTTTGTTTCATTTTAATTTATTCATTTAATTCTAAAAAATCTTTTCTTATCTCCTACTAATTAATAGGCTATGGACTATGTACGTAACACTATCCTAAAATTCATAACTCAGAAACTACTGTCAATCTTGACCAAAAGTTGCAGGGATACTGAATATCATGTGGAGGCTGATCTATAGTTATCTCCCCTGCATCGTAGCTATTTCTCCTAAATTTCATAACTCAGAAACTACTTGGCCAATCTGGACCAAAATTAGCAGGAATAACTGATAAGCAGGGATCTCAAATATAAATCTTTGGGGCTGATCCATACAGTCTTCTCCCCTCCATCGTAGATATTATCCTAGAATTCATAACTCGGAAATTACTCGGTCGATCTTGACCAAAATTGGCAGGGATACTGAATATCATGCAGTAATCCCAAATATAAATTTTTGGGCTGATCCATGCAGTTATCTCACTGCATTGTAGCTGTTCAAATTCAAAATTCGGAACTTGGCTGGGATACCGAGTATCATGCAAGAATCTCAAATTTAAATTTTGGAGCTGATCCATGCACAATTATTTCCCCTGCATCATAGCTATTTGTCCACATCACCAAATATCTCTAATAAATTTCAATAAAATGTTGTGGAAGGGTGGGCCATGGCCTAATAAGAAAGCGATTCAATTTTTGGAGCCGATCTATGTACAGTTGCTTACATTGTAACCAGAGGTATTAAATTAAACTTCCCCTAAAAAAACGTTTGAACTTCTTTTGGGGCCAAATACCCCATAAGGCCTTCCGCTGGAACTAACTGAAAACCGCCCTTGAGGCAGGTTATCAGCTAGTTATTATTATTACTATTATTGACTGTTCCTGTTTCTAATATTTTTTGTACGCTGTATTGCTACAGCAGTTATTTAATTTTGATTTACAAGTTAAAATACCTGAATGGAGTTCTTTTCTTTGGTGTGATAGGTGTAGAAATAAAAGGCTCGACTGGTCGTTGCCTAAAATCATCATCAAATGATCTGCTCATAAAAGAGAAATAAAGTAAACACATAAAAACCATGTTTGCACAGGAAAAAGAAATACAAAACTATCAGAATACGAACATCTGAGAGAATCACATTTTAGTGGATATTATAAAACAGTACAATGTTACAAATTGATTTTCTGAAATGTTGGTTCTTACAAACACGACTTCTCAGTAACATTTTGATGGCTCATAAAAATATAAGGATGGACTCATAAGGAGGAAAGATCTGTGGATTTTTTCATTTTCAAAAAACAATGTTCACTGAATCAATAAGTTACCAAATTTGGCATGAAGGGGAGATAATCTGAGCTTTATCTCAGACTTACCCAACATAGGCATTGGAATAGCATCAAATTAAAACCTTTAGTATTGGACCTCTGCCTCCAAACTGGCTCGATTTCCAAATTCAACACCATTCCAATGCCTGTGTTGGGTAAAGTCTCTGAGCAAAGTTCAGATTATCCTCCCTTCAAACCAAATCTGGCAACCCTGTAAGTTACTGTCATTTTCAGTTTTATTATTGATCTTGTACCATTCTTGATTCATAATGCAATAGCAAGAGCTATTATCAAGTAATAATGTTAACCTTTTGTATATAAATCAAAACTTTGGAAAGATTTATCATCATACCCGTTGTTTGTATCACCCTCAACTTGAGCCACTTCTTGCATCTTTTCCATTACAGCCAGCACAAATGTTGACTGTGAAATTAACTTGGATGGGTTTGATTTAGTCACCATTGTAGATAGAGGTTTTGGCCGTGGAACTGCAATGTTCAATCATACACCATCAATATAGAAATATTTACACAATATTTAAAGAAAATTTTAATGTTATATAAGGGGAATAATTAATGATTACGGTTACACCCCTTCGACCTTTAGGTAAATTTTTGTTTTTTTAATCTATTCTATTCATAGAAGACTATTATTTTTTTATTCTATTCACAGAAGAGTTCCACTGCCAATTAAGAGTGGTATCAGGCAGTTCATGAAATTAAGAGTTAAAGCAAAAAAACTTAAATCAGGCAAATGCAAGACATTACACATGTAAGATTTTCATTTAAATAATCCGTTCTATTAAGAACAAAAAGATTTAATTACACTGAAATGACTATAAAAAAAACAGGTTTGTTTCTAGAAAGCTTTTACTTATTTAAGGGTTCTTGTGTGAGAAAATATCAGCCAAACCTCTATTACCTCTATTAATTTTCCTTGGCAGCACTGCTGGCTCAAAGATGAGCTGCCGTTGTACTTCTGGCAAAAGTTTTGCACAGCCATTAACAATGGTATTCCTTGTTGAAGCACGTTCCCTGTCTTTTGCTGACATCATGCCCTACACAGCAAACAGAGAGGAATTAAAATGACAATAGGTAAATGAAAAAGATTAACAAAGTTTTAATTATTTGTTTAAAGTGTAAAATCATGGATTTTCAAAGTAAATTTATATGCAAATATTTCAAACATGTTTCCTCTGACAGTATCTTATTTATACTGGGATGATATTTTCAAATAAATGAGTTTAGATATATAAAGAGGCTGTAGTATAAGTAAAAAAAGAAACCAAGATACGTACAAAAGCTTTGGTCTTGAGTCTTTCATTAAGGCGAATGGCATCAACAAAGCGAGCTCGCTGCAGGTAATACATTACAAGTAGCTCTTCAGAATGAGATTCCATACTTGTTAGCAAGTAGTTTTCAAGCCATTTCTCTTCAAGTTCTGTTAGGGGAAGCTTCAGCAACTGATCCATTGTTTTAGCTGCAAACAAATATTATAGCATATAAAAATCTTATACAGCATATGTAACAGATTGTAAATAGAGATTATCATTTTTCAAGATAACTGGTTTTGATATGAGAATCAAATTTGAAATGATTCAAGTTTTGGATGATTTCAATTAAGAGTTAATTGAAGACATCCTGCCCCCGCCTGACACACACTTTGTTGCTATGTAACCTTAAAGCAGCCAAGGTAATTCATTTTTCAGGCTTTTCAAGAATTTTTAAAATTCCGTCCAGATGCAATTTCGACACCTAAATGGAAGACATGTCCCAGAAAATGCAGACGTATAGCAACCCTACTTTTAAGAATCTCATTTATTTCTACTAAAATACATGACCAAATCAGGATTCAATTAATAATTTTATTATTAGCATCATAAATAAATAGCTAATGGTTTAAAGTTGAGCACTAAATAATAAAATATTGGTTGTTAGAGTAAACTTGTTCAAGATTTTGGTATCAATCACTCATTCAGAAATTGGAAGGAAACTTAATGCTCTATTAATGTAATGAGGATTTCTTTTGTTTTTCAGTAGACTCCTTGTGGAGCATAGAGCCACAACCACTCTGCTGCGTTTTCAATAGCAAGTAGGTTTTTTACAGAGTGGAGTTGCTAGCATTAGTGCAAGGTAAATGCAAGTCTCGGCTGAAACTCAAACTGTCTGCCGATTCTGTTTTGCATACTGGTAACCGTTATGCCACTCCACACCTCCAAATATAATAAAGATATCTGAATCTTATATTACAAAAAGATCTTCAGACCAAATATAAACTTCTCAATATACATGAACATCAAGTTTCATTTAAGCAGTAATAAAATGAAACTCAGTTGTACTTACATGTATTCATGCAAAATTCAAAAGAAAAAAATGATTACTGTATTTACTAGAGACCAATGCGATCTCAAATATAATACAACCCCACTTTTTGTAGCTAAAATTCAGTAATATTCTCTTATTTTTTTTACTCTCAAGTTAATGCTACTCCCCAATTTTTACCCTGATTTTTTATATTAAATGTAGACACGAGTGAATACAGTAATTAGAATTAAAACATAAACTGAGAGGGAAAATAGAATTAAAAGAACTCAAAAAGTTGCTAACTTTGTTGACATCCTAAGAAGATATGGCTTATCAAATCTTGGGCATTATTCTGATCACAACATGTACGCTGAAATTCTACAGCTTGGGCAGTCATTCTGAAAGAGAAAAATCATAAATTACACACAAACACACAAATGTTATTTAGAAATACTTTAAAATTAAAACAAATGAGATAATATTTACTAAAAGAGAGGAAAATTTAAAATCTATCAAATTAACAAACAATCAGGAACTTTTATAAATTGATGCATTGCAAATTGATACATTTTAAGGCTTAAGTTGGAATTTAACTCTTAAATTCATGTAAAAAATTTGATTGTAATTCTAAAAAGGAATAACTTCTGATCAAAATTACTTCCCTTTAACCTTTAGGTAAATTTTTTTTCTATGCACAAAAGAGTTCCATTATTTTTATTCTATTCACAAAAGAGTTTCACTGTAATTTGATGTGGTTTGAAGCACTTCATGAAATTAAAATAAAACTACAGTGGCCGCAAAAGAATTCTTTACATCAAAAACGCAAAATAGAACTAAACAACCAAAAGTGTGTTTGGGTTGGACTTAATTTCCCGTTGACTAAAAGGCAGAGGGAGTCATCGTACATCTGGCAGACACCCACACCTTTAGACTTTGCACCAATGTAGAGTTGGTGTCAGTTCACCAAGAACTGTCCATCTAAGACAACATGCTGTTGACCAATCAAACTGCAATTTTTTTTCCTCTCCATTTTTAGCTGCTTTTGGAGTGTTATAACTGCTTCTGAGTGCTGCTACAGGATGGGGTAAGCTTACAACTGAAAAGAGATTCCATGTTGGAGGAAGGAGTTTCTGTGATGCTTGTGACACAAGATATTGAAGTAAGGCAGTTTATGACAGTTTAGGTCAACAGCCTGTCTTCTCAGAGGGACAGTTTTTGATGCACTGACACCAACTCTGCCTTGGTGCAAAGTCTAAAGGTGTGGGTGTCTGCCAGATGTACGATGACTCCCTTCTGCCTTTTAGTCAACGGGAAATTAAGTCTAACCCAAACACACTTTTGCTTGTTTAGTTTTATCTTGCATTTTTGATGTAAAGATTTCTCTTGCAGCCACTGTATCCTTCATTTTCCATTGAACTATTTAGAATGGACTCTTCCCTTAAAACCAATCAAAATTGCAAAAGAGTTTTTCAGCAAGATTTAAAAAGGAAAGGAATAGTGAAAGCAAACAACAATTTACCCATTCACAAGGAAAGTGGTCAACTTTAACTTGACTTCTTCTGGGGAAGAAAGAGGAGGCTGTTTGACAGCCAAATAACGCAAAGCCAGTTTCCCTTCATTTTGATACAACAGGGCTTTGATCACCTGTTTATGTTGCCAGGGTCCAAATACAGGAGAGTTCACCAAGAAAGAGAATGCCACCTAAAAGTAAGAATGGATAAACATTTTATTTTGCTAAACATGTTGAAATAAGAATCAGAAGGTAAAAACTCAGAGAGCACATACCTCTGTCAACACCATACTCAAAATTCAATGAATCAAAAAACAGAGGAACAACACAATTTTGGCAACATGTACAAGTATTGAATTACTTCCCCATGAAATTTAAATCTTGCATTTTTATTTACTGTTCATATTTAACTCTTTCCTCCTCTAGGCGTGATAATAAATTTCACTCACACTCTGATCATGCGTAGAAGCGTGATCTCGTATTTGCATTCATTCCCGGACAGCGACTACAGGCGTGACGTATAGAGTTTGCGAAATTGGCTTTGATTAGTCAAATTAGTGATCAGTAGGAGACCCCTTAGAATCTTAACCAATCAAAATGAAGCTTACGAATTCATATGGGGAAACATGTAAAGGTAAAAGAAACACGCAAAATTCAAATTTCAATCAAGCCACATGGTAATTTAAAATGGACTCAAGTGATTTTAGCAATTCGAAATTTGAGGGATTTTCACAACGTATCCGATATAAGCGATTTTGACTAAGACTCCAGCTATTCTGAGCTTGAAAATTACAATCAAGTAAACAATGGAAATCGCAATCCGTGGATTTGGAGCGATCACTTGCAGAACGTAAATATTGAGGATTTTACGGACATTCCTGGACCAGCTACACAATTACCTGATACTGCTAAGGAAATTGATTTTTTAAAATATATTTCCAGCCGAATTGTTTAAAAAAAAATCATGGATGAAACAAACAGGTATGCTGACAGGAAAAGAAAGATTTGGATGACCCGAAAATGGCGAGCTATATTGCTTGCATATCATAATGGGGATAGTTGTAGCCCCAAATCAAGATATGTATTTCTCAAAGGATGAACTCTTTCGTCCAACTGGAATACACGAGAGAATATCTTGTGATAGACTGGATAAAATGAACCAGTATTTCCATGTCACTGACACATGAGAAAATCCAGCAACGGCACAACCCGGACACAATAGAATTGCACATGTGAGGCCGATTATGAATGTCATTCTCAGTAAAATTAACAGAGAAGTATACATAGATAAAGCCATACTAGCATACATGGGTTGCTTGGGCTTCAGACAGTATGTATCCCTGAAACCAAGTAGACGGGGCATTAAAGTTTGGATGTAAGCGAATCCACACAACGGATTCGTAAATGACTTTCAAGTCTATACCAGCAAACAGGATAATGTTCTAGAGAAAGGTCTCAGAGAATGAGTTGTGAAGGATTTGACAGGAGATATATGGGGAAAGTACCATCACATATACTGTGACAATTATTTCACCTTGATTCAACTCTTCGAAGACTTGTTTGCTAACGGCACTTACATTTATGGGACTATTTGGACCAACCGCATGGATATTAGACCTGCTGTTAGCAAAACAAAACTGAAAAAACAAGATATTGTTCAGCAACACAAAGGCAACAGCATGTCACGACAAGATTACCGTCACACTCTTTGCAACCATGATGATGTCACAGAGGTGCAGTGGAAGCAAAAAGATGGACAGGTTGTGAAAGTAGCATATTTGAGTGTCTTGAAGATCTACACACTCTTCATATTCGAGTGTCTTGAAGATCTACACACTCTTCATATTCGAGTGTCTTGAAGATCTACACACTCTTCACAGGAATGGTGTAGATAGAGCAGATAAACTATGTGCAGAAAAGCATTAAAATGGAGGAAATATCTATTTTAGTTTATGGTGGATCTCTAATGCCTTCATTCTAATCAAGGAGTCTGTCAACCAGCAGATAAGGACGAAAGCAGGGACAGAACTCAATTTGAGTTCAGGATGAAGCTGTCACACCAACTTTTGGTTTCTGAGGCAAAAGAAAATGTGAGTCGCTAGGAGATGCCCAAACAAGAGGACTTATGCACTGGCCAACAGAGTTTGACAAAAAGCGCACTGGCAAGCAATGTGCAACAAAAAAAAAAAACAGGAAAAAAACAAAGTCTGGGTGTGAACAGTGTGGAGTGAACTTGTATGTCTCTTGCTTCAAGCCATACCACAAGGAGAATCACCTAGAATTATTTTAGATTCAAATTCTTTTCTCAATTGTAAGCAAATTCATGGATCCCCTCCCCATTCCCTTTTAAATCACTCCTTCCTTAGCACATGGCACACCCTTCCACAAAATTTCATTGAGAACTTTTGGAGATATGGTGTGGGCAGTCAGACTGAAAGACACAGGGTAATACATATACCTCTAACGTCATTGGCAGAGACAAATGAGGCTTTTCTTCAAAACTGAATTCTGAAAATCAAGTAATAGTGAAGCAAACACCACAAGTCTTACTTGATTGCAAACTGAGCTGATTTCATAACTTTAGTGGAATACAGACTGGCTGGTAATATACTAACTTCTATAAATCAATCATTTATAACCTCTACCTAAAATGATATTTGATTAATTATATTTTTATAATATAAATCAGTATCAGTTTTGTCAAGGATCAATTGCTAAACAAGCTGAAAAAATGAATCTGAAGTTTTATTGAATTTGTGTATAAATTTCCATTCTTTTTTATGCATGACCAATGTCAATTGTTTTTTTCTTCAAAATGATAAATTAGTAAAAAGCTGCCCTGGCAATCTTATCACAAATATTGCTTTGATGTTGAACCTTAATTTAAACAGGATTTTAAATGAAGATTCTACACTGCTTTCATAGCAAACAGAAATTCAACAAAGCAAAGACTTTGAAATGAATTGTTATATGCAAAAGCTGAGTCCTTACATGTGTAAGCAGATGATGAAAATGTATCTTTATACAGCACAATCACTTACATTGGTTTATTTTTGAGAAAAACTGTTTTCATTTTCTCAAGTGTTATTAAAAAGGCTGAAAAATATCTTTATTCTAAAGATTTATAGTTTAAGAGGTGTGGAGTGGGTAAACAGTTACCAACATGGTGAACCAAGCTCATGTTTCAGCTGAGATTGTTCACTTTGCACTAATGCCTTCGGAAAAGGCATGAATCCGCTTCTCTTCCCCAGCTATGGGTAAATAGCAGAGCAGCCCTTTAGCCCTGTAAGGTAGGACATCTAAGAGCAGGTTACTCTAACAGAAAAAAACCTACAGCTTGGCAGTTGGATAAAGGTGGGGTGTTGGGCATGGGGCTAGCTACGCCACCCCATAAAAATCTACTTTCTACTGAAACCGCAGCAGAGTACTTGTGGTCCTATGCTAAACAGGAACAAACATTAAACAAAGGTATAGTTTACAAAACAGTTCTAGGAAGATTGTAAAATAACATAATGAAATACAGATTGCGAATAATAATAAAAAGTTACCTCAAAGTCTTTGTGGTCCAAGAGCCAAAACCCTGTAATCAGATTCATTGTATCCGAAGGTACAGAGAACACATCAGCAAATGTATTTACCTTTTCAGATAACTGAAATAAAATTAAAACAAATAAAAACAAATAAAAACTTTTTAAAAAAAGAATAAGCAGAAGAGCAGCTGAATACTGGAAAGGTTAGAACTGGGTTGCCAGGAAGGGAGTCAATCCCAGCATTTATCTCAGAGAGGCATTGGAATAGTGTTGAATTTGGAAATCAAGTGGGCCCGTCTCAAGAGGCAGGTATTGAAGCTCTGCATCCAGACTCGCTTGATTCCCAAATTCAACGCTATTCAAATGCATGTGTTGAGTAAGTCTCTGAGATAAAGCTGGGATTATCTCCCCTTCCTGCCAAATCTGAAACTAACAAAATTTCCCATAGAACACCATATTTCCTAGAATGTAGAAAGATAACTTCAGTTGAAATTTTCTACAATTTATTTACAAGCATGTCAAATAAATATAATATTCAGGAAAATTCCATTTGAAATAATAATTCAGTAAATAATTCAGATAGTCATTGTTTATCTTAATAGTAATTTTTAAAACAATATCTTTTACTTTATTATTAAAATCACTTAAACACAATTTGTGGACACCAATATAATCGATATAGTTTTATATAATAGGAATGATGTAGGCAAGATGTAAGAAATGTTAAAGTATGAAAAGCTGGAAGTGTTTTCTCTTACTTTTACATTGCTGTCATCCTCAAGAGAAGCAAGATCCAACAGAAAGTAGCTGATAACACAATGCTTGATCAGCAGTGGCACATCATCCAGCAAATAAAAATTGATTAATGCCTAAGAGAAGAAGAAGAAGAAAAACAAATTACTACTCAATTAAACAAAAATAAAATCCTTAGAATAAAAAAGAGATTATTCCTGAAGCAGAACAAAAAGTATTGACAAGTGATAGTTTCTATTATTAAGGTTTTTATTAATTTTTCTTTCACCGTATTGTTGCTTTTTATCACTATGTTCAGGTTGTTACATTTTAATGATGTTTAAAGTGAGCAGCACAAATAAGAGATAAAGAAGTAGCCTCCAATGAGATTTCAACTCACATCTCCTGGAAGTCCATCTGACATGAATGTTTCCTATACTGATTTGGCCGAGGCTTCAAATCTACTGTCATATATTTACCACTTTCTTCATCCAATTATTCATGCTGTATTGTTTGCTACTAGTAGTAGCAATATAAGACTAAAATCAAGGATAAGCTTTGCCATAGTAGAGGGAATACCAAGCGGAACATCCCACAAAAATACAGAATGGAACAATGGATACAGGCAGAAGCAGGAACCTCACCAAACAATGCAGTGCAGGACCCCATAGAAAGGTGGGCAGAGGGGGTACTGCTCACCAGACGCAATTGGTGCACTCCCAACAGAGCAAGAGCAGGAATCTGTAGGACGGGAGACAACATGGTCAAGTGGTGTTTGAGAACTAATGGGTTCTGTGAGTGTGTGGTGAAAGGGTGCAGGACAGAATACATTTTGCAAAACTGCCCACTTTCACATGATCCAGCCAACACTCACCTACTAAAGATCAATCAAATTACACTAGAGTAACTGGCTGTCAGTGGTGAAAATCTATAAATAAAAGTATTAGTAGCAATAGTCTTCAAGCTCTTTGAGTTTCTTAAATGAAATATTTTCATCATTAATTTTTTGCTAGTTTTTTCCCCATCTTTTTGTTTATCACAATGCACAGGCGGTTTCATTCTATAACAGTTTCTAACTTTATATTCTAAATTGTTCTTAACACCAGATGATACTGGTCGATCCACAAAGATATCGAAATCCTTAAATCACAAACAGCTGCCAAACTGAGGCTATGTTTGTGGGTTTATGGCAGAAAAATAACCAAAAAGCAATGCTTACATTAATGCTGGGTGGCGGATATTGGCCGTCTCCTCCATCTTGCTGCCATAAGTCTCGAACAGCAGGAGCTGTGTTCTCTATCAAACCATCAATCATCAGCAACTCACTCGCCTTTACATCACTGAAAACAAAAATAATTTACATAATTCAATAAAGCAAACATTTTTCTTTTGGTTTCAATTATATTTCTAAAGGAAAATATATAAATTTCTGATATTCCCCTTATAAAGCCTTCTCTAATATTTTCCAATAGTTTGAAGGATGTCTTGCAAATCTACACTATAATAAGCAATGTGTCCATCGGTCTATCACACTTTAAAAAAATGTTTATGTTAAAAGTGGTGGAGGTAGAGAAGAGGTTCTGAGAATGGAATTGCAACACAAAAATCAGAAGAGAAGCAAGGTAGGGGAGTGAAACAAAGATTTTCACTAAAGATGCTGACAGTTGGTTTATTTGCTGAAATAGATTAAATGATCAAATGGAAATGGAAACAGAATAAAAGAGGGTGTATAAAATTGATTTATGAAAAGAAAAAGATTCATAATACACGCACTTATAAAACATGATATTTCAGAATATAAGTGGCTCAAAAGCAGTTTATTTTATATATTTAATTATAATCTCTAATCCATTCCTCTAATATAATTGAGACAAAATGTTTTTAGTGTCAATCATAATTAATGTATTCTCCAAGA
Organism: Architeuthis dux; assembly: GCA_006491835.1. Taxonomy (NCBI): domain Eukaryota; kingdom Metazoa; phylum Mollusca; class Cephalopoda; order Oegopsida; family Architeuthidae; genus Architeuthis; species Architeuthis dux. The sequence continues at coordinate 467,380 of VCCN01001152.1, forward strand.
CAATATGAGAACACGGTTCTACCTGTGCAGTAGCTGCAATTCCTCTCGTCGTTTCATGAATACTTCAATCAGACTAGTCCTTGGATATCTGTAGAGCCCAGGGATATAGGAAGCAAGTTCTGCAATATACAATTAAAATTCTTCTTGAAACTTTGATTAGGTGACAGAAGCATAATTCAAACATATCAAGTCTTAGAAAGTTTTCGGAGGAAAAAAGAAGAAAAAAAAACATTAATAAATAAAATACACAGCTTTAGAACTGTATTAAAAGTAGTAATTAACTGATAGGGCTTAGTGTAACAATTATATTTTAAATACATTATTTGAATAGGGAAAATATTTATGTACTAATTAAGTATTTACATTTATTGGTATCCATTTTAGCTGTTATTACTACTTAAAATCAAGTTTTCCAAATTTATTTTCAATGCTTTAGGATATCTTGTATAATAAACTTGCAGTGTCTTTATCTGACATAAAGCAAAGCTATCATCATTTATCATATACTTTGATATTTCTATCATGTATTATATACTTTTCGATATTTCTATCATGTATTATATACTTTTTGATATTTCTATCATGTATTATATACTTTTCGATATTTCTTTCAAATATTTCATTTGATTACAATGAGTTTGAAATGAAATCAAGACCATTTGTAGTAAATATCAGGCTCAAGGGTCTCACTAGATTACCAAACTTGAAAATTTGAATGTTATATTTTTAGTTGATGTAAATTTTTAAGTGGTAGTATTATTCATAGTATGTCATATTCAATAAAAAATTTATATATTATAGAACTTGATTTAAAGTTCTTCTTGTCACTGAAGTCATTTCTCGTTGATTTAAATTTTTTCTCCTGAATTTAAAACTAAATTTTGGTAAATTTCTAAATTAAACATTATATACCTTTTTAACACCAAATTTATTTTATTTTAGTAAGGGGTGCATAAAATTCTTTCAACTGTCAAAGTAGAGCAAAAAAAGGTTAAGAACCACTGAATTAGTGTAAAGATAAGTTGAAAGAAAATATAAAAATATAAACTAACCATCATTTTCAGGAAGAAGGCCTGATTCTACAAACCATATCACAGCTTTTAAGTGATTTGACAACAATTGAACAGCATCAAATTTTTGGCAAAGTTCCTCAACACCTAAATTAAAAATAAATATATGGAAATCTTGAAGAATTTAAAAAAAAAGGCCAATACATACTTTTTACCTGAATTTTTATCTGCAAAGTTTATAATAGTAACATTCTAGCTTGTTAGGATGTTGGAAATGGCCTAAACAGCTGTAACATGTACACCACAAAGCATACACCAATATACAAGACGGAACTACATTCATAAAAATGTTAATTTTAGAATTTTAAGTTTTTTTTTAAATTTTAGAATTTTAATATTCTATAACGTCTAGAACATTGAAATTAAAAATATTTTTCATTTTCATAGTTTATTTTTACTATTTTTTTGTTATAAGTAAAGAGAGAAAACATGCACAATAAATGATTTGAATATTATAAAAGTTCCATGAATTCAATCAAAATAACAAGGAAATTGATTTTATAATCTGAGACAGCATTGTTTTGTATGAAAATAAATTGTTTGCTTTGTAGTTTTTTTACTAAATTCATTGTGCATTTAGCATGTAAATTATTGTTTGTTTAAATTAAAATTAAAACAGGAACGCTGTCTCACAGCAATGAATATGACAATTTTTTTCACCACGGATACGTTTTTCTGTAGCACTGGTGTGATTTCATAAGGGATTTTTTTGTGTATCTCCTGACCCATCTAACTGCAAAGCACTGAAGAAACTAGTCAAACTCATAGTAAAAATCTGTAATATTTCATAAATGTTTGACTTTTTATGAAATAAGATGCATTGATCAGTTCTTAACATAAATGAATTTTAAAAGGAAACAATTTAGCTGAGGTAAGTGTAATTGCCTTAGATAAAAAGGTGATGGGTTGTGTTAATAATTAGGGTTTGAGATAAAGCAAAAATTAAAGTTTTAGCAGTTAAAGAAAATAAAAAACTTACCATTTTCAGTGATGGGGGCAGATGTGTGGATAAACTTTTGCAAAATGTGAGTCAAATAAAAGAGTTTCTGTAAGCAATGATGAAGGATCTGCACACATCGTTCATCAACTGGAAGGCCAGACCAGTCATAAAAAGGTTTACCTAAAAGACAAGTACATTCATATATTAATTGATGATTTAGATGATGTACAACAGTGAAACTCACTTTCTTATCAATGATATTTGTGATCATTAAGGTGATTGACTATAAAGTTCCAACTTTCAACCC
>VCCN01001152.1:475415-513885 GCA_006491835.1 Architeuthis dux
GTAAATATCTGAGATAAAGCTCGGATTATCTCCCCTGCATCATACAGCGTCATAGTTAGGCTTTTGGTTATAGGCATGGGAGGCAGTCATGAATACTAGAAGATTTTTTAAAACTTTTTCCCAGAATATGCCTACTAAAATTATAGTGCATCTTGTATGTCCATGTGCAAAAACAACTGGAAAATACAGTATTTACATACTATTTACAATAACAAGATATTTTCTTGGAATATTAAACAAATTTCTACATTAAATAGTAAAACATTATTAGCAGTTCAATATGATTCCTTTAAACATGATTTTTATTGTTGTGTTCTAAACAATATCAACTCAAAATGAATTTGTAATTATTTTCAAGGTTTATTACCAATAGATTTTTAATATAAACAAAATATGACAACATATGTATTGGTATCCTCCATCAGAAACTTACCAAAGTTACTACAAACAATAAAATCGCACAAATCTTTAGAATTATAAAACAAACATTTATTTTAAAATTTCAGTTATGTTGTCTGCATTTACACACTCAATAGGATTGAGCTACTTCTATTATTAACAATGTAAAAGAAACAAATGCTTACCAAAAGTTCATCAGGAATTGTATTGTCTATTACTTCATCCAGAGTACAAAATGCCATATACGGGCATATTCCAGAACTACCAAGTGTTCTGCCAATAAAAAAAATACAATGAATTAAACCTGACTTAATAAAATGAAGAATTAGGTCTATTTTGCAGTAATCACAGTAAAATTTGAAATCAACATTTGCATGGAATTCACTGGAATTGATACTTTACCCATAAGAAAATAAGCATCATTCACATATTTTAAATTAAACTATTTAGAAAATTGTTTTACATGTTTTCAATATCGTATTTATAGTGATAAGTGAATTTTTCAAATAGTGTATGCTATTAAAATCAAATTCCAAATAAATATAATAAAAACAAAGGATTTTAATTGTCAGTAATAAAGGTTAGTTAAAGGAAATGAGAAACTAAATTGGGGCAAATTATTATTCAACCATAAAATCAGAAATACAAGAAGAATTCTTTAGATTATTTTTTTTAACTGGACAAACTGAATATCTCACCTGATATTTGAAGGCATCTGTGCATGATACCACCTATTCATGTCAAATATAGCCAAGTGGTAACTAGTTGTTCCCGATTTTGATCCATTATCAGCCCTCCAAACAAACACACATAGACTGAGGTCTGGATTGCAGGTAGCTGAAACATTTTAAAATGATACATTAGATAGAATTCTTCCTTAAAAAATATAGTGAAGAATATGCTTTTAAAGCATATTTATTCAAAACATGAAAACAAAAGATTAGTTGTATCTCCCTAGCCTTACAGAAAGATTCTACAAGAAAAATAGATTGAATATTCTATTGTTGTCCACAAATTTGAATTTACAATCATAACATTACTTATAACATTTACATAGCAAATCTGCATTAATATTGCAGAAAGACTTCTTTTTTTCTCTCGAAGATTTTGGAAATTTAAAAAAACTTTTTTTTCTAAAAACTAACAAATTTATAGACGGTTCTATGGTCTAATGCAGTGATTTCAAAAATGGGATTCGTGGACCCCTGGGGTCTGACAAATAATGCTCGGGGGTCCACAGCAGTGTTCCCTCTGAACCTGACATTGCAAAACTTGTTTCAGAGATACATCATTCATCTCAAAAAACATAATTATTGTACACAGACCTGTATCATTAGTATATTAGAATTTGAATAAATGTAATCCATTTTAAATAAATATGATTTTTAAAAGGTCAAAAAAATAGGGGTCCGCCAGAATATTTCCTTTATATAAGGGGTCCTTGAGTTTTCAAAGTTTCGAAACCACTGGTCTAATGGATTGAAAGCACATAAAAAATTTTTTAAAATTCGTCTAGGAGAACTGCAAACAAATCTTAACCAAAAATATAAACCATAACCCACATCTGGGACAGATTTTTAAAAACAAAATTTATTAAATGGGAAACATTTTGCTATTAAATAAATATGGCTGCCATCAACTAATTGATGGACACAAATAAGTTTCCAGTTTTTGAACTCGGGTAAAAACCATAATTTAAAAAAATTAGTTTTTAATGTTGGCATTCATAACCTAATCAGGATATTGGTGCTATACAATCTTAATATATCTTAACAGCCAATACATCCACGTGCTTCTAAAATACCCACAGGACATATCTATCTATCTAGCTAGCAAGCAATCTGCAAAGATTTTTGACCGTCCTACTCTTTTGTTTTTGTTTTTCTCACACTGCTTTACTTGTAAGTTGTTTAAAGTAGAGAAACAGATGGCAGCAATAGTTTTTATTTTTTTCAAAAGTTTGTTAGTTTAAAAAAAAGAAAAACTATAAACAACCTATTTTTATCGAATAAATAGTTTTAAATAAAGAATTTTTTCGGAAGAAAGCATCTTAATAACTTCAAAGTTTGTTAGTTTAAAAAAACAAACAAACCTATAAACAACTTAACATTTCAAAGACATACTAGCGACACCAGTTCAGAATCTATTTTCAACATGCAGACTTTGTTTAACTTGGTAACTAACGCTGCTGACGTTTCAGTGATGTCACCGGTGTCAAGAAAAAAAAGCATCCTTTTAGATTTGCAAAGATTTTAGGGTGCTCAATGGGAACATGGTCCAAATTGATTTTATGTGTACATGCGTGCAGCGTTAGAGTGTCCGCTAAATCCGAAAACCGTTATCCGTTAAAACAAACTGTACATCCTTTTAACCATAATCATTATCTCTACAATCAAAGAAAATACATAAATTATATTATTGTTTTGAATAAATTAAATTGTTTTTATTTGTGTGCCATTTTTAACATCAAGTTGGCGAGTGTGTGAAACATTGAAGGTTTGTGTGGAAATAGAGTTTTTATTTACTTTATTTGTTTTTCTTTGATAGGGTAATCTTTAATTCATTTTAATGCTACCAGGAGTTATCTCCATTTTATGCACAGAAACTAGGAATCAACCAAAACCTTATACTACATCACATCACAATCTTTCTCTTCAATAGATTTCCACTCCTGCTATTCTAATTCACTAGGCTAATCTTTGCCAGATCTTGTGCCTTAACCAAAGCTTAATCTATTCTTACCAATTCATGTTGAGCACAATGATTCTCATGGACAGATCATCACAACACTATCATTTGGCATCATAATGTCAATCACAAAAATTATGTTCTTTGATAAAAACAAATAGATTTTAGCAATCGAGTAAGAGATTTGATTTAAAATCGATAACAGTTATACATACTTTCTTCATGGCTGTCATCTGTTGACCTAACAGGTGGAAAGAAATATGGATCCTCTAAAGTGTAGCAGCTAATCACATTGCTAGAAGACATTTTGGAAGAGGAAGAGTTTGATGGGTCACAGGAAAGGTCATGTTCTAGTCTTATTCCAATGGTTGACATCTCCTGGAAATATTTAAAATTATCATTAACAAAACACATTTAACTTGAAAATGAATATACAAAAATATGTTATCAAATTGAATGTGTAATTGTTATTTCCTGTATTAATAGATCAGAGATAAGAGTAGTAATTAAAAATGATAGATCAGAGAAAAAAGTAGCAATTAAAAATGATAGATCAGAGATAAAAGTAGCAATTAAAAATGATAGATCAGAGATAAAAGTAGCAATTAAAAATGATAGATCAGAGATAAGAGTAGCAATTAAAAACAAATGAAAATTTTGAAAGATATTAATAAATTTACCTCATAAAAGCATTCTTTGTTTGAGTACCACATCCTTTTGTTGAATGAAAGCTGGTAAAGAGTAATGTTGGCCAAATAACCTTCTCTGTAAAATAAGAAGTCAAGTATAATTAATTAATTCATTCATTTCTTGTCACTTGCAGCCATGTCAGTCAGAGGGTTCAGGGGGTGGGCTGGCCTTTGACTTGCATTATTGAGCATAGTTTAGAGATTGGTCTCCTCCTAAGAGGATTTACGGTATCACCACAGGAGGCTCCTTATATGATCGCTAGGTGCTTACAGTACCCGGTATATCCAGTTGGTCACCCTTCTTGGTACTGACCAGGCTTAACTTCAGTGATCATACGAGAACCAGTGTATCCAACACGATTTAGCCGTAACATCAAAAATGATTTACATCTTCAATTTCTCACGGCATGTTGTACAAAAGAACTTTATAATATAAAACTAGACTGATGTCTAGGCAGCCCATTCACATTCGAGGGCTTTTCCCCTGAACTGACATCTACTACTGGTAGTAATTATGTTATCTATTTAGTGTAAACATCACAACCTACCAATCTACCCAACTGTGACTTACTTGCTCAACAACCCCAGCACTGGTGTGAAAGTTGCCTATTCACACATCGATGCCCAGACTGCTTGAACACAATAACAACAGGAGATTGTTGGTACTAACTGAAGTATACAGTGAGCTGGACAATACCTTTCAACAATGATCATAAAGTGTATGGCACCACAAGCTTGCATCAATCGAAGCAACATCATTGGCTTGTTGACGCATTCAATGAGTGGGGCAGCTGGAAATTATCACCAGATAATCTAAGCAAGCTTTAAAAAACGCTAGTCCAAACCAGCCATCCTAACTAAGCTGGAATCAGCTGATGACTCATCAACCAGATGCATGTTGGTGCTGGCCAGACAAACAGAAATGGGAATGAACTAAACTGGTCAGTATATTAGACACTTTCTTTCCTGTTTCCCACCAATCTCTGAAGAAAGCTCTCACTTTCCTTGTGGACTGTATATTTGAAGAAAGCTCTAGTTCACTCAGCCAAAATGTTGTAGTGACAACAAAAAGAATGAGATCAATAGTCTGAACAACTCTTGGAATGATAATGTTTATTCTCAAACAACAAAAAAAAGTTTCACTTCATATTATTTTTTTTAATTAATCGAATAAAACTAAAAAGAAAAATATTTTACTTCATTTTGTGATTTTTAAAACTTAAAGTAAGAGTTCTGTTCGAGCAGTTCAGAAATCTTTTTCTAAAAATGGTAAACATGGTTAATATCTCCAGGGATTTATCTGTAAGATGTGTAAATTTCAATGAAAGCACCAATGTATAAATAAAATAAATTATCAAATTAATAAAGGTAGGGTAGGAATCATGAAAATTTTTTATTCTTCTCTGAAATTTGGAGAACGGATTTAAAAATTAGGTGTAGATTTTCTGGTGAAAACCATTATTCATGCCTAATTATAGGTGGTATCTTTACAAACATAGGTGCAGAGTAGCATAACAGCTACTGGCATGGAAAACTGAATCGGTGGACGTAATTTGAGTTTCTGCTGAGGCTGTTTACATTCACTTTGCACTGATGGGAAAGGCAAGGATACTTCTCTCCCCTGTCAGGGGTAAATAGCAGGAAAGTTGGAGCCTTTTAGCCTTGGAAGGTAGTCCATCTAGGAAAAGAATACTCTGACACAAAAAAAAATCTACAGCTTTGGAATTACTATAGCTGGTGCCAAGCCCAGGTAAAGGAGGAGGGTTATGTGTGGGGCTAGTAACTCCACCTTGTAAAATTGTCCAAAAGAATTGTGTCAAAAGAGTATCTTTCTGTAAGGGAATAAGAGTTTGGTTTTCATACTAAAAGCTAAATTCATTCAAATGGATATACGTGTTATTTCTAAATTATATAATACTAACACATACACAGGCAAGCATGTACACATGCATCCACACACATAAAATGTTTTGAAGTTGTTTTGATATCCAAACGGTTGAAGCAGTGAGAACTTACTCTGAAGAATATGCAAGAGGTCCACGTGCCACCCAAAGGTAGCTGAAATTTTTGGGGTCATTTTCTGGTTCCTGGTAGGCTATATGTGTGATGGGAACATTGCCAGAATCATCCAATCGACTGCTGTACCTAAAACAAAAGCATAAAAAGATATTGTTTTCAATGAAACCATACTAAACATATCTGATTACACCAATAACAGAAATTGCCTTAATACAACATCAATTATTTAGGTTGAAAAAAGAAGAAAAATATATTTAGTTCAAATCTATACTTAACAAACAAGACTATCCCTTTTTAGGAAGGGATTATTTAATCATTTAATAAAGCTGGTTAGAGAGTATAAAAATAAATTTCTTCCTTGAAACAGTTTTGTTATATCAATTAAAAAAAGAAAAAAAAGAAAAAAGAACTATTTAAAGAGTTTCATTACCATTAATAAAATCTTTTGCAATCGTACTTTAAAATCATATTGTTAGCTACAGGCAAATATGAATATATAACTTTCATCTTTAAATGTACAAGAAACTTCACATATTATATATTTTTTAATTTCATAAACTCACTCGAGGACAGGTGCAGAAAGGCGCCACAACTGAAAACACCCAAAATTGTATCCAACAGCCAAAAGACCATTGCGGGACATATATTTAAGGCAAGTCACGCAGATCTCATCTGTAATAGAAAGATACACCATGAATTCTAACTTTTACATTAACATACAAATACATAATAATAAAGCTGTAAAAGAACAAGCCAAAATTTATTAAAAACAAAAATCTAAGAGCTCCGAGTCATGCAAGTCTAGTATAGAATTATTATTCGCCGATTTATTCATATTAGTGCCCTCATCTTGGTTGTTTTTAGCCACAACATTTCAGCCGCCATATTCATGGCCTTCTTCATGTATCTGTTGCACTCAGTAACCTTCTGGGAATTTCAAACAAACCCTTTATTTAATCCATGGGTGTAGATTGTTACCATTCTGTTGTCCATGCAAGGGTGGTGGATATCTCGTATCAGTTAATTCTTCCTTTTGGTGTCGCTTATCTGCCTCTTCCACTGAACCAGCGTATATGATTTTTCGAAACTAGCTGACGCAGAGATTGGACTTGCGACCGCCAGTACTAGATATGCTAAACCAATGTCATTGTCCACTCACCTATTTGTCCCAAGGGAAAATCCAGTACAAAATTAAGTCACTGAAAATTGAGCAGGAATGGATAATTTTATATCTGACGGAATATGATAATTATAAAGACATTTATTAATTGGTAACCCATATCAGCCCAGCATCGGTGTTAGCGATTGCTAAACAGGCGGACTAGATTGTATAAATAAAGAAATGAGTGGCGTGCGAGGATCAAACCTGCGTCCACCCTGGAAGCAACCTAACGCAGTCCTGCTCTTAACCCACTGAGCTAACAGCGCCCTCAAACATACATATTCGATTGCCTCCTTATTGTAACCGATTGTATTTTGATATTACGTGCCTAAAAATATGATTGGTTAAAATAAGGTGAGCGAATGTGTGTGTTTCAGGCCACTGCCTATCCATGATTATATATATATATCCAGTAAGAAAAATGTATTCCTGCAGTAACACATTTTTCTTACTGGTTCAGTTTCTTTAAGATTTAATGATTTTTAGGTAATTGTAGATAAACAATTAGCTTGTTATTTGAATTAAACATAAAGTGATCTCTCTGATGATTCTCGCATAGACATAAAATCAACATGAAAAAAAATTACTGCTGTCAACAAAATTGACTAGACTTTAATTTAAGAAATCAGCTCAACTTCGGCTATTTCCATACATTTCCAGAAATTTTTAATGTAAGCAAAATTAAGTAGAAGAATTTAAAAATTTGCTAAAACTTTGTATCTAGTGTTTTTCAGATCAATTTTCATGACTTGGTGTACTACAAAAAGTTACCTAGAATAAAAATTCTCTAAAAGAAGACATAGATTTAAAAATTATTTTTGTAATACAAAAGTTATTACAAAATTAAAATGTGTGGAAAAAAGCTGACTCATCATATTAAGGACAGTGCTATTGTGCGTGTCCACTAATACTGACTTTGATGTAAACAAAATGAAAGTTTAAGGAGTGTTCAAAAAAACTTACTACAAAGTGATTTAGGTTTTTTTAAGGGAAGTAATGCAAACTTACCAAATAAAAACAAACTCAAGTTGAAATTTCAAAGACAGAAAGGTTCAAATAGAAGGAGATAAAATAGCAGATTTGAATCAACAATTTGAACAGTATTCATATTTTAATTACTAGTAAAATTGTGTTTGTTGTAATTGTAAATCGGATTCATCAGGAACAGCAAATGACAAATTTAGTCTATAAACTGAAATAATTTTTATAAATACAGAGGATGTCGCTTATTATAATCAATTAAATAATGTTATCAGCTGGTTATTGTCAAGGGTGCAGTGGTACCCTTTTAGGTGTTGGAGCTAATAAAACGATTGCCATTTCCTATATATATATACATGAATGGGACAAGGAAGTGACAAATGTTAATAGGGGAGGACAGCAACCATTACAGAGGTTTGGAAATGCACTTCATCACTTCTATTTTTTTCTTTAATTAGAGGTGCCCGAGTGGCAATCCAGTGAGCTACAGCAGCACTGCACCCCTGATTATTGTTATAAAAAACAGTCGGTCTCAAACACTTTAAAGTGATCACAATAAGCGACTTCCTCTATATATTCTTTGCTTAACATTATCAGCCAGTTATTGTCATCTAAAAGACCCTGTCCAAAAATGATCATAATAAGTGACTTCCTCTGTATATCAATAAAAAGAATTCAGTAAATTCTATATTTCTTACCAGTTTTAAACTGTTTCATTATTGATTCATCATTGCTGTGATAATTGAAACTGCCAAGGCTGAAGAAGTCCACTGAAAATTGAAATTTATTTGTGAGAATCAAAAATAGCAAAATTCATGATTATATCAATTTATGTATACAAATCAATACAGGAATACCTTGATTAGTGCAGGTTTTGATGTAGTATAGTTATGGTATTGCTGTACAAATTAATGTAACTAAGTATAAGCTGAAAAAAAACATTAAATTATAAGATGTCCTTGAACAGTGCAGAAAAATTTGGGAATGAATTAACCGCACTATTCAAGGTATACCTGTACTAATATGCAGAAATGGGCATCTAACCATAGGGTAATGGTAGTATTTATCTGCTTCCTTTTTTTTCATGTGAGGACCACACACTTTTGCATGATGGATGTGTCCAGAAATTGCACAGTTCCATCAGTTTTTGCTAAAGGCATCAGGTCATGACCCTATCCATTTAGTGCAATGGTGAAGTCCTGCATGGGAGATAGGTTTCAAGGAACCAGGCTTCTATACTTATTATAAAGGGTTTCTATCAAGAATGACTGGAGACCCCCAGTTATAAAGCCAGTTAATGGTTAGACAGCTTGTCTCAGTTTATTACTACTCAGTAGTGAGCTTGATCCTCACTGGGTGCACTATACTTGTAGTCAGTCTTGTACCAAACTAAGCTAAATAAATAACTATTCAGACATGAAATTTTAGCTTACATTTATGAAACATAAGCCTTTTTAAGTATGAAATTGCAAAAGCAATAGCACATACAGGATAATCTGGTTCAGTGCAAATAAGCTGTTTATTATTCTAGTTATGTTTATAGTAATACAAAAATGAATACAAATAATCAAATTTCCTTACTCCCAAGTTCCATGCAAAGAACTTGTCTTTGTGACAAAGCTTCATGCCGTGTCTGTACAACATCTTCAGTGTCCGGAGAAATAAAGTGGAGAGTATTAGGGAACATTTCATCTGATTGATCATGGGTATCTAAACACATATCTACAAACAAGGAAAAATAGAACTTTTGTTAAGAAATAGCAATTATAAAATTTATATACAGTAGTAACTGATTTAGTTACCTTTTATGAGGGTGGATCAATAATTCTGTAGCCTGACATTTATTAGCTGAATATTGATCAGAAATTTTAATTGTTTAATGTTCGATCTATGTTAAGATTCACCAATGAATTATGTGCATTGACAAAGAAGGAGATTATGTTGAAAACTAAATATGTGTTTTGTAAAATAAATGCTTTTTTCATCATTAGGCTACAGACTTATTGATGTACCAATGTAATATAAAAATAGTACATATATTACCCATTATTTAATACAAACAGAATTAAAGGCTACAATGCATCTTTCTAAAAATGTGTGTGTGTATGATACTAATGCTGCGTATATTGTTTTTTCCTTGAATGGGTTTGTTTTTTCATATGGAATGATTCCCTCAAACTTAGAATTTAGTCAATATAAAATGTGTTTTTAAAAAATTGAGATTATCAAAATTTCAGTCAAAAATAAATAAGATGAAATTCTTTTATTTGGGTGTCACTTTTTTACAGTACTTTAATTAAAATAACGTAATCTGTGATGACTTTGGATGACAGGTTGACGTTGGATTTTTTTTGCAAAGTCATTCTTTGAGTATTTCTCAGGTATCAAAACTGCTGAAGCAGTGGTCTCTACTTTTCAAATCAACTTGGTTTGATTCTGTAAGATGAGTAGAATTTGTCTATGGTAAAGCTAACAGGGGCCACCTGAACACCTCTGAAAAGTAGACAAAAGTGTACTGCCTGTTATTTCTCTCTTACTCTTTTATTTGTATCATATATGTTTTCTTTGCAAACTTAAATAATTAATGTACACTAATTGCATAGAATTTTCATCTTTCTTTGAACCCATAAAAATTGACCATTTAAAGTCACCCCAGCTTTTCTCTTATTTCAGGGGTGACTTTGGAAGTCCAGATACTATCCCATTTACAAGAAGCTAATTTCCCATCATGCAATTGTGCTGACTAATCCTTTCTCAAGTCATTTTCAAAAGACCAGCCAAAGTGAAGACAGGAAATTTTGGTAAGTGATCATCCTACTAAAAATACATTTAAATGAAATATTTGAATTTTTAACAGTCACTAATTGATTGATTGATAACTTATAATTTTATGGGATCTTGGGATAGAAGATAAATTGTCGTGATCTCTTCTATGAATTGCTCTAGGTGAGATAAACATAAATAATTTTTTAAAACTATTTGTACCCAGTCAGTTTCATTCTTTGCTAAAAATTTGTTCTAGGTCACCGCTGATTACAGAACTATTAAAGCCAGTTATATCTAGAATGAATTAAACATTGGGATGGCAAATTTACAAGTCAAGGAGAATTATAACAAAAGAATGGCATCCTTGATTAATTCATTTTCCTTTCTTTTGTTTTTATAAATGCAAACATCCACTTATACTAGATCAATGTTTAACAGCTTCAGTTTATATTACATTAACTCTAAGAATCTATTGCTGCCTTCTAATCTTCTCTTTAACTCTTAAATTCATATTTAAAAATTTGAATGTTAATATTAATGGAAATAACTACTGATTAAACTTCCCCTTGACTTTTAGGTAATTTTTATTATTCTATTCTCAGAGAAGTTCCATTAATTTTCATTCTATTCAAAGGAATGTGTTTCACTGTCAATTAGGAGCAGTATCAAGCTGTTCATGAATTTAAGAGTTAATTAACTATGACAATCAGAATTTCAAAAGACAAAAAGTGGAGATAGGATACCAATACCAAGTAACTTTGATTTCAATTTTAAACATTTCTTAAATTGATAGTAATTTCACTCTTAAAAAATAGGTGTTAAAAAGGTTCTGTTGATACAGCTATTCATTATAAAATGATTATACACAAATCAAAATTAAATTTCATCGGACAATTAACTAATAACAAGTACAAGTGCTTATGAGAATTCTGAATTATTCCTCAAAACAAATTAAGAGCAATATTAGCTTCTATAACTTCCTTGGTGGCTGTAAGTCTAATAATTAAACATTTGTTGAGAAATTTCACCGTCTATTTTACTGCTCTGAACATAAAGGTAGGATTATGTAAGAGGCACAAAGAAATACATTGTCTTCTTGCTCTACTTATGAAATAAAGATATAAAAAGTTCTATTTCTTCATAATTTGTTGGCGTTTATTATTTTTTTTTTAAATCCTTCTCGGAATAGTTTATGAATAAAGGGTATATATATATATACACACACACACACACGCAACTATTTTATGCTCAAAAGCAGATTGTTGTTTCGATGAGAAGAGTGTTAGAATTATGCAATATAGCAAAATATTAATTTTTGACTACTATTTACCTTCATATGAGTTAGTATAGCAGCAGGTGCATTAAACCCGGCTCCCCGCTGGCAAGAGGGTTGTGAGTTCGAGTCTCACCGAGAGCTTATTTTTTACCTCCAATCCAAGCTGTCTACTCACTGCCATAGATTGACAAGTTGTGATAGAAAGCAGAAAAAAAGAAAATTAAGATGAAGGTAAATCGTCAAAAATTAATAATGATTTACAATACTTCATCTAATAAAAAATAATACCAAAATATAACTTACCAATCAAATAGACATGTCCACCTTCAGTACCAACAGCAACAATGCCATAGAAACAGCTGAGATGTTCACTAAAAGCCCACACAGGGAAGTCATTGCCTAGCAGGCTTGTGATACACTCAATGCTTGTTACCTATATATCAAGATCAATAACAGAGCAATCAAAATAAATCTTATCTATTTGTAAAATCCAAGATTCAAAAATAAGTTACATTTTAAAACCTAAAAGTCTACAAGATTAAACTGCTCATAATTTATGTGCATTATATATAGACTATAAAATATCAAAAAGAAAAAAAAAAAAGAATTCAAAGCTAATGCCATCAAAATGAATTTGTACATTTTTAAAAGAAAATGTCTAAAAATTCAAGTTTTATTTTCCTAAGAGTAATCACAATATCTTAGTTACCTTTTCTTCATAAACTGCAATAATAAATCATTTTTGTGATGAGCAGTATACAAACGAAAAATCAAGAGATCCAACAGATAATATTTACTGTTTAAAGTGAAAACTTAGGAATAATTCACTTCAATCTTAAAATGTTGTGAATAAACAAAACAATAGCGTGAGAGCCGGCCCTAGGGTTCCTGGCCCTCCAAAGTATAGCATTATCTTATACTCCTGAAAAATCTGACGTCACATCAGGGGATTTTCTTATTTTGACTGTTTATTCTGTTTAATTTATTAATTTCCAGATTTGCATTTGGAAAGTCCTACTGTCTCAAACATATGACAGGCACCCCTAGGCAACTGCCAGTGTTGCCAGTGCCCTGAATAGTGTTTTAGCTCATAAATTTCCTGAGAATTCTACCAGCATCATTAGAAAACTATCTGCATGAATATGCTTACCTTGAATGGGATCTCAATAGCCTTTACTACCCTGGATAGATTGACATTTAGCACACAAACAAGTCCAGCAATGGAACTGTTCTTTAAACCAACCAGCAATCTTAAAGAATCTCCTGCCCAAAATTCAGCTACACACTGTATAAGTACTTCAGAGTCATGCAGCATGATGCCAAAGTTCCATGCTGCGAGTCGATTTTGAGTCTCAGTTGCAACCACTTCAAGGATTGATCCACTGTACATCCAGCATACCTTACCATCTGAAAAGAAAAAAACAAGCCTGAGAATAGATGCGCTAGTTTGTTTCTTGTGCGAAGGGCAGTGTTGCTAACTTTATTTTCAAGTTTACATCTAAAAAACATCTTAAAACACCTAGATTCTCCAGATATATATCTAAAATCCACAAAATATATTACATATCTTTATATATATAAATTTGGATTTCTGTTTGTATGTTTCTGTGCGTGCCTTTAATGAGGGGACAAAAGAAAGATGACCTGATAGACCTGGGTGGAAACTTTAATGAGGGAGTGAGGAAAAAAGAAAGAGGTTGCAGACTGGCTGATTTTTCCCCAAGTGCCTGACAGGGTGGGAAAGTTACTGAGTGAGTAGGTAAAAACAGACCAGCTGTATTAGCTATTTTTCAAATAGATCTGGCCGATTTCTTCCCAATTGATCCAATAAAAATCTATGACATATTATCAGATATAATTGGCTAAGTGTGATAAAAGTAATTTATTCTGGATCCTTAAAATGATTAAAATCAGCTAGATTTTTTCCATTTCCAACTAACTTGTCAAAGAAAATAACTATATTTTTCTTTGACAAGTTAGTTGGAAATTTTTTAAAGACAGTTATCAATAACAAACCATACTTGGTTACACTGGAATCTGAAAAATTTGTTTTAGTCAAATATTTAAAAAAATATTAAAAAACAGTTTTCGCAAATAATTGTTTCTGCTTTCGATCCATAACACCTTTGTTTCCTCCATGAAATTTGCCAGTTTTCAGAACTCACACCCATTTTTAATGTTAAAGTTATCGTCAATGTTTTGGTTTTTTCCGGTTAGGATTCGGTCAAGCAAATGTAATTTAAATTTATAATGTAAACAAAGCTGCTCTATAAAAATGTCTCTAAGTTTTTGACTTCAGTCAACAACCGTTGTCAGTCATAAACTGTAATTATTACAGTGTAATAGTAGTCTTACTATGTAAACAGATCTTTTCAAATAACCATATTTTGGGCATAAATTTTAAAAATTGATATTTCTCTAAATACTGAATCTGACCTTCATTTTTTTCAGAAATTTTAAGTTGATAAAAATTAATCTGTGCAAAACTTTCCAATGAGACTAATTTTCTAAAAAATTTGTTTTAGTCGAATATTCAAAAAAATTAGATAATAATTTTTGCAAGATTTGTTCCTGCTTTCAATCCATAGCATTGCTTTGTTGCCTCCAAAAATTTGTCAGTTTTCAGAAAAATTATTTTTAAGCCGTTTTGTTTAACGGCACATCGACCCGTGGTGGGTCATTTAGCGCTGAATTCAATAGGTGGGGGGGGGGGGGGGTCCCATGTCCCTGTGACTAGAGACTTGAGTGTGGAGAATCCCAAATCCCTGTCACTGAGACAAATGACACGAGGACCGAGACAAAGGGGGGAGGGGGGGATTTTAAAGCCTTGAGGGGGGTTGTATTTACATTGTAACTACAATGCTAAACCGGACTGTTACTTTCCATCTGTCATACAGAAGTATTAGGTTACTTCCATTAGTTCCTTTTGGATACTTTCTTATTTGTAAAAAAACTCCAAAAACATAGGGCAATCCTTCGTTTTGTGAACACGAAGATTTTAACCACTGTCAAAATCAACTATGGATGCACAAAATGGCAAAAACTATTCGGTTACACTGGGTGATATTCAAAGCAATAACAATATAATTTATGTATTAACTTGTTTTTCTTTCACACACTCGCTTACTCAATGTTAAAAACAGCACAGAAAAGTTTTGAGCTGTTTTTAACATCGAATCAGTGAGTGTGTGGAACTTTACAATTTACAATCATTATTTTATACAATTAGTCATTTGTACAATTTCAGTTAAGTCACTTTGTTTTTGCCCTTTTGTGCATCCGTAGTCGATTTCGACAATGGTTAAATTTTTTGTCTTCACAAAATGAAAGATCGCCAAATATTGTTTAGAGTGGAAAGAAATGTTTTTAGAAATTTCATATTATCAGAATCTCAAACCCAAACTTCTGCTTTCAAACATTTCAATAACGGTCACACAAAAAGCTGTGCGGACTATGTTACTTTACAGATAGTGTGTTTAGTTGATTGTGATGAAATCTTTTTGAACTGATTTACATTGATGGGGATAATTTTGTGAAAGCTTTCATTGTATGGGTTATGGAAAATCTGTTTTTAACTCATTGGATGTTTGGAGAATTATTTCCGTTGGAGTGAAGACAAATTTAATCCCTTTATTTCATTCTTTGCAAATATGTGCAAATCTATTTAGTCCAAAGTATGCTGATGAATATCAACATTAGCTTACAGCTCTTCAGGAAGTATCCTTAGGCCTGTTGTAATAATTTTTTAGGAACTAGAAATGGATTACAGCATACATTTTCATAGTTTTTAGTACACATCTTAATTAAAGATCTGATTGAAAACATAATTGGCCATAAAGATAGAAAGTATAAGGTATATATCATACATGCATAACTCTCATATAGGTTGGCTACATACAGTAATGATATAATAAGGATACCTATGTGGCCACTTTTATTATGATTTTATTGTATATTTTAAACAAAATAAAGGAAAACTTTCTTATTAGGTATTAGATTGATGAGGGTTTGACTATAGCCCTTTAACTCATTCCTCCCTGAAAATGACTAAGGGCGTGATAAAAATTTTTTTAAAAACGCTTACTCCCTGACCAGTCGTGGTTGAAAAATTGCATTCTTTCCCTGAACCTGACTACAGGCGTGCTATGTAGGGTTTGTTAAATCGGCTCTGATTGGTCATATTAGTGATCTGTCGGGGATCCCTTAGAATTTCAACCAATCAAAATAAAGCTTACAAATCCACATGGGGACACCTTCAACCTAGTTCCGTCTTCTTTTATCTATTAACGGTAAACAAAACAGACGGAAATTTCAAAACTCTATCACTACACGTGATATTCTAAAATGGATTCTAGTGACTTTAGTGATTCAGAATTTGAGAGATTTACGCATGAAACTATACAAACTGCTCAAACTCAAAGAAATATTTTACAAGATTCTATCAACATCTCTATCAACATCTCTGATAAGTGATTTTGATGAAGTTTTGAGCGACTCTGAGGTCCCAAATTACAATCTTTTAAACAATGGAAGTAGCGATCACTTGACTTGGACTGATCGCTTGCAGAATGTAAACTGTGGATTTTACAGACATTCCTGTACCAGCTATAAAATTACCTGATAACGGTAAGCAGTTTATAGATAATAATTTATTATAATTGAAAATAAACAACAAATGTTTTTTTTTTTAAATGATAAAAAAGATGAACTAAAAGAAAAAAATTTTCCGTGGACTGATCGGTTGCAGAACGTAAATATTGATGATTTTATGGACATTCCTGGACCAGCTAAACAGTTTACAGATAATAATTTATTAAAGATTATTGAAAATAAAACAACAACAATTTTTTAAAAATATTGTAAAAATGGGTAATTCTTATTACCTTATCTGCTTATTCACCCATGAGGAGCAATAAACACAAAACTGTAATAGTTACATATGAATTTTGAAATTCGATGCTGGACATATACGAAAATAATCCCTTACTTAAAAATTGTTTGTGATCGCACAAGACAAGGTTAGAAACCAACAAAAAAAAGAGAAAGATGAAAGTGTCCCACCTGAGGCATATTCTTTATTTTCCAATCAACACTACATGCTCTCTGCTAGAGGGTAATTGGTCTGAGCAGAAAGTTGCGATAAAAAGCAACTAAGATTAAGATGATGGTAAAAAGTCATGAAAATTTTAAATAATATTGTTATTTAATTGTTTTGTATTAAAACAATTTACTCTTTAAAATAGTCTTAAATAAAAGGAAATTTATTTGCGATGAGCTATATGAAGTTTTTTATACTAGATACGCACTTTCATCTTTCTTTTTTTTTTGTTGTTTTCTAACCTTGTCTTGTGCGATTGAAAACAATTTTTAAGTAATAAATTATTTTCATCTATGTCTGGCATCAGAATTTTTTTTAAAAATTCATAGGGACTGTTTTGTCTTAAATCTTTGGACCCCAGTATTGTATGCGTACCCTATTATTTAACTATGTTCATAGAATATACCATTTTAAAGTGTGAATTTTACTCCATTTATTTAAGCTGAATATCAACCAATTATTTGGACAGGGGACTGTCAACGAACGTACAGCTAAACATTGGTTTCAAAGATTTTGTAACATAGACGAGAGCCTTGATGATGAGGAGGGTTGTGGACGTCCTTCTGTGATTGATGATATCCAATTGAGGGCTATAATTGAGGCGGACCTACACAAAACAACTTGAGAGGTTGTAGAGGAACTAAACGTTAACCATTCAACAGTTGTTCGACATTTGCACCAAATTGGAAAAGCAAAAAAGGTCAACAAATGGGTGCCACACAAGCTGAACGAAAACTTTTGCTGTTATGAAGTCTGCTCTGTGCTTGTTTTGCGCAACAAAAACTATTTTGTGACATGTGATGAAATATAGATTCTGTACAACAATCAACAGCGTTGCGTGCAGTGGCTGGACAGAGGCGAAGCACCAAAACACTTGCATCAAAAGTCGGCAAGTGGAATTATCCACTACAACTTCTTGAATCCATGCGAAACCATCACGGCAAAGAAGTATTGCCAAGAAATCAACAAAATTCACCAAGAACTGCAACGTTTACGTCCAATATTGGTCAATTGAAAAGGACCAATTCTTCTCCATGACAATGCTTGACCGCATGTCGCGCAAATGACTGCAGAAATTGAACTACAAAACTCTACCTCACCAGACCTCTCTCCAACTGACTACCTCTTTTTCAAGCATTTCAACCAAGCAGCATCTCTAAACACCTTCGAAGAATTCATTGGTTCCTGGACCCCAGAATTCTATGCTTCCAGAATAAATGGACATGTTTCTAGTTGGCAAAAATGTGTAGATTCTGAAGGTTCTTATTTAAATTAATAACTTTTATTCTAAGCTGAGATGCACTAATACTCAATAACAGCCCATTTGAATAGAGAATGTGAAAGCCATGTAAGTCAATCTGAATTTGTCTAAGCATAGAGAAGTTTGAAGTTGGCTTTATTTAAACAAGGACTGAAATATAAGAATTGAACTAAACAGGAAATATTTTTGCCTCATCAATCTCCAAAATCTCTCTAAATCTGAATGTCAGAGATTCCAGCATTGGCATCAATTTTATGAATTAGACTAAAAAACTTTTTTAAAATCCAGCAACATATACTGAGTAATCAACGCACATCTCTGTACACTCGCAAAACCATTTTTTTTCAGTTGCAGGACATTTCTGCAGTAGTTTTTGCTTTTCTGGGCATAGGTAACCAATTGCACTCTCTACTGGCCTGGCTTTTTCTTCTTTCTTTCCAAATATTTTCAAGATGTCCTTTGGATTATGGCTTTTCTGTTTTCTTGGAGTCTAATTTTTAGGCATCATCTTACATTCCCTCCCACAACTGTATGAGATATGATACAGTTTTATTTTCACAAGGAGGTCCAACTTTTGTAGGGAGGTTTCATAGAGTAGTTTTGCTGTGGAAAACTACCCTGATGTTATATTAAATATGAATCCATTTTTTCAGCCAACCCTATTATGTAAGGTATGCACAATGTAGCCTGTAGTTGGTATCCTCTAGATTTGTCCTATTTGCAGATGTTCTTCCTTAGAAAGATGCCATATATAATGTCCAATTCATGCTAGAAAGGATCAGGGTTACGGTTTATAACTTTTGTTTGATGTTGGAGTCAAAGAAATATTCCTTTTCCTTACATGAAATTTTCTGTGTGTACCATTGCGACCCACCATATGACAGGTTTTTAGCAAGTTAATTTTCAAAAATCATTTCCACGGGTACTGCTAGTCCTATATTAAGTAATACCATTTCTCTGGAGGCTTTTATATAGTTAAATCCGAAGGTTTTCAACATCACTTGGGATATCAATATTTACTATATGTTCCTAAGATGATATCAGTCATGTGTCTTTAGCTGCATCTGTTTTCTTTTTTAATTTGCTTATTCATTTTTCTGGTTTTTGACTGAGTCATTTACTTTGATATTGTTCTGATGATGTGAATAAAACATTGAAATATTAACTCACCACATTTGTCTGTTAATCAAGTATTTAAACTAACTCAACCACTCTTGTCTGTTAAATCAAATTTTAATTACATACAAGTATGTTATCAAAAGTTACTGTAATCTTATATTTAATAAAATATTCATTACCTTTAGAAAGTGAACCCTTTATGGAATGTTTGTGTGTACCACTGGACAATTGTAAGTTTGTACAAGTGGCTTGCTGAAACAGCATCACTGGATTCACCAGGGAAGGTGCACTTCCAGGACGCATGATTGATTTCTGAAAAGAGAAACAAAAATAAAATAAAAACAATCTTTTTAAAGAAAATAACTTCAATATTGATGATGAAATTAAGTTTTCAAAGATAAGATAAAAGCTTATAATTTTTTTCAAGAAAATATATTTTTTGAAGATGTTTTTTTCAGATTCTTTGTAACTTGAAATGATTTTAATGTCATTTCTAACATTCACAATTGCATTTGTAATATTTTGTGAATAACTTCATAATCTACATCAGTATTTTTGACCATCTATATTATAATGATCTGAATTCTGTATGTTTGTTACAATAACACTGCAAAAATGGCACATCATACCATAATACGGAGTGACTTTGGAATTTATTTCCAAAAGTCATCCTTTGAGTATTTCTCGGGTATCAAAACTGCTGAAGTAGTGGTTTTTATTTTGATATTTGGATTAATGTCTTTACTTTCCAAATCAACTTGGTTTGATTCTGTAAGCCAAGTAGAATGTTTCTAAGGTAAAGCTAACAGGCAGGAGCCACCTAAACACCATGCAATTGTGCTGACTAATCCTTTTTAAAGTCATTTTCAAAAGAAATTTTGATAAGTGATCATCCTGCTAAAAAGACATTTGAATGAAATATTTGAATTTTTAACATTTTGACAGTCACTAATTGATGACTTGTAATTTTATGGGATCTTGGGATAGTAGACAGTTGCATTAGGGTCTGTAACTCTCCATTTACAGCTATGACCTTTAAAAATGCTAAGCAAAAAAATTTATGTTTTAACTGAATTCGTCCAAAGTCACCCCAGGTCTGATAATCTATATTATAATAATCTGATTCCTCAAGGGAGATAACTCCAGGTATATCAAATGCTGATTATAGAGTCCTTATTTATTTGGAAATAATTATAATACAAATTTTATAAACAGGAAGCGACTCAACATTGAGCTTAATGATCATCAAAGGCGGCCTTTAAGTGAGTCAGAATAAATGTAAAAGAATAGGAATTTTATGAATTATACCAACCATCTATTCTTGATTAAAACTGTAAAAATCTAAGCAGCATAACATATAACACAGACTATATTTTGCTAAAGTTTTCCACTAAAAGTTAATAAAATTCCTAAA
Source organism: Architeuthis dux (assembly GCA_006491835.1). Taxonomy (NCBI): domain Eukaryota; kingdom Metazoa; phylum Mollusca; class Cephalopoda; order Oegopsida; family Architeuthidae; genus Architeuthis; species Architeuthis dux. The sequence continues at coordinate 496,288 of VCCN01001152.1, forward strand.
CATTCAGATGTCATCACAAAAGAAATCAAATTAACTTGTACAAAATATATATTTTAAATTTTCAATAGAAAAAAAAATCAAATAAAACTCCTGATTGAAGTTTGCAATTACTTATTAGATAAATCAATTCTTTCATGTAGGTTAATTACATCCCTCAAACAACTAGAAAGCACTCAGGGAGTGCATACCTCTGTCAATGTTGTACACCAGGGTGCCTGGTAACATAGAAGTCTGACCAAATGTGTCTTCCAAATGCTTATGCTAAAATTGTGCATTATTTTTAACTGAAATTTTGAATCAATCAACCAATAAAGAACTAAATGAGACTTTTTGCATTCAATGTTTATTTATCCATAAAAGACAGTTGTTTTGATCATTGAGCAGGTGTGCTTATAGCAGCGTTACTGCATTACTATGGCTTTTCACACCCTGCTAGTCACCAACTCAATTGAAAAAAAACATTCCTGGATCAACTCCAAAATTTAATCACTTCTTCCTCACCACATGGTTCACCCTTCCACAATATTTGATTGAAATTCGCTGAGACGGAAAGACACGTAATACATACACCTCTCTAACTTCATTGGCAGATGTAACAATGGCAGTTAAGTTAAATACGATTTATATCAGATTTTGAAACTATTGGTTTTAATATAGTTCTTTTTCATTGCAGAACTGTATTCACTTGATAATTAATATTGTCAAATTCTCTTTTTTCTTTTCCTTTACTTGATGGTCAGCTACTGGGGTAGCTGAACACTAAATGTTCATTTAGTAGTGTGATGCAAACTTTTTTAGAGGGGAGGGGGGGGAGTGAAAACTAGTAATCTTGGAGTAAGAAATGTTTTGTCTATATATGTGCAAAAAGTGGTATCATTTGGAATTAGAATCAAGAAATAACAGTGCAAATAATTTTCAAGTCAGTGGAACAGAAATTGTACGGAATTAAATTCTATTCCAATGTTTTCAGGTGTTATTTTATGGGTATGTAGGTTAAGTATACTATGTTCTGATTTCAGCAAATTAAATCATATAATTTAAAGGGGGGGGGTATATCACAATTTTTTTCTTGCAGGTGAATCTTTCGAGTAACACAGTTAAGTAACCATAAAACGTTTAAAAAGTTGATGCAACTAAATAAAAAAATTAAAAATACTTTTCTTTTATCCATTATTAAAATTCAAATTTTATTCACCTTATTGTCAATGTTTACATTCTCTAAACTAAAAGATGAGATGAAAAACTTGTCTTCACATGACACCAGTTATGTCACTATGACAACATAATGCTATTTTATAGATACAGGTTTATTATTTGTAAATTTTTGGCATTGCTTTTTTCTTTGCTAATATGGTTAGTTATAAAACTCTTATTTTAATAATTTTTAATCACCAGCATTGAACCTATTTTCTTTCAATTTGTTACCATAGAATCGGGTAATTGAGAACGAATTTAGGCTATTTTTCAGGTTCTAAGTCCACCAAAAGTTAAGTTAATGTTGAATTTTAAAAATTTTCAGTAGGCTTACAAATTAGTTTTTAACATGTATTATATAAAATATTCCATAATGTTGGTAGGAAAGATATGAGAGCTACTCATATGTTCTCAATGACCCCATTCTATGGTAACCTTCTGATCAATTAATCTGGAAATTCAATAGTTAATTAAACTTTTTCCTTGTAAAAGTGTACATTTAACACAAAAAGCATAACAACGAAACCACATAAAATAACACTTCAGCATCATTAATTTGGCATTAGGTGATTTAATAAAAGACTTACATAAAAATTCTAATTAATCTGTTTCTAGTTTATTGTTATTTGGAAAAATGATACCCAACAAAAAAAAAAATTGAATTGATGAAATTTACTTTTAAAAATCATAAAAAGATTTCATTTATCTATAAATTAAATTTCAAGAAAAGTTTCCACAGAAAATTAACTTTTTCCTTCCTATGAACCAAAAGGTAAATTTGACAACTTATTTTTTCAACTTTATCCGATCTTATAATTCAAATTTATCTCCTTAAAACATTAAAAGCTATGTATTTATTCATTGATTCAAATTTGGAAAAGCTTTTTATGATAAATCTTTTTATAGTAAAAAGCAACAAGTAGTCTATATTGTTATTGTAAGTTATTTCAGTGTATACACTTGACTAAATTCCCTTAAATTACTTTCTTCAGCTTAAAGAAAGTTCAATTTAATGCCAGATTTCAATTTTACGTGTGAAATTCATACCCAACTTTATTATAATGAATTTTAAGCAATAAATTTTCTAAATAAAATCTTATTCATTGAATCCAATTATTTTTTCTCAAATATTAAAAAAAAACAAAAACAATAAGTCTTTTTTTGGTTACGTAACAATCTGTACCACGATTGTTTTTTTTGTTGAGTTTCAAGTGATAAAAAAAAATGCCAAAGAGAATAACAATAAATTCAAAAGTAAATAATAATTGAGGGAAAATGCTTCTAAAAAAACTTTTTCATCAGAGTCCGCAGTAATCACATGGAACTGCAGGTGGTTATTTCTTTTTTTAAAAGAAAGAAAAAGACTAGGCGTAAAATCAATACTTAATTGTACAATGTGCATTTTTTTTTAAATCAACATAAATGATAATTAAAATTCGTAAAGATTTTAAACTAGGATTGTTAAAAGTAAGGAGTTTAATAAAGAAAAAACTAAAATTACCTACAGTACACTGAGCACTCAAATTTAATCAACGCTATCACTAATTCTTTTTGGATATATTTTAACGAAACGCGATTGAAATTAATTATGGAGGATTTTTAAAACGTGAAATAAATAATCACGAATAAAAGGGACATTTTTGAAAATAAAACTAAAAAAATAAAGCAGAAAAAATCCAAGTCAAATTGAGTTGTTAATGCACATCTGAAAAAGCGCTCAAATCAAAATCAGTGTTACTGTTCTTTTACAAAATGCTCTCGCTTTAAATCTAAGAATAACGAACTCGACGTCTGGGTATTAAAAGACGACACTAGAACAAATTATATTAAAGCATTAATCGCATAATTACTTCTATTTATTGAAATGCGTGTTCGGCTAATTATTACACTTTTTTCAAATACACATTGACTAAATAAACGTTATTTTAATGAACAAAAACGACATCCAGTTTTAAATTTCACGTTGCGCGGGGCTTTTTGGGATACGTTTATATAAAGTAATTCGAGTAAATATTTTTTTAAATAGATATATTTCAACATAACAATAAATCTGCGACTGAAAACCAACATAGAAACAAAAGAGGGGGTGGAGATAAGGTATATATTAATTATATTTTCATTTTATGACCATCCCGACACAAGAGAAGACTCTATTCTGGCATGTATACAGAGGGAGTTTTTCATTACTTTGTTTCAAACAGTTAACACAAGCTCCCATGTTTTCCAAGTAATACCCCATTTTAAAAAATAAATAAAAATCTTATAGTATTACTGAGTATAAATAAATAAAAGTGGATGATTACCACTATTTGTAGAGTGCCACGGTGGTAATTTTCGTTATCCTTTTCAGTTACGGTACTTTTAAGAAACCGCCATAATACACACGCACGTGGATTTGATAGATTTGCGCATGGCTCTGCGCACAACGGAAGTTCTCTAGTTCAAGCATATGAATGACTCCTATCTTACAATATGGAAGGATAGATACACTATAAAGCAGATTCTATTTAATTGAAAAGGGAAAATTGCAAAAGTTATGATTTTGTGGAATAGGGCATTATTGATTGTGTTGTAAAAAATATTTTATCGATGAGGTTTGTAATTGCTGTAAAAATAAATCACATATAATTGTAAAATAAAAGAAACTTTGAGGATACTTTTTATTCTTCAACTAATGATCATTCAGTAAAAGTTCTCTTTCACAAAACTGCTAAGTCAATCATTTATGAATCCATAGTATTTCTTTAGTACCCCATAACCCATTAACTGCACCAGGTGGTGAAGAGTAATAGTTTTCCAGTGCAAGTTATCCATTGGAAGATAGAACTGAGGGCCCATCAATCATGATAAAATGGACATTTTAATGTCTTAGCCATAGAACTGCAATGACTGAAATCTCCACCATTTGCATTGTTTAGAAGGCTTTTCATTTCCTTATTTACCATTTTAATTTCAAACATTTTTTCTCATTTTTCTTGATTTTATCTTAACCCTTTATGGGGGAAATGATCACCTGAGGACCTGTCAGCCACATACAAATATTGTAGTCACAAAGATAACATAATCCGTACCAATGTGGTCTGCAAGCTTTGCAAAGTACACTTGTGCTTGAACAAAGACAGAAAATGTTTTGAAGCATACCACACCCCATTAAATTAGCCTGTTTTTGGCCCGCACAATAAAATTTAAAATTCAACCCGGAGGTGTTAATTTATTTATTAATATCAATTCTTTTGTATCTGTTCATTATATTGAATGTTATTCTTTAATTCTATGTTTTATTTAACTTTCTACTTTAATTTTTTTATATTTTCCATTTTGGGGCGAGGCACCATATATGATCACTTCATCAGAGGGGGTTTTGCCAAACAATTTCAGAAAACTTGCAACTGAAAATATCATGTAATTAGGTATAGTTTAACATACAAAAAGGTTGTTTTGATATCCAAAATATTTTGGGGGGTTCCCTATAATAATGGACAGTTGGTATTTTTCCACAAATTGTTACCATTTTCGATTTTTGATAGATTGCTTTCTCAATTCAGTTGTTTTTTGTACAGATATGATAGATATACCATGTTAATGTAGAAGGAAATGTTCCATGTTATATAGTGCTATTTACTTATAAATGAAGATACAGAAAAATGTTTTGTATAAATTTCACATTATACTCTAAAGTTATTTTCTATAGTTTTGAGAAGGGTCATTAATATTCAAATGGTTCTTCGGATGATTGAACTCCTTTGTAAACACGACGTTTCAGCCGATCCATTCTTCGGCCTTCTTCAGGTGTAAAATCCGAGTGTGATGGGTTAAACAGAAGTTTTATTTTTAAAGGGGGTAATCCTTATAACGCAGGATTTAGGTCTGTTGTGAAGCAAAAGCCACATCAGGTTGAACTCTGCACTTGTCTGACTAAAGCATCTAGTCAACATTTTGATGTGAGCTGCTTCTTTCATTTTTCTCTGCTTCGAACATCGACCTGGAGGAATGAACCAGCATACCCGTTGACAACTTAATGGAGTTGTTAACACTCTGCGTGTGAACCACACAATTTCAACTCGGTCCTGATATTTTCCAACAAGACGACAGCTTGACTATGGGCTCATCAATTTCTCCAATTATCACTAATATCTATATGGAATCTATTGAGGATCTGGCCCTTGGCTCGTCTACACTGAAACCATCTCTATGGATTAGATACGTGGATGATACTTTCCTACTGTGGCCCCACCATACTGACATACAACCATGTGAATTCGATCAGACCTTCCATACAATTCACAATGGAAAAAGAACACAACATGCTCCCTTTCCTGGATGTTCTGGTAACACGCACGGAAAATGGTCTGAGCACATCTGTTTACAGAAAACCCACACATACTGGTCTCTACCTTAATTTTAATTCCAACCACCTTTACTCTTTGAGTCTAGTTACAAATATTTTGATTCTGAAGTTTGTTTACTACCCGGGGAAGGATTTCAAATTAAATGAATCCACCTAAAAAGATGTCAAGTGGGTAAAAGCTTGTTTATTTTAAAAGTCCACCTGGAGTCTGACCAGATGTAGATCTTCCAGCAAAAGGTTGGGAAATCATAATGGATCGTTATAATTCCAATTTGATAAAGCAATTTTAAGGAGCACCCCTTTTCCACCTATGCAAAGGGGGCATGTATCCGATTGCTGTCCACTGTTTGGTCACTGGAGTGACGTGTGAATGCAAGTTAGCACCCAGTAAGTGAGTGGGCGGTTGTGGGGAGGATGTTGAGTTGGGGGGAACCTCACATGTGGGTGACCAACTTGCTGGGACGAGGGGATCGCATTGAGGATCTGAGAGTGAGGACTGAAATTACGACTTAACCAAGGATCCCTGCGCCACTACAAAGTCTTCCCTTCTGTTCCACGAGTCGACTATTAACCGACCGATCTACTAACCCTAGCAAATATATCACATTGTCTCCAGTTTGACTACAATATAAAATAAACACTTAGTTTTTGTTCTAACTAGTGTTGTGGTTCCTGCTTACAGATCCTATTTCTTTTGATTTCATTTATTTTTTATTTTCGCCACCTTGATGCCTGTACCCAGAGACACTTCAACCAAAGCACCAGAACTTTGTCCTTCGATCTTTTCACAACGTGGGGGAGTACATCGTGAAGAGTGATACACTTGGGAGGCAGGCAGCGTTGTGATAACACAAACAATCAAAAGATTACATTAACCAATGCTTATATTCACTAGACTCTTGTCTCGTATAACAAAGAAAAGGACAAAATAAAAGCTAGTATGCCAAGGGAAATTATGAATCACTGCTACCTATAAATGCTTCTTTTTACCTCATAAATTAGCAGTGGTGGTGGGCAGTGATCACTAAAAAGTCCAAATTTTCAAAAAACAAGTGAGAATGCTGCTGGACATGAACTAATGGATCAATTTGGCATAAAATTGTAAATTGAATTCCCACTAAAAACCTATTTTGGGGATGAATTTTCAAAAAATACATTTTCTCTACTCATTGAGGGGAGTGTGTACAAAATTTCAAGTTTCTACTATGAACAGCTAGGGCTGGGTGAAGTCCATAGATAAATAGATAGATACATATAAATGTCAGATGACATGAATAACCTAAACCCAGTAACAGTGTTTAAACTGGTCTGTTGTGGGTAGCAGTGATTAAAAGAATTAACTAATATGAGTGGACAGCAGAATGAAAACAGTCTACTCAGGTGGAATGAATAATGAGTTCAGTTTGAAATTCTGAGAACGTTCCCAAATATGACAGGCACATGAAGAAGACTGGAGTGTACAATGGCCGAAACGTTGTGATTATAACAACCAAGATAAGGACAACAGTTTGAATAAATCAGTATAATAACAACAACAGTATTTGACATGATGGTGTCAGTGAATTTTGTTTTTCCTGTCTTGCTGATACTGTTTGTTTTCCTAATAAAACACATCTTGTTCAGATTACAACACCAAAAGTTATTTTTGCTTGTTAAAAACTGATTCACAAACATTTTCTGTATTATATTTACTAACTAAAAAAATGCCCTACAGGCAGGATTTTCAGCTAGATGTTTAATTTATACAGTTAAACAAAAAGATTTAGATTTGGTTTAGCTAACCTGATGGACACAAAGTAGAGGGTCCAGTTCAGCATTATACTTACATTGTATATCGAACCTGTCGCTAATAGATTTGAAAAAGTAATATGCTAAAAACATGCTCCGTGATCCCATTACTAACCACAGAGAATTTGGTGGCCATAGCCCTAGCTGTCCTTGAGTTATGCAATGACAGTGAGACGGACACACATTTGGGGAATTATAGTAAGATGTAAAGATGTGTGATAATAAAGTAATCAAAAAGGTCTCCATTTTGGTACCAAGTGATTAGCACCCCCTGATGAGAACTCTTGTTAAGTTTAAAGAAACAATTTAACAAAGCATACCACTAGTATGGCTTTCGGAATTACTTAAGATATCGACAGTGGAAGGCAGAGGTTGACATATGCCTTAGCCTCTTCAGAATGTGGGGAGTCCATGTGGTGTGGGTGGGGGGTATGTTTCGGCTTTCATTTCTTTCATCGCGTTCCCGTGGGGTCGAAGGTCTACATACAATGAGACACTGGGGTCAATATCCCTTGACACTCTTCTGTCATCAATCCCCGAACATCAGAAATGGATACCGTGTACAACTGTATATGGGGACCAACATCTTACGTTTCAAAGAAAGGGTCACGTGTCTAATGAAACTAATATTGAACGTTTTGACCTAAATGACCATCGTTATTTTTTTGTCCGTTCACAACTGAATACAAGGACCAACATCTTACGTTTCAGAGAAAGGGCCACGGGTCTAATGAAAATTTGGCCTAAACGACCTTCGTCAATTTTTGGGAACTAAGAGTCTATGAACTTTTTTCCCCCGCTGCGAACGTGGCGGCGGAGATGGGAGCAGTGATTTACCACCCTATCCGATATCACTCCGACTGGTCGCATTTGTTCAGACCACAAAGGCGAAGGTAGGTAGGGGGAAAGGAGGTACTGACAGATTTATCTTCCACAGATCCAAATTGAAACTACAATAAACTACTACTAGCATTGCCAAACATTATGATAGCCACTACAATCCACTACTGACAGAGGAAATGAAGAGATACAGTGCTAAATTGCGGTGCTTGCTCAGAATATTAAAAAGGTGACCCCAGATTTGATCGCGCCGAAGTTGGGGTCTGAATAACTTGACCTTATGACACCAGTGTTAATGAAAAACCCTTGTTTAACACACACACGCATTGCTTTGCCCATATTAAGAGCCCCGAGACTCACGCAAACCAGTCTCGCAAACCAACCTTCAGGGCAGCGTACAGTTTTCTTCTCAGAATCACGACACAAAGTCCTAGAGAGAATCTACAACCAGCAAGGGCGAATTACGGTAATAGAAAAGAGTTTTCACCTTCATCTCGAACTTCTGTGCTCTAGTTCAATACATCGTGAACTAGGATGGCCATTCCAATAAGCTTCATGAACTTATTCCTTTCTTGTACAGTTGATGTTTTAACCGTTTATATGTATTTTGCCTAAATTCGCGGCTTCATCGTTGTATTTACAGTTTTCTACGTTCAAACGTAAACGTTATGTATGTCGATTTACGATGTTAACCGTCTATATGTATTTGTGTAGTTTTGCCTAAATCACGTATTTGCAGTTTTCTACGTTCAAACGTTATGTGTGTTTATTTACGATGTTTCAACCGTTTATATATATATATTGCCTAAATTCGCGGTTTCATCGTCGTATTGCAGTTTTGCTACGTTCAAACGTGAACGTTATGTATGTCGATTTACGATGTTAACCGTTTATATACTAGACGTTGTACTGAGTGTTGTAATAAAGATTGTCTATATCACGTTGTACTAAGCCTTCAGAGAATAAAGATCGTTTATGACACCAGTAAGAAGCGTCAAACCCTTTTCCTTCAAGTAAATGCCGGGCTGTAGTTACATGGAGTTCAACTTGATGTGGCTTTATGGAGGGTCATACTTGTTGCCGGCGCCCGGAATTTGTTGAGGAAACGAAACCGAGTCTATTGCATGAGAATTCGGCCTTCTTGTGGAGGGTAATTATTTTGTGGCGCGCCGGCTCGAATGCTTTATATTTCTCCATAATTCTATTGATAAAAAGGTGGGTTAAAATTGACTCCATTTGGTTGAGATCAATCGCAGGAAAAGGAATTAGCAACGAGAGACGGACGAAAAAGACAATCTTGAAAAAGAGACGAACATTTTTATTCATTTATTTAAGAGTGGAAATTTAGTTAGTGTTTATGTGTGCGTGTGTGCATATTTAAAAGTCCATTGTCTGTGTATGTGTGTAAATATGCGAGAGTGCTTTGTTCGGGCATATTTGTTTCGTGTATGAATGAGTTCACAGTTATAATAAAAGTGAATTTGCTTTGTTCGGATATATTTGTTTCGTGTGTGAATGAGTTCACAGTTCTGATAAAAGTGTGTATGCAGAAGGGAATTTGCTTACTTACAGTTTTTTGACTTGTTAGGAAAGTCTGGGGTGGCTCTCGGGCACATGGCCCGAGAACCAAGGGTGGGGGGAAAAAAGGGCGAAATTCGGACCCGTCTTGTCAGGAAGGCAGACTGGGAGTAAAAGAGGCTGATTCGAATCTCGCGCCTGTCACGTGATTAATTGCTGGTCTATGGTTGGCTGTTGCCACGAGACCGTATGGGGAATCAGAAAACTAACCCTTAATCACGGGGACAACTCCGCTTCGACCCGCCACAGCTTCTTCTACTCAACAGGGACACGGTATGGAAATCCTGGCCCAAGGAAAAGGAAACACTGAAATCCTACGTTATAAGCATTGCTACCATTGGAGAGAAAATATTTCTATTTACCACTGTCGTATTCGGATAGTACACATGAAGAAGGCCGTAGAATGGATCGGCTGAAACGTCATGTTAACAACACAAACAACAAAGAAGTCAATCTACCGAAAAACCGTTAAATGTAATACTATTACTGAAATGTCCGACGTATTTGTCATACTATCTGTAAATCAAATGAAATGATTTAATTACTTTGCATGTAAAAAATAATTTAATTACTTTTCATATCTTTTAATATTTATGAGTATTTTCTTAATTTAGGGCCCCATTTATGGGCCCCGCACTAACTTAATCCGGCGCTGTTTATAAGTATCCTTTTTCATGACAGTTAAGAGATATAACATTTTGTATGTTTCTTTTAATTTTGCTAAGAGTTAAAAATAAAGTAAATAAAATAAATAAATAAAAAAGAGAAAGGGAAGAAACAAACGATTGTTTTACATGTCGGATCTCATCTCTAAACATTTATCCTCTAGAAATATAAACAAAATAGACTCGAAAGAATTCCGCCAACGAAGTAGAAAAAGGCACGAGTTCAAATAATTCAAATAGTAAATAGCAACAGCTCAAGAATTATTTTGGATATCAACTATTTTTCGACCAATGAAAATGCATCTAAAATCCAAGGCCAGTGGGAGCCTACCTATTTCCTTTATAAATAAATCACAGACAGATTTCACCAGTCGTAGCTTTCTGGTCGGTATGGCTATGTGACTCACATAACACACACGCATTCACTTGTACGCCCCAATCATAGACATTTCGACGAATGCAAGTAAGTCCCTGATTTATACACCACATGCATACACTCATTGACACGACAAGTGTTATTACATATATGCATACACTTGTAGGGCCACTTAAACCTAAGTGAACAATTCTGTGCAAAAATAGGCTCCCAGGATTTCGCGCCAATTTTCTTATGCAAAATTTCCCTCCAAAAAAGTATTAACTGTTGGAAAACCTCAAATAGCTACATTAAAATAATAATCAACCAATCAGAGCCCAAATTCCTAAACCATTGCCAGGAGGCGATATTTTTCCATAAATATAACCCAATCAATCTAACTGGCAGTAGGAGATTCATTTTAGTACTTTGACTTGGCGGAGGTGCACATTCAACTTCAAAGAGAACAGGGAGACAGCACCATAGAGAGTCCAGTATTTCAACCCAACCGACAAACTTAAATTCTAGATGTCATCATCAGCACCAACGCAGGAAGAGACATCATCATCATACCACACTTCTTTTTCGCCCTGCCAGCAGGTTGAATTTACTTCTGTCTTTCTCACTTACGCAAACATGCATTGGTTATAGACATAAACACACATGTGAACTGCTACTCACTCCTGGTGATACATAGCACACACACACACACACACACTTGTGGACTGTTTCTCTTCATAAAATCATGCACGACTTTACTCACTCACTACTATTACATTTTGCCACGCATATTGAACTTTTAATTCAAACCTACATATTACCTTTTCCTCCCTTTGAACAATATCTATTTTGTTGTTAATTTAACTGAATAAAACTCAGTTGTAAATTGTTATTCCTGCCTTGTTGAATTTCCTCTTGAACCTACACGTTTATTTTATTTGTTTTTATTGCTGGGAACATCAGACGTAAATTTGTCTTCCCCGATAAATTGACGAACACACCCTGCCCTTGTGTCTGCAGCACACTCACTTACACGACAAGTGTTATTTCAACTACTTAAGAACTTTAATTCAATTGACCCTTTTGTTCCAATCAACTGATGAAAACTTCTCTTGAACAAGGCCAAATGTAAATTATAATTGTAGACAGAGATATAAGTTCTGCCATATTATCCACTACAGCATGATGACCCTACACACACGTGTCCCTACATACATTAAGCTACCAATCATTCTGATTGTAAGCATTACAAATTACATAAATACACTGTTGAGAGCCTATAAGTCTTGTTTTAAATAGATTATAAACCAAATGCTTCTATTAAAAGTTATGTGACGGAAAATAAATTACAACTGTGTAAATGTGTATCTTAAAGGAGAGAAAGAAAGAGTGAGAGGTTTTTCCTTCGTTTGGATCGTTGACGTAATCACGTTGGTTCCCGTGAGAATGCACGAGACTTGTAGCACACTACACTTCGAGAAGGATCGGACATACTACTCTCCAAAGATAGATTGATTGTGATTTCAACCTTTATTCCTACTCTTATTCTTCTAGTCCATATTCTTTTGCGCCTCCGGTATGTTTTGCTTTTTTGATAGTATCTATATTTTAGCACCAAGCTACTTTTCAGAGTTGCAAGAATATACAACCTAACAAAGTCTTGTCGTAAAAAAAAAATGACATCACTCGTTCACTTCTCCTGTGAGAAAATGAAATAAAATAATAACGAGAATTTGGAAACAGTTCCTTACGCAATCGAAAAATCTTCATTATTTATTGACACCTAACCAGTTATTTGTGTTTCTTTTCGAATACCCTTTTTTATGTTGAAAGTAAGTTTTCTACAAAATATTCATTTACCGGAACCTGTTAAAAAAATAATTAGTGAGAAAAAGCACAGGTAAAGGTACACAAACACCTGTACAAGTTTAGTTTACAACAATTTAGTTTACAACAATTTTAAACCCTTAATCATCTGTTAACTATCATAACTCATTTTAAAGGTATCTACATCTGATGAGAGAACAACATAAACTGTTCCGTAGACCTACAAACAACTCTATCGCTAAAAATAACAATCTTATTGAATTTGTAGAAAGTATCTTAATTTTATATCGCCTTTATTTTAGGAAGTGCTTTATGAAACGAAAATCTCTGACGGACATAACTCTAAAATTATACATTCTTAATTGTACTTGTGTGTGGCATTTAAAATTGAATATAACTTGTTTATTTTCTGCTACATCAGATGTGAATTTGACAATTTGTGCATCTAAGTTGTTAAGGCAGAAATTTTACCTATTTGAACATTTTTCACAAGTTTTAATCACATGAAACTAGAGAGTATTGTTGTAACTTTGTTCATTACTATCATTCAAGAATTCCTGATTTTACAATGGTTGTTACGTGAATTATTAAAATTAAACTTTTTAGCTGATGCTTTTGACGAAACTTAAACAACTACCAAGGAGGTGGACTACAAAAGTAGACTTGATTTTTATTTATTGTTACTACATCGTATATTGGTACATTGTCGAAAGTATTCTCCCTCCAAAAAAATCTTTTGGCAGCATTGTATTTTCAAAATTATAGAAAACAAAACACGTCAAATAAAAACGGATATTTATTTTATATACTACAGGAAGACGGTGTCTCTTACATTTTAGTTCCTTTCATACAAACATCCATGAGGTTGTGTAATCGATTAGTTCTTGACAAATTTGTTGGTTTATCTAAATTATTTAAAAAAAGAAAATAGTTCAGTTTAGTGAACCAAGTCGGGAAAAATTAGAATTTTTTGTGTATTCTGATTCATTTAGACTCTAAAACCTTCCAGGAATTTGTTAGTTTTTAGAGCATTCCTACATTGTTCGAACGCAAACATTTTAACCATTGACAAAATTGACTACATGTACAAAAAGCAACAGACAGTAAAAAGTCCTTTCGGCACAATGTAGAAAGGTGGTCCCGATTGTAAAGTTTCACACCCTCGCTCACTCGATGTTAAAAATGGCGGACAAATGAAAAGAAATAAGAGAATTAATGAAACAAAAACAGAATTTGGATTAGACACTATTATCTGCTGTAACCATACTAAATGTATAATATATGTAAATATAGTAATAAATAAAAATATAAACAAATGCTTAATAATATAAATTAATAAAAAATAGTAATATGAATAAATAATATTAAAAACTACATATTAAATAAATATACTTGGTTTTAATGTTTGATTAGTTGTAATCAACGCCGTTCTCTTTTGTGCATCCGTAGTTGATTTTGACAATGGTTAAAATATTTGTGCTTTTACGGGGTGGGGGTGTTCTATTTACAATATAACTGTAATGTTAAATTGGACCGGTCGGGCCCACTGCAGACTCCTGGAAGAGTGGCAAACAGTAACAAATACCATTCAGGGCTGGTGCAAGGGCTTCAATCGCCCTTGGTGAGACTTAAATTTGCACCCCCGATTCAAAGGACTATTTTTTTTTTTAGTTTGGAGTGCACCCCTTGGACCTTTGCCCTATACACGACTGCCTTGGTTTGCCTACCTAATAGATGGGCCGGCCCTGATACCATTATCATTTTATTTACTCTTCTTTGTAATATTTGTAACATCTGTTTGAATAAACAATCAGCTGTGTGTGTGTGTGTACATTGTGAAGCATCATAAACAGTCCTTAAAGTTCAAGCCAACCTACATTTGTTATTTAATTTTAACTATTTTTATTCCACGACACATTAGTGTAGAGTTGGTGTTGCTAATAGATTAGTATTGGAAAAGATATAAAGATGTTAACAAGGGAGAAGTTAATTAAGTTCTGTAAGTTGGTTTCTCTATTTGAAAGTAGCGGTAAAAAGATAGTATGAGAGCAGACCTGTCATGGCGGATAGTGGCCGTAGTAGTAATAGCTGTAGCCAGCAGTAACAATGGCTGTCTTCCCAGTGAGAGGAAGGAGGTCATGTGGTCAAAATGAGGAAAGCAATAATCAGCCATATTGGTTTCATGGCGGGCAATATGAACAAAGAAGCCATCATGTAAACATAATAAGGAATTTAACAAAGGCTTCAGATAAAAATGAAATGTTGCATTTAATAAACATGAAATGAAAAGAGGTACAATTAAAAAGGTATATATATGTGTGTAAAAAGAGTTTGAGTGAGAGTGTGATGAAGAGTTAAGGTAAATAGTAGTTTCTGTCGTTAGCCGGTTTTCGTGTACTAAAATAGATTTTGTCTGATGCGGCTGGTTATTCGAACCAATATCTAGGTGATAATCGCGCCCAAGGATACATGATCGGGACAAAAGAAATCAATTAAGAAAAAAGAGGGCATATGGCAGAAAGGAAAAGCTGCCGGCATGGAGGAAGGATAGTTTCTAATCAGGAAGACATTTTAAAGAGTTGCCCCGCTAAGCCTGATTTAGCAGAAACTGAAGTAATCGGTGGTCATCGTTAATTCTCGAATGGCCTATATTTGAGGCATTTATTCCTAGTTTGGCGAAGAGGAATGTTGAGTGAATGACCAAAGAGTTGAAGCAAGAAGAGATGGCATTTGAAGAAATGCTAATTCTTAGTTTCGTACTTCATAGGGTTCAGAGTTGGCTCCATCGTGGTGATAAAGCTTGATATTTTTAGCCCTATTTTGGTATTTTAAGTAAAGTGACCACTACACTAGTTTTCAAATTCAATTGAACTTGGAGGTTCGTTTTTAATGTTGTGTTGTGCGTATACTAATGTTAAAATGACTGTAAATATCAGACCAAATAATTAAGAACTTTTTTGCTTATTGATTAACATTGATTCTCCTCTCTCTCCAGGAATTATGTGCATTAATAAGGTCTAAATCAATGATTCTGAACATAGCAATTTAAATATATTGGGGGGCAATTTGGTATTTTGGTGTGAAGTGTTCCGTGGTTCAAAACTGAGTCATGTTAAGACTTAACTGATTAATTACTAATTACACAATACTATTAATTTTACTATAGATTCAAGAGTAACTAATTCTTTAACTTTGAAGTATAAAAGCGACGAGGTAGTTGTATGGTTGTTACTAAATTTCACACAATAAAGAAATTACAAGAAAACTTGTAGTTTATTCAAAAATTATATTTTGCTGTATATGCTTATTGGATTATACTGATGAAAAAGATAGGGGGAAATAAAAACTTGTAAATTATTTTCATATATGTGAATGTTTTGTTTTTTTTACAAAGAGAATGAAATTCCTATTTCTTCTTACATAATCTGCTTTTACATGAATATATATTTCACCATAATACAGCAAATTTGTACAACAGTGGTTTACAGTTTACTCGTATATGGAACTTCAGATAGATTATAATTTTTTTTAATGAATCCTACCAGTTTTATTAGTGGTTATCAATTTGGAATGTTACTGAATGTTTAATTCTTATAATTGATTATATCCAAATCAATTCTGTTTCAATAGTAGAATGATGTAAAGAAGATATTCTTTGGTATTTATTCAGTTTCAATTTTAGCTATCAATATTTTGTATCGGAAATCACCTTTGGTTTTGCTGCAGAAAAACAGCTGTTAAAAATGATCTAATAAAAGTAAAGTTATCTTTTGTTAGTTAAAATTTATTAAATTAATCTTATGAATAAATCTTTTTTTTTTCATCTTGCTCAACCATAATAACTAACTTTAATAATTGAGCGTATAATGTCTCAAAACCTGTGTATACATAGATATCTATATTTTAGTTTCTCTCTCTGATCTTTATTTTAGAATTTAATTCTTGTTTTATTGTAATAATAAATAGATTACTACTCTAAGGATCTTGTATTTACATGTTTTCTAAAGCTTGTTATAGGAGTTTTTATGCCTATAATTAATGTCATGAAATCTCAGCTAAGTTTGTGATTATTGTCTTTGCTGGCCTGATAAGTATTTTTAAAAAATTTTTATCCAAATATTACACAGAATCCAATATACAAATATTGTATTTTAAAAATTTCCACTGCTCTTAATTTCTTTTTCTTTTTTTTCTTTCTCTTTCCTCTGGTCTTAGTTCTCCAATGAGTTACATGAACTATGGCGTTCCTCTCTATGGAGGTCTATTTGAGAATCCCACGCCTCTGCCACCACGCAATCCCAACATACCTACACCTCCTTACGGATCTCCGGCTGTACAAGCACAAGCCCCAAGATTGGTGATCAATGAAAGTGAAGCTGTTGCTTTGCTTCAGCATTTAGATCGAGATGAGTTACAAGTTCTCCTAGAAGATGACAGCAAGTTAAATGAACTAGTACAAGATTTGATGCAGGTATTTCTTTTCCTTCTTTTTAGTAGCAATTCGGTTGTAAATTTACATATTGTACTTAAAAAAGGTGTTTTGTCATCTAAGCAAAATTGTGTAGTTTTGAAATTTTGGATCATGTTTCCATCAAGCACCCTAAATTTTTGCAAATCTAAAAGGATGGATTTATCCATGACACTGGTGATGTCACTGAAATGTCAGCAGTGTTACCAAGATAAAGTCTGCGTATTGATATCAAGAAAATACTAGGCTGAACTGGTGTCGCTAGTCTGTCTCTGAAATGTTCAATAAAAAATAGATTGTTTATAGGTTTTTTTTTTTAACAAACTTTCAAAGTTATTAAGATACTTAAGTTTCTTCTGAAAAAAATTAAAAGTATTTATTCAATAAAAAATAGGTTTTTAAACTAAGAAACAAAATGTTTACACCGCTTGTAAAAAGTGTAAACATGGAGTTTTTAACCACACTTACCTAAGAGTTCATATTTAGCAAATATTTTTCAGTTGAAAAATTTCTACAATCTTTGTTCTTATTAATA